>OX452987.1:9743815-10342770 GCA_949699065.1 Metalampra italica | reverse complement strand
AACGGCTGAACGGATTTTGATGAAATTCGGTACAGTGATAGCTTAAACTCTGGAATGACAAATATGCTACTTTTTACTGCGGTAAACTATTCCTCGTAAAGTAGTACATTGTTAACCTAGGGGTGAAAGTAACTTATTTAAGTCCCGAGACGGGGTTCGAGGGACCTCTAAATAAGTCTTGAACCCGAGGGAAACACTGTGCTTTTCATTAAGAATACACTGAAAGTAAAAACAAAAACATAAAATGAGTGTTAATACAAATCTCTGCTATACGGAAGTATAAACAAAACTCTACAACTCGAAAAAACAAATGAAGGTCGGATTGTCGCTTTCCCGTCTACTTTGTTTTTTTTCTGTGACCGGCCAGCTATTCTGCCATTATTTTTCATTTCCATCATTGAAAAAATGGTAAATATTTTGCCCAAATCTATGTTATTTAAAAGAAATAGTTGACAGTAATAATTATAATAAAGTCCTTTAAAAATATATATATTCTTTAATTATTACATAACTTTATGTTATTTCAATTTTACATCGCGCTGTAATTGAGTGGCTGTATGGACAGTTGGAACATGGTCCAATAGAAATGTCAAAATGGTAGTAGTTTTTTTTATATTTAATTTGACAACTGTCAGTTGAAAGCGATTCTCCCTAGGGCTGAGATGTATTACTTTCAACCCGCACCTCAGGCAACTTCAGACCTACTTTCAGAGTATGAGTAATGAAAAAAATATTAAATCCCGACTGACTGACATACAGGCTGTAACAAAATACCTGTTCGGTCGAATAGCGACAGGCCTTTAATAAATCCTTTTCCTTCTTACAATCAAGTGACCTTGGTGGGTGATCAAACCCGAAGGCCACAACTTCAAAGGCGGGTGTTCGTCGTCGCCACACTTAACGTTGTCGCGTCGCTATCATTTTTCACTCCGCCTTGTCTCCGGGTGCAGCGCGGTTCACGATTAGAGGCTTTGTTGCAAAGGCTGAAAGCAAAACAAGCGATAGATCGGTTACTGAGGATAGTAGCGCATAGACTTCATAAATTAGGCCACTTTGTCCTAATTGACTGTTTTCGTCTCGCTCGCGCGCCACCTGTTTGCATCATTCTATCTCTCTCTATGTCTATGGGAATCCTTATAGACGATAAATCAGGTACATTGCTTCAGTACGTAATGGAAGAACGTCACACTTCCACCGCTTGTTTCACTAACTTCGATGTAGACAGCTCATCTGTTCGTTCATTTACCCAAGCTTTGGATGCTATTGAGCCATAATCATCATGCAGCTAAAAACAATGTTGGTCCGCCGCCGGTATGGAGAATGAATGAGATGACGGGCTCTGTGGGACCCACTCAACGCACGCAACGTGTTATTTACCTGCCAACGAGGATGACATACACTAAATACTCAATAAGTAATATAAAAATTTCCTCCAAAATTTTTTTCCGTTTCACCAAATTGTCAGACATCCATTCACACGACACCAGCAAATTTTATCATAGACAGTATTTAAGTCCTCAAAGCATAGACATAATTTAGTAAAATAAAATGGACTAGAAGTAGGTATACTTACTTGCGCACCAACACTTCAATATATATTAAAACCCATAATTAAAAAAAAAACTATACTAGACAATCAACTGACTTTGAAATAAAATAAGTAGGTACTCCAATCCCCAAGTGTGTTAAGGAAACTCCGGCTTCTAACGTGCAATACCTTGAATGTCTCAGTTAGGTCCACACGTTCCTTGTTTTTACCTTGTCTATAAATCACCTCATCTTAAAGTATCATTAAAATTGCCCACTAACGAACGTGCACATTCTGTGAGTGATAATGCCGCAGTAACGAACCGAGTGACACGCGCTAATGAGTCGTGTCACTCGCGCGCTGTAACGTGAACTGTATTCAGCGGCCATTATTCGGTGCTGATACCCGCGTGTGCTGATTAATTGAGCCTCAGACTGCGCGCTGGCAACTTTTATTTATTCTCACCTACACTCTAGTGATGTTTTGTTAGCTACGAGCTTGGAAACAGTTTAAAAAAAATAAGATATACAAGGTAAAAAATATGACGTTTAAATGTTTTCTCTAGCACTTCAAATAGTGACACAATATTTTGTAAAGATTTGTAAAAATGATAAATTTTTAAAGAAAGATCCCGCTGTATTTTTTTCGTTGCGCCCGCGGTGTGACGTCATCACACACCTTTCTCGCGTAAAATGTGGTTGGCGCGGGATGGCATGTAAACAGCTAGTACCGACACAATAAGGGTGATACTGCCTCTCCAAGGTACAAACATATTATCTAAATATCAGCTATCAACCAAATTAACCAACTAAAAATGTAAAAAATTCAAGTAATTTCCATATAATTTGCAAATTGATTTTGTAGTACCATTTTTAGTGTTTTTGTTTTGTTTTGTGTGTGTAAGTAACACACCTTACTCTTTTCGGTTTCATCTGACCCTTAGCCTAACACGAAGAACGTCAATTTACACCCGCCCGCGCTCCGCCCGGTCCGTCCCACATCCGAGCCGTTAATTTTCCAAAACCAACAAAACAAAAAACTTAATCAACACCTTAATCCCCCCTTCAACGATAAACAAAGGCTATCTTTATGGCCAATAAAATGGCTAAATAGTTTTTTATCGAGTAATTTTATCGCGGCGCGCGGGTAGTGACGTCATTTGTCACGCGCCTCGTCGCGCGCTGGCGGGGATTAACGGCCGCTGAAGGCTGCGGGCCCTGCGGTCCCCACAAACAATCCTGCCTCTACCTATTCTCTACCTATTTCCTGCCTCTCTTCTGCCCTTTCTAACAGTTTTTGTCGGTTAATGACCTGTAACGATTGATTTTTTATAGTAGATTTTTTTTACTTGGTGTTCTGATTGTCTGTGCGGGAGGAATCTTGCGACAGCACTTCACTGTTTGTTTCTGATACTGTATACAGTAGGCTATACTCTCTCAAAGTTGAGACTAAAATAATATAATGGTGGAAAAATATTGTTTCACAAAATTTCGTGAGCCTGAAACGTTAAACCAATTAAAAGATTCTCGGTAATGTGAAATTAAATTCATCTTTACTCGTGTTTATATCTAGTAGTATAGAACATTTCATTATGTTTCGTAGACCTTTCGCTCTTATTAATATTATAATTAGGATAAAACAAAGTCTTATTTCAATACAATTAATTGATGAAAATGTTCGTAATAATTACTTAGTCAACAGAATCGTGTAAAAGCGCCGATAGAATACTAATCCCGAACCCCCGCCGACAAGCTTCCACTGGGGGTAGCGTCTCCCGAACTGGACGTTTTGAACGTAATTGCAGAAGAAAAGCTTATTTATTATTTTATTCATTTAACTTACATTACATTTAGGCGTTGGTGGAATGATAACTGAATGTTAATAACAGTTTAGGTAACATAAAATGCTATTGCAAAAACTAAATAGGACTTCTAAAAAATAGGATTCATGTACATCGATGACTATAGTTGATTCCCTAATTGTTTTAATGATCACCCTTTGAGGTGAAATATTATTTTCAAATTGAAATAGAACCACCCTCGAAATAATTCGCCGAAGATATTACACCCAAAAAAAACATAGTCGAATTGAAAACCTTTTTGAAGTCGGTTGAAAAAAGTAATAAAATGCTTTGTATGAATTCTTGTTTATTTTACACTAGCTGTTGCCCGCGGCTTCGCTTGCGTCGAATAAGTCTCGGGCACTCTAAAACCTTTCCGAAGAAATATTTATTTAATTAAAATTTAATTGCGCCGACCGCAATAATGGGAATGCCGCGTCTTACACTCGTGGTACTACCGATGGTACCACGGTACATTGATTTTTCCCATGGTACTACTTATAAATACAGTTAAAGTAAATACCGTAAGCAAATTTGAGTGTGGCTATCTTTTTGCTAGCGTCAGTGGCGTCGGGGATAAGTCGCGGCCTAGCATATCGAAAGGTCCCAAAATTCGATCCCCGGTTGGGCCATGTACTGGTGTTTTTTTTCTCGAAACTTAAGTACACTGACTGGTCTCAAACCTGCAGACGCCGAAGAAGAAATTCTTAGGCGCATGTGAAGTCCACCAACCCGCACTGGGCTAGCGTGGTGGACTATAGCCCCGAACGCCCTCGTTGAGAGGGTAGGCCTGAGCCCCAGCAGTGGGGACATGTTAATAGGCTGATGATTTGATTTGATCTTTTTGCTGACTGATGGAGCTTGACCCTTATAGTGACACCTTCTCATCATCATCATATCAGCCTGTAGACGTCCACTGCTGGACAAAGGCCTCCCCCAAGGATCTCCACGATGACCGGTCCTGCGCTAACCTCATCCAGCCGGGTCCAGCGACCTTCACCAGATCGTCGGTCCACCTTGTGGGAGGCCTACGCTGCGTCTTCCGATACGTGGTCGCCACTCGAGAACCTTTCTGCCCCAACGGCCGTCAGTTCTACGAGCCTTCTGATTGACTCTTTCAGTCCCAAATGTGAGGTAAGTACCTAATTAACCCGTAATATTCCAACAAATTGTGATTCAAATTAAGTCACAACAACAAAACAATGACTCGCCCAAAGCGGGTAACACCAAAAATACATTCCCCTGGTTGTAAGTTAAGACGCCCTCCCATTTAAGTATAACTTAATTTCTGGGCCATTAGGTGTAAATGGGGCGCCACTTATCGGCGCATCTGAGGGGCGATTAGCCCATGATTTTATATCTAAACAAGCGACAAAAAGTGGGCGGCAGTTAAAAGTCATTGGTTTTGTTGGAGCTTTAAACACTAATTAAAAATCTATAAGTATAAAAGCATCGTAATTACAGAAAATAAACTTGGCTGCAATGAAGTCGAGTCAGGGGTCTGTTTCATACAAACGAGGTCACTGTGGACCATTAGGGACTGACACTGCAGGGGATAATCGTTAATAAGGTTTGTAGTTACATCACATGGTAGTAACTTATGTGGATAACTTGCTCATACGCAATGTTAAGTTTGTTGGTACAAGAAAAAAAGATTTTTTTGTGATGTAACTACAAATTTACAGTTTTTGGATTATTTCCATTACTTGTGCTATAAGACTTGCTTCTTGCCAAATTTCAAGATTCTGGGTCAACCGGAAATACCCTATAGGATTTGATTACCAAGATACTCAAAAATGCTGCGAACTCGGACATAATTATCTTCAAACTGCATTGACTTAGAAGTTTGTTTTTTTTCACAGCTCCAAGGGATTGCAGACCTGAGTATTTGATATTGATGTCAACTTGATATCTCCACGCGTTCCTGAGAAAACGGGATTGACAGACAGACGGATAACGAAGTGATCCTATAAGGGTTACTTTTGACCTACGGAAACCTAAAATAGATCTAAAATGGCTTGGAAAACTTACGCAGGATTCTGGCTGTCTGTGGTGAAAACGGCTTGCCTGATCATATAGGTGTGTATGTCTATGGTTATTCCCAAACAACGGAACCAAATGATACCACAATGAACTTAGAATAAAACCATGACTATTGACTTGTGGCCTGGCGTTACATAGGCTACCACATCGGCCACCGACGCCATTACGCCGCTAGTATCGCGTAATTTGGCGGCGAGCGAATTAGCCGCGCGGAAATTACTCGCCTAAATTATGTCCTTTTGTTCTGCGCCCGGAATAAAATGCTATTATAAGACTCGTTATATTACCAGGCCTTTGGCAGTGTTATTATAATAATGAAATTTGATAAAACACTGTCAGAGCGTCAGTGGCGTCGGAGTTCGATCTCCGGTTGGGCCATGTACCAATGGTTTTTTTTTCGAAACTTAAGTACATTTACTGACTGCTCTCAAACGGTCAGGGAAAACATCGTGAGGAAACCTGCATACGCCGAAGAAGAATTTCTTAGGCGGATGTGACGTCCACCAACCCGCACTGGGCTAGCGTGGTGGACTATAGCCCGCACGCCCTCGTCGAGAGGGTAGGCCTGAGCCCCAGCAGTGGGGACATGTTAATAGGCTGTTGATGACTGTCAGAGTATTTAAAAGCTGTTCCCCGCGGCCTCCACCGATAGAGAATGATGATGAAGATCGGATTCAGTGGCGCGCCTTCATCAACAGCCTATAATCATGTCCCCACTGCTGGGGAACAGGCGTGCCCTGTCAACGAAGGCGTAATGGACCACCACGCTAGCCCGTGCGGGTTGGTGGACTTCACATGCGCCTAAGAATTTCTTCTTCGGCGTATGCAGGTTTCCTCGCGACGTTTTCCTTCACCGTTTGAGAGCAGTCAGTGAATGTACTTAAGTTTTGAGAAAACCGCGCCTTGGGGGAGAGCTATGTCCTGCAGTGGACTAGTGCAAGCTGATGATGATGACTTGAACAATGGTTGCTTTTGGGGATATATTTTTAATGAGTTCCGTAGCGTTACCAACTACGCGAGCGCTTATCGAGTTATAAGTTCGTGTGACGCGCGTTTTTGATTGTTGTTTCTTACTGCGGTCGCCATTAATTCCTTGGAATTTCGGATAATGTTACAAGATTTTCTTTTTCCACAGCTCTCAATATTATATTGTATTTTATTTATTTATTCGTTACAACAATAGTCGTGTAGAATTAATTATTTGAATATTATTTATTTATTATTTGAATAGATAATTCCAAATTAATATATTAGTTAAATTCATGGATCGTTGTGTGTGTGTGTGTGTCGCAGGTTCATAGAAATAACCGGATTTAGATAACATTTTAGATCGTAGGATTTGGGTCAATAATTTACTCAAAATAGACGTAAATAAACTCACACGGAATCCCGTCCTACTATTGACTAACTGGCGTAATTCGAAAGTTTGGATGTTCGGTGCTCAATCACGCTGTAACGGATTTTGATGAAACTCGGTACAGTGATAGCTTATATCCTGGAATGACATATAGGATACTTTGTAACGCGGACGAAGTCGCGGGGCGTCTGCTAGCATTATAAAGGAGACATAGCAAAGGCAAAGGTAGAAGAAAATCAGATACGAATTTCGAAAATTTGACTTCGCATTTAAATGGAGAATGTATTTATTGGTCCACACCTCATGGCGCCCCACATCTAATCGACTTGTTGTGCTATTTAATGCAATGAAACAGTCATTAGTCAAGCTGTCGTCGGCGGCGTGCCGCCCGCCGCTGCGTCACGGCATCGACGCCGGTGATTGGTCGATTTGTGGCCACTTCACAACTCATTAATAACTATTTACGCATCTAGACTGGTGATAAGTCCCATCGGGTTTTACGACACGGAACTAATAATGTCTTTGCCTAAAACTTTGTCTTTCGAATAATTATGTAGTTGCACGGTAAAATTGATAGAGATAGGATCTCTTTGGTGGGTGCTCGCGCCCCCTATAACTTACAGCATTAACTTCAAATGGTTTGACAAAGTCAAAGAAAATTAAGTGAAGTATCGACTTCACTTAATAAAATAACTTTTAAAAATGTAGTAGGTACCTCTCCTATACATAATTTTTAAAAATCGATGTTAGTAAAAATTTTATTATCTTTTTGTCTGATAACTTTTAGGGTACAAAAAACAAAATCCCATTTGAATTTCGATACAATTAGTTTAACAACGTTTATAAGATGTTTATAAGTAGTAATAGCAGTGATTACAATAACTGTGTTTAAGTACTGCGAACGGAAGGCGATTGTCAGGTGACCTCGTTGGGCGAACTTAATTAAGAATAATATTAACCTAATGAGAAGCGCCGAGTTTGAGTAATTTCCACATGAATATTACAACAGTTCGCGTGATTGATCGCCGGTGCTAACAACCACGGAACAACTGACTACTACGTAACAGTTCACTATACAGGGTGTGTGGCGTATTCGAGTTTGCGGTCGCGCTAAAAAAATTGTGTTCAAAAAAGGTCAACTTAGCTCGATCAGAATGACAGATGTCATCGCATGTTATTCGTATAATATATCTGACAGTACATTGCGGATGGTAGGTAATGGATTACGCGATTCTTACTTTCGGTCGGTTTACTTTAGTAAATGAGATGGGCATAAATAAAATACAAACTCAATATGTACAGGAAAGGGTAGCTAATCGATTATTATTCAAAGAGTGCAATAAGGTTTGCTGTATTGAATTCTTTACAAATAAAATTAAGTCAATCAGTTATTTTAGCAACACTAAAAACGCTTTGGCATCATTTCAAATTTTTTTTGTTAGACAGAATTCACCTAAAACTAGGTAAATTTGAAATACCGTGTATACCACTTTGTCAATTCAATCAGGCTAAAATTATCGTAGTACATACCATAATACTCAAAAACTAGATACAACTTAGTCTGTATTTCGTAGTACATTGTGACACCCTGTATGGTATGCAAGTGTAAGTATACTGGCGACCCGAGCACGCGAGGCGAGCGGATTCCACGCCAAATGGAAAATGCTATTCGTGTTATTGGAATTGTTGGAACTTATCTACTGCTTGCGATGCGGCTTGTTGTCGGGGACATTGAGCTTGAAACAGTTAAAACCACTGTTGTGTTCTCCAACTTAGGGCTGACAAAAACAACATTTCTGTCAAAGCGGCCGTCTATTTTCCGTGATATTTCCTCAATTATCTAAAGAGATTACATTGTATTGAAGTTTCCTCTGAGACGTTTCTTCTGCTTTCAAACTTTTCAGTGACGCAAAAGTTAGTTCAGAAATAAGTTTGATTCATTAGATTAAGCTTGGGGTGGGGTCATGGGGGTGCGCAACAGGGCCTAAAGAAACGCGCCACTAAAAAGGGTACGGGCGTTGCCAGTCAAAAGTGTGTGTGGGCCTGTGTGGGCATTGACAACTAATCCATCGCGCTCGAAAGTTCCTTTAAAAAGAACGAGACTGAAATTTCGATAGTTACCTTTTGTCGTTTCAGAGTGCTGCTAAAGCCAGGAGCTAGTGAGTTTGTTCGATATTAGTATCTTTTTTATATCAATGTTGTTGGGAGGAAGGTGGTGTGATCAGGGTAGTCGATGGTCGAGACACGAATGATAATGATCAATCTTCACAAGTGGAAAATTGGAGTGGTGCCCGTATTACCAGAGAGCTTAGAACCGAACGCCTTGCAAAAGAATCAAAAGCTCAGAAGCAGGTTATTGAAAAGAACTCTCATGTGCGGTTCGTGAGAGACGTCGCGACACCCGACGGCCCCCGAGCGGCCCCCGACGTCCCCCGAGTGACACAAAATTGCCTCCGCTCCGTCGAATGTGCGCGTCTTCTGAAATGAATGCAATAAAGCGGTCTGCATTCCGGCGACAGTATGAGGGCGGTTGATTTTAACTTATAGGTGCTCAGAGAGCTCACATTTCTCGCCAAGATTTGATTCTTACTCAGGTTTCCGAAGCTTTTACTCGCGGCTTTGCCGATGGAAATGAAAAAGTTCGGAATAAGTTCGACTCGTTTCACCGGAAGCGTGAACTGTATTATCCTTTAGTATTCACAAAAACTCCCATGCTATCGCTATTATGATTCTTAATAATTATATCAGCACCGATACCATGGGAGTTTTTGTTCTATATTTTTTATTGTGCTGTTACGTGAAGTTATGCAGTTCTTATTAAGCAGTCTCAGGGCCTCTTACACCGCTTGCTGATAAAGTCCCAGATACCCTATCTGCAGGTTATCTGACAGATAGCCTATTTTTTGGTTTCACGGGTATCTGATTGCCTATATCTTATACATTTTATATAGTCTATCACACAGATTTATCTGATAGATTAGTTTATCACTAAGATTACTATCTGTAACAATATCAGGAAGTGGTGAAAGAAGCCCTCAGTCGAGTAACCGTGCTTGTCTTCTGCAGGCGATGAAAGACTTGGGGGCAGGGGGTATGTATGTATTAAACACTTTATTGTACCAAAAATTTACATATACAGACAGTTATGAATAAAACTAAGTACAACGGCGGACTTATCCCACTAAGGGATCTCTTCTAGTCAATCTTAGAGTTACTGAAAGGATTAGCTTAAAGCGTTATGCGTTGGGGGTGTAGGAGTGTCTTGCCTTTTTACGTGAAGTAATAGTTAGTGTTCTTTGCCAGTGCTTTGGTCACTTGACTTGAATGACAGAAAATTTAAGACCCACATTAAACAACAACTTTGTAAGAAAGCTTATTATAGGACAGTCGATTATCTAAATGACAAAGATGCCTGGTGTTAATGTTACTTCAGCCTCGCACAATCTTTACAAAATAATGTTATGTACAAACTTGATTTTAAAAGATGTGTCGCGGAAGTTTGTTGCGCCGCTTCTTCTTCCCAGCTCTATATAACACCTTGGAGGCGGTGGTAGATAAAAAATTGACGTTGTATAAATGTACCCAGTGTACTTACATGCAATAAAACACTTTTGAATTTTGAACTTGAAGGGGTTTCAGAACCTCACCGTTTACATCCCAACTCCCCCTAGACGCCAACTCGCCGGTGATATCCATAACGTCCATAAAACTTCTTCCATCTCCCGGACATAAACGACCAGTGCCACTAAATGCCTCTGTTCGGAGCACCCCTGGCTGGTGTGTACACCCTGTAAATAAGATTAGAAGCGAATCCTTTACGTTTACGAGCTCGTATATTTCACTCGCGGCGATATCTCTCGGATTGGCCGCGGCCATGCCGTATCGAATGGTATGTTTGTTGTGGGTGCTATCTCCGTCGACGTTGATGCCCAAGTTTATTCCGATTTCAACTTTATCACTGTGGAGTAAGGTTTGTTATATGTAGTTGCGGTTTATCAGTTTTCAAATGCGATTCCTGATCCTGATCACACCGTGCTCAATAAGGTTCAAATGTCATAATTATTAATGATGCTAATTACCTTTTAAAAAATGGGAAGCATGATGATGAATTTGTTTTTAAAATATTTTTTAGGCAACGATTATTTTTTCCATACAAAGAGGGTACGTCGCCAGCCTTCTGGGCACTATATTATCATTTTACTATGACAATGCCCCAGTGAGGCCCAGTGTGACCACCTCCACGACCTATATTAGTAGGTCTAGTTGCCAGTGTTAAAAAAAAATCAAACCAAAATACATGCCAAAGTTTGTTTGTGTAGTTAATTTTGATAGACCTTGCATACACAATCATTTCATATCTAACTCTTTGTAAAGTATTATCGCGTTCAGCGGCACTTTGGTGTTAAATAGTGTACCAGTCGAGGAGGACATTTCGAGAGACACCTGGAGGCGGTGCCCGCGGTACACTTCGGGCGGGCGGCCCGCGGAAGGCCCGGCGCGGGGCCCGCTGCCGCCGCGGAAGGCCCGGGCCCGCTCGTAAAGCCTTTCGGCGATAAAATGAAAACAAATTCGGTCCCGGCCATCTGCGGCGCATTCCCGGTTTTATTTTCAATACGACATTGTGCGAGCTCTGTCCGGCATGTTCCCGCTTGCCCACACCTTGATTCAATATTTTATTCAGGTAACTTACAGTCTAACAAAGAAAATACTATAATTTTGACATATATTAGAGAAAGAAGCGGCGTAACACAGTTTTACCACATTCATGCTTTTATTTAAATGTTCTGAGGGCAGGCTGCCCTCAGAGGATTTTTTGGGGGTTATTTATTTCAATTTTATCATCGTCATCATATCAGCCGAAAGACGTCCACTGCTGGACAAAGGCCTCCCCCAAGGATATCTACGACGACCGTTCAAATTATTTTATTGTAACTTTTATCAATGTGCAATGTCTCACATAAGGTTAATGTAAAAAATCATTTACTTACATATTTGTTGCCTGTACTTACATATATTCTGTTCATATTTTTTAGTTTAGTTTAGTTTACCGACTTCACCAGATGGGAGTACACCTGCACAGATCGGCATTCGCGTCACGTCGACGCGTTCCCGAACGCCCGTCAGCACAAAACGCGCTTTTTATGTTTTCATCGGCGCTGCACGGATTAGGGCTTAGTTTTTATGGGATAGATTAGCGCTGGGGCAAGCGGCTATACAGATATACGGCGGTACTCGACCAAGAAAGTAATAACGCTAAAAATAACAATAAAGCAAACGATCGCTGATTAAACACACTTGAAACCCCCTTTTTTAAAACTAAGCCTATACACATCTGAACCATCACTCGAGTCGTTAAAATATCAATAACATGCCAGATTCGATCAAAACCCTATCAATTTGAATAAATCTTCATTTCCTAACGCTAATTGGTGTGACTTAAACGATTTGTGAGCCGAAACACGTGTCACAGGAATTTCGAAAACAACAACTTTTGTTCTACGACTTTTCAAAATTCAAATATTTTTCCATACAAAATAACAGGGTACGTACTTATCCAGCGAACGCAACATGCGGCCGACATATCCTATCCATCCTATTCAAGGAGATTCGAACCTCTTTTGTCGCGCGCGCGCTCCCTGTGGAGATCGCATCTTGCAAATTTAGTATGGGAAACGATGAAAAATTCTGTGTCAAAATCAGGGGGGGTGCGGACAAATGAAGCGATTTGCGGTAGGAAGTTGCTCATACAAATTTATATGGAGTTTGAAAATGAGAATGTGTGAGTGAGTATCAGTTTCGATATACATTTGGCATGATTTTGGCACCCCCTAAAATGATTTTGTTACTCATCCATATGGGAGTAGTTTTTTTTTAAAATTCATGATCCTATTAGTTATCAATGGGCATTAAAATTAGCGAATGTCAGTACTGACACATGCGACGACCGCCTCTCCATAATCTTTTATCTGGGTTACCGCAGGTTAGCTGGAAGAGATTTCTTTAAAATAAGTTTTTTTAACCCATTGTATAAATTTCTGTCTTTAGTACTGTTAATTTATGTTTTTGTGTGTAAATAAAATAAAATAAATCTATTAACTGCGTCTCCACCAAGCATTCCGATTTTTGGAAAAATAAAAATGTTAATAAATTTTAATGAACATGTTCAATTTTAAAAGTCGTAGATCAAAAGTTGTTGTTTTTTAAAATTGCTTTGACCCGTGTTTCGGCTCTCACACAATTTTTAAATAACTCTGTATGTAATTATGATATTAACCTCACAAAGACCAGCAAAGTTGTATCTTTCGAGACCACCATTAATCTGGCACCTCAGCAGTTGAAAATTTTGCATCACAACAAAAGGGGGGAACTCCAAATTGTTATAATATTTAAATTCCCCGATCCCCGGCGCCGGGCCCCGCAGTCCCCACTATCCCGTGATTAATGTGGGTCGTCCATTAAAGAATTATGTAAAGTGTAATGTCGTTTTATGAATTTTAAAGCGGCGACAGGAGCCTGCTGCAGGCGTGGAGCCAGGACCTAGGGCTGCCACTGATCATTGTTCTTCTCGTAAAAAATTCTATTACCAAGTCACACACCGGGTTCCAAGTCACACACCGGGTTCCAAGTTACAGTCAATCGGTCCAGTAGTTTTCGAGTTATCCAGAAGACAGACAGAAGAGAAGACATATTCATTTATTACTCATTTTAATCACTAATTGCATACGAAAAACATGTTATAAAATGAATAGTACAGTATTAACTACCATTCTTAATGAGATACAGAGTAAATAGAAATTACAATTAGAGGAGGGAGCATGCATTGTTTAAAAAAATCGCAAATGGTTATGTAAAGTCTGTGCGTGCACGTAAAAGCACGCTTCATGTTCAGAGCGGCCCTTCTGTACATATAATATATTTTGTGGTCTGGATGGCGTACAGTCAACCGCACGTCAGTGGAAACACTTTACACAACTATAGATACGACAAACAAAATTGTTAGAAAGAACGCGCATTTATGTTTTAACCAATGGTATGACTTGATTTAAAAATTTTATAAGTTTCAACGAATCATGCGCACGCGCTTCTTTGGGGCGGGGTTAGTGGCGGTGCGCAAGGGCAGCCCGCCAGTTTGCAAGCCGCTCTCGCTACGGCCGGGTGTTTGTGTCAATAATGCCAGCCAGCCACACTACGTCGGGTGACGTCGTCGGGATTAACGCGATCAAAATATTGCGTTGAAAATAAGTGGATACAAAGTGAAGGAAATAGAGAATCGGACCAATGTGTCGGTAAGTCATTCATTCATTATATTATTTTAACTTCTTGTCTTGATATGTCTTTCGAGTGAACTGGGAAAAGCGACAGATTTTTTTTGGACTAAAAATGTTTTAAAATCCTTTTCTGTTTTTATTTATCATTTTTAATACGACTTTTTGAGATTTATTAACTAATTTTCATTTGTTTTATAAATGTGTTTAGCTCGTTTCCTTACTATATTTTTTATACCTATTATTGTTAATGTTTTTGTTGGCTTGCTGAATACTGATAGATAACAATTGATATTTACAATTCAAGGAGCAGTAGGAAATTTTTTGATAGTATTTGCGAGCGTGAAATGAAGTTACCTATGAAACTGAGAATAAAATCACCAAGATTTATTTATTTATTGTTTTATCTATAAATTTAATGTTTATAACAAATTAATTTTTTAACTTTCCTGTGGTGTAGAAAGGACACCGCACCGAAAGTGTTGAGAAAAAAGATAAGTCGATTAAAAAAATATAATGTTAAGTGTTTTGATAAATATATAAGTATAAAAATACTAAAAGGATAATAACATCCCATGATTCGTTTTTGAGAATTATTTATTAAAAAAATCATGTAAATAGTTATTGGTTCCATAGAAAAATTTATGAAAGAAAAAATAATTAAAATAGTCTTAGCCCCGGCCGGGATTCGAACCCGGGAATCCGTGCACCGCAGGCAGAGTCACTATTAACTGGGATACGGAGGCGTCGCGCATACTTTGCATTGAATTGCTTTGAATGCTTGTATGGGAAAAAGTTTCGGCTTTTTAAAGCAGGAACTGGAAAATGATAATTGTAGCTACTCATCATAAATAAATAATGTCGGGTTTTTGGATTTTCACATTATAAGGGGAGGAAACGGGGGGTGAACATTTACATGGGAATCTGAGTATCGGTTTTTTCAAAGGTAGGAAAATACTAAATGTAATGTTAAAATATTTTTTTATGTTTATATTAATTAGTCACGGGGCATCGGCTAGTCGACCGCACGTCAGTGGAAACCATAGACTACCTGTGGGTGGTCTGTGGTGGAAACACTTTAACCTTGAGCTGGCCCAGCCTATTCGGGAGTTTCAATACTATGCGAGACCGGTTTTGTTACCACTGACGTGCGGTCGACTAGAATAATAAAACTGAAGAGTTTGTTTTTTTGTCTGTTGTTTGTTTGAACGCGCTTATCTCTAGCTATCTTTCTTATTCTATAATTCTTTTGCATTTAATAGACAAATTCTTGAGAAAGGTCTAGGTTCTTTGGGGCTATATAACATCACGCTATGACCCAAGGGAGCCGAAAACAGAAAAAAGTAAAAAAACGGAAACTATTATGATTTTATTTTACTAATATTTATTTTTTCACTAGATTTTTTTTCTTTTCTAATGTTACAGTTACTGAACATAAATAAATAATGACGTGTTTTAAGGGTTTTCGGATTTTCATATTTTATGGGGGGAGAACGGGGGTGAAAAATTCTATAGGAGTAGTTTTTCCAAAGGTAGGGAAATACTAAATGTAAAAGTGATAAAAATGTTAAATAAAAAAACATTTAAGATAGGTATTTCAAATTTCTTGATAACGTGGACAAAATCGCAGGTCATCGGCTACTATTAATATCTTGTCTTGTTGTTAACATAATTGCATCAAATTCAAACAAATTCTAAATAAACAGAATAAAAAACAGTTTAATAATATTTTGAGGAATATACTTAATAGGAATATGCATTCTTCATACATTTTCTATAGAACCTATTCCAAGAACATCTGTCGCATGACCGACGGTCTTTGGGGCAGACGAGTTCCGGAGTGGAGACCGTGGACCGGTACGCGCACGGTGGATCGACAATAAAAAGGTGGCCGGAAGTGGCTGGATACGGCGGGCGGAGGACCTTAGGGTTCATTGGGGAAGGCCTATGTCCAGCAGTGGACGTCGAAGAGCTAATATGGTAATTGCCCTTCAAGTATTATAACATACTAGCTTTTGCCCGCGGCTTCGCCCGCGTAAAAAAGGTTTTCCTGTAAGTTTTCCCGCGGTAAAAATACATTTCGTAGTAGACATTACAGATGAGGAACCTTTCTGCAAAATTTCAAGTCTCTTGGCTCAGCGGTTTAGGCTGTGCGCGTTTTTTCCCCTATTTTACATACTTAGGGGTGGAATTTTCAAATTTCTCGAAGCACGTCATTATTGTTTTTAAACTAAAAGCCTAAATATAAAATTTCACGTTTCCATCTTTAAAAATGAGGGACTTTCATACAATCTTTGCACCCCTATTTCACCCACTTAGGGGATGATTTTTGAGAAACCCTGTCTTAGGTGACGTCAGAGCTATATGAGGAACCTTTCTGCAAAATTTCAAGTCTCTAGGCTCAGCGGTTTGGGGTGTGCGTTTCATCCCCTATTTTACATACTTAGGGGTGGAATTTTCAAAATTCGCGAAACACGTCATTATTGTTTTTAAACTAAAAGCCTAAATATAAAATTTCACGTTCCTAGGCTCAGCGATTTGGGGTGTGCGCGTTTCATCCCTTATTTTATACACTTAGGGGTGGAATTTTCAAAATTGTGAAAACACGTCATTGGTTTTTAACGAATAGCTTAATATAAAATTTCAGGTCTCTAACTTTAAAACATGTTTATTTTTGCTATTATTTAGTCAATATTTTTTATTTATTTGAAACTCGCCGATGCCCCACGACTTCATTCGCGTTATAAAGTAGCCTAAATGTTATTCTAAATGTAGTAAGCTTATGCGATGGCAGGCACTTGGCAAATTTTTATTAAATAGAATTCGAAATTTCAGAAAAATAATGCCATTTCTGGTTACGGAGGTGGGAAGAGTCGGACAGAGGACGACATGTCAACGCATAATCGTGCGGTCTAGCGACGCGCAATGATCGCGGAGGGAGACGCCGCGCGCGCCGTCATCGTCACCGCTCACGATTTTGACCTATTTAAAACAACAAGATCAACATCGTCAGATTACAATGTAAGTCATACCGTTGTTAAGTTATATTAATTCACCCACACATTAATGATTTCAACTAAGAAATTCCTTCACGATCATGCTGGTTTTAATTGAATCGGTGTAGTTAACCTTCAATAACACTGCATTTCTATCCTATTTATTTAATTTATTTAAAACTTTATTGCACACAACTGCCAAAAAGCGAACATAATGTTAAAAAGTAAGTTCTAATTATCAAAGAAAAGTTTAAAACAAGAAAACATAATATATTTTAAAGTATCTGATAAAATATCATAGTGTGATGTTCATAGGATAGCCGTGGCGTCGTAACCTACCCCAAAAAACAATATATCCTAAAATTTGCTTTCAGTAGCACCTCACACAAGAGTTCGAGGAACCGGTACTTTTTTCTCGCTTAGAAGGTTTTTACTCCAGTTTCACACTTGAAAAGGTGTATGGCTAACAGAGGGACGAAAACAGAAATTGTGCCTAGATTTTTTTATTTGATTTGGCACAATACAAGTGCACCTTAAAAGCCCTTATAAGAAATAGTTACACATTTCTTTAGAAAAGCAACTTTGATGGCACATTTTCCACGAAATTTGCTGGCCTCAAAAAAAGACACTCGACTTGTTATTATAATTATTAGCTACCTATTTACTAACGAACAATAGGAACAATAGACACATCTCAGGTGCGCTGCACATCAAACGTCGGTTTCCCGAAATTTGAAGTTAAAATTCTGAATATTTCTTGTTTTATTTTAAAAGTTGTTAATGTCATTTTACTCACACGGTTATGTTTTTTTAAGGCCCGATTACTTCTGTGCAAATCAAAAAATAACTTACGCAGGATTTTACATCTTCGATTATTGCTAAATATGAAAGGATAAGATAACAATTACCATATCTATTAAAAACACAATTATTTCACCCTTTCTAGTTCCATACCAACAGGAAACATACCAAGACTATTAAACTATACTTAGCTCTACGTTAGGTCCACCGGCACACCTGCGTCATTGTTTTGCGAGCCTGCTTGAAGATAACAACTGAACAATAGATAGTGAAATGGTTGGTTTTATGTGCGTTTATAACCATATTGTAAAGTAACTAAATTACTTCCCAGATATCCATCGACACAGTTCAGCGGTCGCTGAACGCTGCGGCCTGAAGTGTCCACAGCCCGCGCAAGACGAGCACAACTATTAAAGGACCGCATAGTTTACTGCTTACAACGTTATTATTTTAGTTGGGAAGACAACATCGTAATTTTTGTCGAAAGAAAACTTTCAAGAGTGACGGTCATAAAATATTATAACAATTATAGAGATGACAACGAGAGGTATGAAGGTATCAATATTTTACCCCAGAGGGTAAGTGGTCGCCTCAGTTTGGGGCTCTGGGGGTGAGTGAATAGTTATGCTGCGTGATGCGATGGTGCCGACTGTGCGCGCGCACTGCCCAGAGCGCACAATCTATCTTTGCCAGAACAATTATTCATTCCACAGTTCCCGGGCAGTTCAGGACTGGATCCAAACTCAAAATGACACACAATTCATTTCATGGCCTTCCAAAAGTCCAGACATGAATCCATTAGAGGTGCGCAACAACCATAATTTGAGGCAACTGGTTTTCAGCACGTGAGAGTCAATGCGAGGCACAGAGATGTGCTGAAACATGGTCACAGGAATGAGGAACAGATTATTTGAATCTTAATAGCTCATATTATTTTATTTGAAACGTTTCTCATACTTGGTCAGCATTGACTATCGCGTGCCAAATACCCACACTTATGTCATCTTCATTATTGTTCTTCTGATGATAAGTGTGGACTTACGAAAGAAAGATACTTATCTTGTCATTTTTATGACTGTTTTGTCTTTTTGAAAGTTTTTTCGTCGACGAAACTAACGATATTGTCGTTCTATTATATTGACTATAAGTAGCAGAAACCTGAAATAATGATTACTCATTCTATTTTTTATTTTATGTCGCTTAATGAAGATTGATTAAAAATTTTAATATTGAAGTGATATAGTAATGTTTTTATTTATTTTATTTAATTACAAGAAACCTTATGTTAATTTGTTGGTTTAGTTAATTTTGTGTGTGTAATCCGTTGAGTTTATATAAACAATAACAACCTGATGATTTGTTAAGTTTGATTATTTCATTTGTGATTTCAAAATTGAAGTAAACATAATATATCAATTCGAGGCTCGTCTTTTTCTTAATCTATAAAGAATATGTAATATATAAACATCTTGTAAAGTAATACCATTTTTTTAGGTATCAATTTTTCATTTTAAATAATTATACTTATATAATTATTTGTATTAAATTAGTTTTATTCTGGCCTTCTACCAATTTAAAACAAACCTGAGAGCAAGTTATAATCTGAAGCTTTTCATTATAATAATAAATTCTTTATTTAAGGCTATAAATCACCCTAAAATAATAAACTAGCTGTTTCCCGCGGCCTCGCCTGCTTTTTAGAAGTTATTTCTGACTTTCTTCTTTTTGCTAAGTTCCTAATGGTCTTAGCGTGATGGTAAAATAACCTATAACCTTCCTCAAGAATAGGACTGTCAAAAACAAAAAGAATTTTTCAAATCCGACTGGTAGTTAGAGACTAGCGCGTTCAAACAAACAACAGACAAAAAAAACAAACTTGTCTGTTTTATTATTCTAGTCGACCGCAAAACCGTCGTAACAAAACCAGTATAAACCGGTCTCTTATAGTATTGAAACTACCTAATAAGGTAGGGCAGCTCAAGGTTAAAGTGTTTCCACTGACGTGCGGTCGACTAGCCGATGCCCCGTGACTAATTAATATAAACATAAAAAATATTTTAACACTATTACATTTATAGTATTTTCCTACCTTTGAAAAAACCGATACTCAGATTCCCATGTAAATTTCACAAATATAATCGTAAAATTCACCCCCCAGTTTCCTCCCTTTATAATGTGAAAATCCAAAACCCGACATTATTTATTTATGATGAGTAGCTAAAATTACCATTTTCCAGTTCCTGCTTCAAAAATCCGATACTTATTCCCATACAACTACAAGCATTCAAAGCAATTCAATGCAAAGTATGCGCGACGCCTCCGTATCCCAGTTGATAGTGACTGCCTGCGGTGCACGGATTCCCGGTTCGAATCCCGGCCGGGGCTAAGACTTTTTAAATTATTTTTTCTTTCATAAATTTTTCTATGGAACCAATAACTAGTTACATGATTTTTTTACTAAATAAAATTTTTCTCAAAAACGAATCATGGGATGTTATTTACCCTTTTAGTATTTTCCAAATAACCAGAAACACGTCATTATTTATTTATGCTCGCAGTAACTGTAATTCAAATTTTTCTTTTATTAGTTTCTAATGTCAAAGAATAAATACTATCATACAAAGTTTCCGTTTTCTGCCCTTTTCTATTTTGGTCGGCTCCTAGGATCGTAGCGTGATGTTATATAGCCTTCCTCGAGAATTGGACTATCAAATGCAAAAATATTTTTTCAAATCAGACTGGTGCTTTTGAGAGATTAGCGCGTTCAAACAATCAGACAAAAAACAAACTCCTTAGCTTTATTATATTAGCGTATAAGTAAATTACAGTAGAATAACACACAGGCTAATTCATATAGATATTATGTAAATTGGCCAATTCAAATTCCGCGGGCAACAGCTAGTTATAGATTTACAGCCCAATACCTAAATTGATCAATAAACCAAACTTAACTTTTCTAAAAAATTTATAACAATAATAATAAATGGTGTCGCCTTACTCAGTTTTGGGAGAAAACCTTAAATCATAATTATTAAATAAATATACAATTATTCCCAGAAAAACATTCAAACTTATGGAGGCCCCGCGCCTTTGCTCGCAGAAATTCAAGTTTCTGGCGGGAACAGATTTCCCATAGCATATAAAAAGAAATTTTCTACGACATCCAAAGGCAAAATAATATTTGAAATCCGTTCACTAGTTCGCTCGTCGCGCGCCGTCCGCGGCTTCAGGTTTCGATTTTAAAAACAGTCGGTGCATTTACTTTACGTTGTTGCCAATTATATCGTGAAGTAAGTACGGCAACAGCGCGCCTTCAAACCACGCCCCGCCATGACGTCATCGGGTCGTGCGGCACAACAGATTAGAAAGAGAACATCGAGAATTATAACGATCTCTTTCGCGTGTTTCGTGCGTTCAACTTTTGAACGCTTCAAGGTCAAAGTGTTTCCACTGATGTGCGGTTGAGTGTACATCAAAAATACTAATTAAAATCCTGCATTTCTTCCAAAATTTGTAGAATAAGGTGTTAAATAGAGCGTCAGTGGCGTAGGGGATAAGACGCGGCCTATCATATCGAAAGGTCCAGAGTTCGATCCCCGGCTGGGCCATGTACCAATGGGTTTTTTCTCGAAACTTAAGTACATTTACTGACTGCTCTCAAACGGTGAAGGAAAACATCGTCAGGAAACCAGCATACGCTGAAGAAGAAATTCTTAGGCCCATGTGAAGTCCACCAACCCGCACTGGGCTAGCGTGGTGGACTATAGCCCGAACGCCCTCGTTGAGAGCGTAGGCCTGAGCCCCAGCAGTGGGGACATGTTATAGGCTGTCGATGAAGGTGTTAAATTCGAGAAGCAGAAACGACATCTAACTTAACCCATCGGTCGTCGACACTCTGTGGAAAAAATTAACAATACGGCGTAACTGGTGTAATCTCATCACAGATGAGCGTGAAATTTGACGGCATCAGTTGCTGACTTCGTTCCCCGTTCCGCGACCCGGCCTTGAGACCCGCTGCTCCCCGTTAATACTGCCAGAGTTAATATTCATTTTTGTAATCACCCCGCGAGGCGAGGGTGAAATGGGAACTGTTCTGCGAGTGGCTCAAGTCCTTAGGTACAGGGTGACAGTTAATTTCGCCATGTTTCGTGGAGCCGCAAGGTTCGCTTGTTCATATTTTAGGCGTAATAATTGTAACTACATATAATTTGGTAGTATCATTTCATTCTTTAACAGTTTTACTATGTTACAATTTATCGTTATTTTGTTTAAGTTTACGGTAAGTACGTCTCTTTATTTTATTTTTAGGGTTCCGTACCTCAAAAGAGGGGAAAAAGAACCCTTATAGGATCACTCTTTTGCTAAGGAACGCGTGGAAGTGTCAAGTTAAAATTAATACCAAACACTCAAAAACAATCAAACTTCTAAGTCAACGCAGTCAGAAGATATGGCCGCATTTTTGAATATTGTGGTAATCAAAACCTATGTGGTACCTCCCGTTGACCTAGAGCCATGAAATTTGGGAAGAAGCAAGGTCTTATAGCACAAATAAAGGAAAAAATGCGAAAACCGTAAATTTGTAGTTACATCATAAAAAAATCTTGTACCAACAAACTTAACCTTGCGTATGAGCAAGGCATCCATTTATGTAAGTACCATGTGACGCAACTACAAATTTTATGAACGATTTTCTAATTATTACTGACTGACCTGTTGGCGTAGTGGTAGTAACACTGCCTACTGCGCCAAAGGTCGTGGGTTCGATTCCCACCCGGGACCAACATTTGTGTGATGAGCATATCTGTTGGTTTTCGGATTCTGTGTGTTTGTATGTATTTATTTAAAGTATTTATGTATGTTTATCAGTTGTTGAGTACCCATTTACAAGCTTCGGCTTAGTTGGGACTCAACAGCCGTGTGTAAAATTGTCCAAACATTATTATTATTATTTCTTTAATTAAGTGTGTACGGAACTCTCAGAGCGCGAGTCCTACTCGCACTTGTACGGTTTTTATTATATTTTTAGGATTTTTAATTAAGGCTACTGTTTTACCATTTCTTTCGAAAACTACATCTTTAAACTTTTAATTAAACTAAACACTTCAACTATAGATAATTTTAAAGAACCGTATATTGGTACAGTCAACCGCACGTCAGTGGAAACACTTTACACAACTATAGATACGACAAACAAAATTGTTAGAAAGAACGCGCATTTATGTTTTAACCAATGGTATGACTTGATTTAAAAATTTTATAAGTTTCAACGAATCATGCGCACGCGCTTCTTTGGGGCGGGGTTAGTGGCGGTGCGCAAGGGCAGCCCGCCAGTTTGCAAGCCGCTCTCGCTACGGCCGGGTGTTTGTGTCAATAATGCCAGCCAGCCACACTACGTCGGGTGACGTCGTCGGGATTAACGCGATCAAAATATTGCGTTGAAAATAAGTGGATACAAAGTGAAGGAAATAGAGAATCGGACCAATGTGTCGGTAAGTCATTCATTCATTATATTATTTTAACTTCTTGTCTTGATATGTCTTTCGAGTGAACTGGGAAAAGCGACAGATTTTTTTTGGACTAAAAATGTTTTAAAATCCTTTTCTGTTTTTATTTATCATTTTTAATACGACTTTTTGAGATTTATTAACTAATTTTCATTTGTTTTATAAATGTGTTTAGCTCGTTTCCTTACTATATTTTTTATACCTATTATTGTTAATGTTTTTGTTGGCTTGCTGAATACTGATAGATAACAATTGATATTTACAATTCAAGGAGCAGTAGGAAATTTTTTGATAGTATTTGCGAGCGTGAAATGAAGTTACCTATGAAACTGAGAATAAAATCACCAAGATTTATTTATTTATTGTTTTATCTATAAATTTAATGTTTATAACAAATTAAATTTTTAACTTTCCTGTGGTGTAGAAAGGACACCGCACCGAAAGTGTTGAGAAAAAAGATAAGTCGATTAAAAAAATATAATGTTAAGTGTTTTGATAAATATATAAGTATAAAAATACTAAAAGGATAATGACATCCCATGATTCGTTTTTGAGAATTATTTATTAAAAAAATCATGTAAATAGTTATTGGTTCCATAGAAAAATTTATGAAAGAAAAAATAATTAAAATAGTCTTAGCCCCGGCCGGGATTCGAACCCGGGAATCCGTGCACCGCAGGCAGAGTCACTATTAACTGGGATACGGAGGCGTCGCGCATACTTTGCATTGAATTGCTTTGAATGCTTGTATGGGAAAAAGTTTCGGCTTTTTAAAGCAGGAACTGGAAAATGATAATTGTAGCTACTCATCATAAATAAATAATGTCGGGTTTTTGGATTTTCACATTATAAGGGGAGGAAACGGGGGGTGAACATTTACATGGGAATCTGAGTATCGGTTTTTTCAAAGGTAGGAAAATACTAAATGTAATGTTAAAATATTTTTTTATGTTTATATTAATTAGTCACGGGGCATCGGCTAGTCGACCGCACGTCAGTGGAAACCATAGACTACCTGTGGGTGGTCTGTGGTGGAAACACTTTAACCTTGAGCTGGCCCAGCCTATTCGGGAGTTTCAATACTATGCGAGACCGGTTTTGTTACCACTGACGTGCGGTCGACTAGAATAATAAAACTGAAGAGTTTGTTTTTTTGTCTGTTGTTTGTTTGAACGCGCTTATCTCTAGCTATCTTTCTTATTCTATAATTCTTTTGCATTTAATAGCCAAATTCTTGAGAAAGGTCTAGGTTCTTTGGGGCTATATAACATCACGCTATGACCCAAGGGAGCCGAAAACAGAAAAAAGTAAAAAAACGGAAACTATTATGATTTTATTTTACTAATATTTATTTTTTCACTAGATTTTTTTTCTTTTCTAATGTTACAGTTACTGAACATAAATAAATAATGACGTGTTTCAAGGGTTTTAGGATTTTCATATTTTATGGGGGGAGAACGGGGGTGAAAAATTCTATAGGAGTAGTTTCTCCAAAGGTAGGGAAATACTAAATGTAAAAGTGATAAAAATGTTAAATAAAAAAACATTTAAGATAGGTATTTCAAATTTCTTGATAACGTGGACAAAATCGCAGGTCATCGGCTACTATTAATATCTTGTCTTGTTGTTAACATAATTGCATCAAATTCAAACAAATTCTAAATAAACAGAATAAAAAACAGTTTAATAATATTTTGAGGAATATACTTAATAGGAATATGCATTCTTCATACATTTTCTATAGAACCTATTCCAAGAACATCTGTCGCATGACCGACGGTCTTTGGGGCAGACGAGTTCCGGAGTGGAGACCGTGGACCGGTACGCGCACGGTGGATCGACAATAAAAAGGTGGCCGGAAGTGGCTGGATACGGCGGGCGGAGGACCTTAGGGTTCATTGGGGAAGGCCTATGTCCAGCAGTGGACGTCGAAGAGCTAATATGGTAATTGCCCTTCAAGTATTATAACATACTAGCTTTTGCCCGCGGCTTCGCCCGCGTATAAAAGGTTTTCCTGTAAGTTTTCCCGCGGTAAAAATACATTTCGTAGTAGACATTACAGATGAGGAACCTTTCTGCAAAATTTCAAGTCTCTTGGCTCAGCGGTTTAGGCTGTGCGCGTTTTTCCCCCTATTTTACATACTTAGGGGTGGAATTTTCAAATTTCTCGAAGCACGTCATTATTGTTTTTAAACTAAAAGCCTAAATATAAAATTTCACGTTTCCATCTTTAAAAATGAGGGACTTTCATACAATCTTTGCACCCCTATTTCACCCACTTAGGGGATGATTTTTGAGAAACCCTGTCTTAGGTGACGTCAGAGCTATATGAGGAACCTTTCTGCAAAATTTCAAGTCTCTAGGCTCAGCGGTTTGGGGTGTGCGTTTCATCCCCTATTTTACATACTTAGGGGTGGAATTTTCAAAATTCGCGAAACACGTCATTATTGTTTTTAAACTAAAAGCCTAAATATAAAATTTCACGTTCCTAGGCTCAGCGATTTGGGGTGTGCGCGTTTCATCCCTTATTTTATACACTTAGGGGTGGAATTTTCAAAATTGTGAAAACACGTCATTGGTTTTTAACGAATAGCTTAATATAAAATTTCAGGTCTCTAACTTTAAAACATGTTTATTTTTGCTATTATTTTGTCAATATTTTTTATTTATTTGAAACTCGCCGATGCCCCACGACTTCATTCGCGTTATAAAGTAGCCTAAATGTTATTCTAAATGTAGTAAGCTTATGCGATGGCAGGCACTTGGCAAATTTTTATTAAATAGAATTCGAAATTTCAGAAAAATAATGCCATTTCTGGTTACGGAGGTGGGAAGAGTCGGACAGAGGACGACATGTCAACGCATAATCGTGCGGTCTAGCGACGCGCAATGATCGCGGAGGGAGACGCCGCGCGCGCCGTCATCGTCACCGCTCACGATTTTGACCTATTTAAAACAACAAGATCAACATCGTCAGATTACAATGTAAGTCATACCGTTGTTAAGTTATATTAATTCACCCACACATTAATGATTTCAACTAAGAAATTCCTTCACGATCATGCTGGTTTTAATTGAATCGGTGTAGTTAACCTTCAATAACACTGCATTTCTATCCTATTTATTTAATTTATTTAAAACTTTATTGCACACAACTGCCAAAAAGCGAACATAATGTTAAAAAGTAAGTTCTAATTATCAAAGAAAAGTTTAAAACAAGAAAACATAATATATTTTAAAGTATCTGATAAAATATCATAGTGTGATGTTCATAGGATAGCCGTGGCGTCGTAACCTACCCCAAAAAACAATATATCCTAAAATTTGCTTTCAGTAGCACCTCACACAAGAGTTCGAGGAACCGGTACTTTTTTCTCGCTTAGAAGGTTTTTACTCCAGTTTCACACTTGAAAAGGTGTATGGCTAACAGAGGGAAGAAAACAGAAATTGTGCCTAGATTTTTTTATTTGATTTGGCACAATACAAGTGCACCTTAAAAGCCCTTATAAGAAATAGTTACACATTTCTTTAGAAAAGCAACTTTGATGGCACATTTTCCACGAAATTTGCTGGCCTCAAAAAAAGACACTCGACTTGTTATTATAATTATTAGCTACCTATTTGCTGACGAACAATAGGAACAATAGACACATCTCAGGTGCGCTGCACATCAAACGTCGGTTTCCCGAAATTTGAAGTTAAAATTCTGAATATTTCTTGTTTTATTTTAAAAGTTGTTAATGTCATTTTACTCACACGGTTATGTTTTTTTAAGGCCCGATTCCTTCTGTGCAAATCAAAAAATAACTTACGCAGGATTTTACAACTTCGATTATTGCTAAATATGAAAGGATAAGATAACAATTACCATATCTATTAAAAACACAATTATTTCACCCTTTCTAGTTCCATACCAACAGGAAACATACCAAGACTATTAAACTATACTTAGCTCTACGTTAGGTCCACCGGCACACCTGCGTCATTGTTTTGCGAGCCTGCTTGAAGATAACAACTGAACAATAGATAGTGAAATGGTTGGTTTTATGTGCGTTTATAACCATATTGTAAAGTAACTAAATTACTTCCCAGATATCCATCGACACAGTTCAGCGGCCGCTGAACGCTGCGGCCTGAAGTGTCCACAGCCCGCGCAAGACGAGCACAACTATTAAAGGACCGCATAGTTTACTGCTTACAACGTTATTATTTTAGTTGGGAAGACAACATCGTAATTTTTGTCGAAAGAAAACTTTCAAGAGTGACGGTCATAAAATATTATAACAATTATAGAGATGACAACGAGAGGTATGAAGGTATCAATATTTTACCCCAGAGGGTAAGTGGTCGCCTCAGTTTGGGGCTCTGGGGGTGAGTGAATAGTTATGCTGCGTGATGCGATGGTGCCGACTGTGCGCGCGCACTGCCCAGAGCGCACAATCTATCTTTGCCAGAACAATTATTCATTCCACAGTTCCCGGGCAGTTCAGGACTGGCTCCAAACTCAAAATGACACACAATTCATTTCATGGCCTTCCAAAAGTCCAGACATGAATCCATTAGAGGTGCGCAACAACCATAATTTGAGGCAACTGGTTTTCAGCACGTGAGAGTCAATGCGAGGCACAGAGATGTGCTGAAACATGGTCACAGGAATGAGGAACAGATTATTTGAATCTTAATAGCTCATATTATTTTATTTGAAACGTTTCTCATACTTGGTCAGCATTGACTATCGCGTGCCAAATACCCACACTTATGTCATCTTCATTATTGTTCTTCTGATGATAAGTGTGGACTTACGAAAGAAAGATACTTATCTTGTCATTTTTATGACTGTTTTGTCTTTTTGAAAGTTTTTTCGTCGACGAAACTAACGATATTGTCGTTCTATTATATTGACTATAATTAGCAGAAACCTGAAATAATGATTACTCATACTTTTTTTTATTTTATGTCGCTTAATGAAGATTGATTAAAATTTTTAATATTGAAGTGATATAGTAATGTTTTTATTTATTTTATTTAATTACAAGAAACCTTATGTTAATTTGTTGGTTTAGTTAATTTTGTGTGTGTAATCCGTTGAGTTTATACAAACAATAACAACCTGATGATTTGTTAAGTTTGATTATTTCATTTGTGATTTCAAAATTGAAGTAAACATAATATATCAATTCGAGGCTCGTCTTTTTCTTAATCTATAAAGAATATGTAATATATAACATCTTGTAAAGTAATACCATTTTTTTAGGTATCAATTTTTCATTTTAAATAATTATACTTATATAATTCTTTGTATTAAATTAGTTTTATTCTGGCCTTCTACCAATTTAAAACAAACCTGAGAGCAAGTTATAATCTGAAGCCTTTCATTATAATAATAAATTCTTTATTTAAGGCTATAAATCACCCTAAAATAATAAACTAGCTGTTTCCCGCGGCCTCGCCTGCTTTTTAGAAGTTATTTCTGACTTTCTTCTTTTTGCTAAGTTCCTAATGGTCTTAGCGTGATGGTAAAATAACCTATAACCTTCCTCAAGAATAGGACTGTCAAAAACAAAAAGAATTTTTCAAATCCGACTGGTAGTTAGAGACTAGCGCGTTCAAACAAACAACAGACAAAAAAAACAAACTTGTCTGTTTTATTATTCTAGTCGACCGCAAAACCATCGTAACAAAACCAGTATAAACCGGTCTCTTATAGTATTGAAACTACCTAATAAGGTAGGGCAGCTCAAGGTTAAAGTGTTTCGACTGACGTGCGGTCGACTAGCCGATGCCCCGTGACTAATTAATATAAACATAAAAAATATTTTAACACTATTACATTTATAGTATTTTCCTACCTTTGAAAAAACCGATACTCAGATTCCCATGTAAATTTCACAAATATAATCGTAAAATTCACCCCCCAGTTTCCTCCCTTTATAATGTGAAAATCCAAAACCCGACATTATTTATTTATGATGAGTAGCTAAAATTACCATTTTCCATTTCCTGCTTCAAAAATCCGATACTTATTCCCATACAACTACAAGCATTCAAAGCAATTCAATGCAAAGTATGCGCGACGCCTCCGTATCCCAGTTGATAGTGACTGCCTGCGGTGCACGGATTCCCGGGTTCGAATCCCGGCCGGGGCTAAGACTTTTTAAATTATTTTTTCTTTCATAAATTTTTCTATGGAACCAATAACTAGTTACATGATTTTTTTACTAAATAAAACTTTTCTCAAAAACGAATCATGGGATGTTATTACCCTTTTAGTATTTTCCAAATAACCAGAAACACGTCATTATTTATTTTATTATGCTCGCAGTAACTGTAATTCAAAATTTTCTTTTATTAGTTTCTAATGTCAAAGAATAAATACTATCATACAAAGTTTCCGTTTTCTGCCCTTTTCTTTTTTGGTCGGCTCCTAGGATCGTAGCGTGATGTTATATAGCCTTCCTCGAGAATTGGACTGTCAAATGCAAAAATATTTTTTCAAATCAGACTGGTGCTTTTGAGAGATTAGCGCGTTCAAACAATCAGACAAAAAACAAACTCCTTAGCTTTATTATATTAGCGTATAAGTAAATTACAGTAGAATAACACACAGGCTAATTCATATAGATATTATGTAAATTGGCCAATTCAAATTCCGCGGGCAACAGCTAGTTATAGATTTACAGCCCAATACCTAAATTGATCAATAAACCAAACTTAACTTTTCTAAAAAAATTATAACAATAATAATAAATGGTGTCGCCTTACTCAGTTTTGGGAGAAAACCTTAAATCATAATTATTAAATAAATATACAATTATTCCCAGAAAAACATTCAAACTTATGGAGGCCCCGCGCCTTTGCTCGCAGAAATTCAAGTTTCTGGCGGGAACAGATTTCCCATAGCATATAAAAAGAAATTTTCTACGACATCCAAAGGCAAAATAATATTTGAAATCCGTTCACTAGTTCGCTCGTCGCGCGCCGTCCGCGGCTTCAGGTTTCGATTTTAAAAACAGTCGGTGCATTTACTTTACGTTGTTGCCGATTATATCGTGAAGTAAGTACGGCAACAGCGCGCCTTCAAACCACGCCCCGCCATGACGTCATCGGGTCGTGCGGCACAACAGATTAGAAAGAGAACATCGAGAATTATAACGATCTCTTTCGCGTGTTTCGTGCGTTCAACTTTTGAACGCTTCAAGGTCAAAGTGTTTCCACTGATGTGCGGTTGAGTGTACCTAATAAAAAGTAGAAAGTCTCGGTGCCCAGTTCTAGTAGAATCTAAATCTAATAAGCCGACTTTACCGGGTTTAACTGAATTGAATAGTGTTTAAACCGAATCGAACTGGAATCCAATTATTTGAGACCGGGAAGGAATCCGGCATTAGCGGCGGAATTAATACGTGGAAAAATAAGCGCCTGCGACCGCGGGGGGGCTATCGGTGGCGGGGGGCACGGCGGCTATTCGATAAAGCTAAAAGCCGTTTGCCGCAAAGCGCCTTGCGCTACGTACGGGGTGCTCTACCCACTTTATAGAGGTCGATGCAATCCGTTGCGGAGGAGGTGCCTTACTAAAAAATGCTTCGTAGAGTAGATACACTTACGCACTTAAACATAGGTATATTACATACATATCTTCACGCTATATCCCTGACGGGGTAGGCCAAAAGACATTCATTAGCTACACTAATCGCCAATGCTTTATTAAATTCTCTCACAGGTTACGCACTAGATGACACTTTCATATTTTTCTCAAAAGTGTGCATCCAATAATTCGCGGCGAGGCGTCACGTTCGCGCCGCCACACGCGCGCCGCCACACGCGCGCCGCCACACGCGCGCCGCCACACGCGCGCCGCCACACGCGCGCCGCCACACGCGCGCCGCCACACCGACGCGACACGGTTACGACAACTTCGCGCGCAGTTGCATTTTATTGCATCTACATTTATGTTAAATTGGCATAATTTATTGTCACAGCGACACCTTACCAAATATAAATACGATGTAACCCCCCGATCTCACTATCTACATAGGTGGACGGATAATTAGAAACAGGGCAAGATTTTTATACAATCGAGGTCACTTTGAAGCCATGTAGGATTGATCGGGGCGTGATCTGATGACGGTCATCGAGAGAGTACATGGAGGACTTTTAGATGGCTATAGATATCCAACTGATCAGATCAGCCGTTTGGGAGCAGCATCGTCATGATTCCTTAACTTTTAGATTTTCATAAAAATTTTTTGAGGTTTTTTTCTACATGACGATGCTGCAACCAAACAGCTCATCTGATCAATTGGATATCTATTGCAATCTGAAACTCCTCCATGTACTCTCTCGATGACAGTGATCAGATCATGCCTCGATCAATCCATCACGGAGACCCATGGCTTCAAAGTGAGCTCGATTGTATGAAAATCTTGCCCTGTTTCTAATTATCCGTCCACCTATGTATACTAATTTAATAAACTTTAGTTTAGTTTATTTAATTAGTTTATTATACTTAATTGTTTACTAATAAATCACATTCCAAGAAAAATAAAATAAAAATAATTATATAATAAAGCTGAATAGTTTGTTTAATTGTATATTTATATTCGAATCTTATACTTCAATTCGGGGCAATGTATACGCATCTACAACAAACTACCAGAAGAAATCTTAAATATGAATGACAGAAAATTTAAGACCCACATTAAACAACAACTTTGTAAGAAAGCTTATTATAAAACAGTCGATTATCTAAATGACAAAGATGCCTGGTGTTAATGTTACTTCAGCCTCGCACAATCTTTACAAAATAATGTTATGTACAAACTTGATTTTAAAAGATGTGTTGCGGAAGTTTGTTGCGCCGCTTCTTCTTCCCAGCTCTATATAACACCTTGGAGGCGGTGGTAGATAAAAAATTGACGTTGTATAAATGTACCCAGTGTACTTACATGCAATAACATAGTTTTGACTTTGACTTTGACTATACTTAAAGCGTACAAATTGTCTGAACATAAACTAGGATTTTCTGAATGCAATGAAGCTTTCACTATAATTTCAACTGAAACAGTTGCGCCCGTCGTCGGCACGCGATGCGGGCGAGACCGCGTCGCTACTATCTGTAACTCCACCTGGCGTGAGAACCGACATTACTGCTCCGGCCGTGTCTGTAACCGAGTTTAGTAACTAGCTGGTTACAAAATTCGGTTAGAGCCGTTTAGCGCGCCATAACTATGAACTAAGAAAAATTGAAGATCCGAAAACTATTTGTGTGCAACTTGGTTACAAACGAAGGCATTATGGTGGCGTAGAGGATAAGACGCGGCCTATCATATCGAAAGGTCCGGAGTTAGATCCCCAGCTGGGCCATGTACCAATGGGTTTTATCTCGAAACTTAAGTACATTTACTGACTGCTCTCAAACGGTAAAGGAAAACATCGTGAGGAAACCAGCATACGCCGAAGAAGAAATTCTTAGGCGCATGTGAAGTCCACCAACCCGCACTGGGCTAGCAAAATTCAAAAAATTCAAAATTCAAAAGTATGTTATTGCATGTAAGTACACTGGGTACATTTATACAACGTCAATTTTTTATCTACCACCGCCTCCAAGGTGTTATATAGAGCTGGGAAGAAGAAGCGGCGCAACAAACTTCCGCAACACATCTTTTAAAATCAAGTTTGTACATAACATTATTTTGTAAAGATTGTGCGAGGCTGAAGTAACATTAACACCAGGCATCTTTGTCATTTAGATAATCGACTGTCCTATAATAAGCTTTCTTACAAAGTTGTTGTTTAATGTGGGTCTTAAATTTTCTGTCATTCATATTTAAGATTTCTTCTGGTAGTTTGTTGTAGAAGCGTATACATTGCCCCGTGAATGATTTACTGACCTCACTAAGCCTTAACTGTGGTGGTACAAGTTTGTTTTTGTTTCTTGTAACATAAGCTGTGTTCATGTCACAGTGCCTCAAAAAGAGAGATATATTTTTGCGGACATACAAAATATTCTCAAAAATGTATTGACTGGCAACGGTTAATATATTAATTTCTTTAAACTTTTCTCTTAATGATTCTCTACAACGTAGATTATAGATCGCCCTAATAGCTCTCTTTTGCAATCTCTCTCTTTAGCGTGGTGGACTATAGCCCGCACGCCCTCGTTGAGAGGGTAGGCCTGAGCCCCAGCAGTGGGGAGATTAATAGGCTGTTGATGATTATATGGGTTAAAGTGAAATGAAATGAAAATTTTTATTTTGGAAAACATTGATCAAACAACAAAAATCTTTATTAAAATTCTTCAATCGTAACTAATTACAACGGAAGAAAATACAGCGATCAAATTTTTTTTTGTTTCGAAACTCGGTTACAAAGAAAAATATCTTCGTTTGTAGTTGGTTACAAAACTCGGTTACAAACACATTTCAGCTAGCCCCGTCAAGGTGTGAGCTTGTATTTCCTGATACATTTTATAAAGTTCGTTTTAGTGTTATTATACCGTGATATAACCAGTGGTAGGATACTACAATAAAATGCGATCGACCCTCGCACATTGGGCGTCTTCCAAAAAAACTTGTTTGAACAATCGGTGTACGACGTAATTTTGCTGGCTTAAAAAATCTTTATTTTTAATGAGGGTATTTTCTAATAAGAAAACGTCTACTTGCTTGTAACTACATACAAATCAAATCAACAACCTGTACTAATTTGTGTACAATCAAAACAAATCCGGCCGTCCGCGAGGTGGAAAATGTTTTTTCATTACTCATACTCTGAAAGTAGGTCTGAAGTTGCCTGAGGAGCGGGTTGAAAATAATACATCTCAGCCCTAGGGAGAATCGCTTTCAACTGACAGCTGTCAAATTATATTAAAAAAACTAGTACTATTTTGACATTTCTATTGGACCATGTTCCGACTGTCTATACAGCCACTCAATTACAGCGCGATGTAAAATTGAAATAACATAAAGTTAAGTAATAATTAAAGAATATATTTTTTTAAATGACTTGTCATTTTTGTCTCGGGACTTAAATAAGTTACTTTCACCCCTAGGTTAACAATGTACTATTTATTGCTACGGGGACAACAAGCAGGCGGGCCTCCTGATGTTAAGAGGTCACCGCCGCCCACAGACACCTGCAACACCCGGGGGGTGCTGGTGCGGCGCCGGCCTTGGTTGAAGAGCTCTTTTAACTCTCTTCTTGAAGGACCCCATATCGTAGCGCTGTGGAAAAGCGTCAGAGGGAAGGTCATTCCTTATCCGCACGTGCGCAGCCAAAAAGACCGCGAGAAGCTGCGCGAGCGAGGTGCTGGTCCGCCATTATTATTACAAATAAATAAAGAATGCCAAAAATAGTTTTAAATAACAATTAAACGCAGACAGCCGCGAGCATTTAAAAGCGGCTGACAACGCGCGAGCGGGCTTCTCCACTCGCAGCCCGTAATTATAATAATTGTGCATTTAAAACGGCGCATCGGGGCGGGAATGAAATAAAATTTTCATTTCAATAGCTCCTTTAAATATCGATAAACGCTCGCTGAAAGAAAATTCAAAAAGGATACTATATTGGAGCGATTTTAAATGGCACCAATTTTCACGATAGCACTTTGAAACAAAGGAGGTGGAGCCGTTTCTGTTCGAGCTTCGCGCCGCTTCGCCCCGCTTCGCAGCGCTACGCCCGCTCCGCTTCTGCTGCGCTCTGCTCCGCGCTGCTGCGAAATGAGTTTGAAGTTTTATTCTCATTCGACGCGAGCGGTTATCGCCGCCCCGCCCGTTAGCTCGTAACAAATGTACCTGTTACAATTGCATATTACATAAATTGCGTGCGCCGCTCTAGTTTAAGACGTGTATAGTTTTCGAATAACTTACTTCCTTTTTGTTGTGTGCACGGAATGCATACAAATAAATACCGATTACCTTAAATCTCAAAGGAAATGCGAGGAAAGTAAATAAATTGTGCGGCGGCCCGCACTAAACTTTCTCGCCATGTCTTTATTATTTTATTTTTTTAATAAAGAAACAGTAAACATAGAGCGTCGTCACTTTATAATAATAATAATAATTTATTCCAGAAGTATAACAATTACGTATGATACATGAATTCTTATTGACCGAGCGAGCGAAGCGAGCGAAGCGTCTACGTTTCGAGACTGGCCAAAAATGCTCTTGTCCGGCTGTCTGTCTGTCTGTCTGTCTGTAATTCTCTACAGGTCGCATTTTTCAACCGATTTTGACGAAAATTTGGCATGGGTATAAATTAATTAAACCTACAAAATGAGTAGAATAAAATTTTGAAAAACATTTTTTTTAGAGTACCTACCATACTCGCAAAGTGGGAGTGAACTTTTTTTTTCTTGTGAATCCCATAGTGTGGGATATCGTTGGATAGGTCTTTCAAAAATATTGCTGGTGTGTGAATACCATTTTTTCGATTTAGGGATCCGTTGGCGAAATATTAAGCTTTAAAGCGGTAATTTTTGTTAGAGTCACGTGTCCCCCCCCCTGCCAGCTAAACGGTTGCTTCTGGAAATGTGAAAAAATTCATGGCAGTAGCATATATAACGTAGTTACAAGGAAAACTATTACGGCTAAGTAGGTTCTATTAGTTTTTGAGTAATAGTGGATCGACTTAAGAAAGTTGAAAAAATAAATTATGTTCATAGAACTGCATACGTAAAATGGAAAATTATTTTTTTCCGCGTGATATCCATGGTGTGGGGTATCGTTGGATGGGTCTCTCAAAAATATCGCGGGTGTGTGATAAACATTTTTCGATTCAGGGATCCGTTTGCGAAATATTAAGCTTTAAAGTGCTAATTTTTGTCACTTTAGTAGGTACTTTTTCTGTTTCCAAAGTTGACTTTTGTTGGTTTCTTTTAGGTTTGGTTTATAAAGGCTGGCGAGGTCTACTGTTCTCACGGAACTACTAGTAATAATTTATTCCAGAAGTATAACAATTACGTATGATACATGAATTCTTATACCTACTTATATATATAGCTTTCCTAACGTTTTTTTTCATACAATAATTTTTTTGTATGGATTTTTTACATAAACTGATAAAGTCATGTTGTATGACCAAATAAATAATTATCAACATGACAATGTAATAGCTCCAACCATTTATGAGAACATCGCAGGTTACGACAGAGAAATAAATCATTCTGCATTTTTTTCTCATCCAGACTGTTAATCATTAATAATAATAACTAGTAGTTCCGTGAGAACAGTAGACCTCGCCAGCCCTTATAAACCAAATCTAAAAGAAACCAACAAAAGTCAACTTTGGAAACAGAAAAAGTACCTACTAAAGTGACAAAAATTAGCACTTTAAAGCTTAATATTTCGCAAACGGATCCCTGAATCGAAAAATGTTTATCACACACCCGCGATATTTTTGAAAGACCCATCCAACGATACCCCACACCATGGATATCACGCGGAAAAAAATAATTTTCCATTTTACGTATGCAGTTCTATGAACATAATTTATTTTTACAACTTTCTTAAGTCAATCCACTATTACTCAAAAACTAATAGAACCTACTTAGCCGTAATAGTTTTCCTTGTAACTACGTTATATATGCTACTGCCATGAATTTTTTCACATTTCCAGAAGCAACCGTTTAGCTGGCAGGGGGGGGGGGACACGTGACTCTAACAAAAATTACCGCTTTAAAGCTTAATATTTCGCCAACGGATCCCTAAATCGAAAAAATGGTATTCACACACCAGCAATATTTTTGAAAGACCTATCCAACGATATCCCACACTATGGGATTCACAAGAAAAAAAAAGTTCACTCCCACTTTGCGAGTATGGTAGGTACTCTAAAAAAAATGTTTTTCAAAATTTTATTCTACTCATTTTGTAGGTTTAATTAATTTATACATATGCCAAATTTTCGTCAAAATCGGTTGAAAAATGCGACCTGTAGAGAATTACAGACAGACAGACAGACGGACAAGAGCATTTTTGGCCAGTCTCGAAACGTAGACGCTTCGCTCGCTTCGCTCGCTCGGTCAATAATGTTTGGACAATTTTACACCCGGCTGTTTAGTCCCAACTAAGCCGAAGCTTGTACATGGGTACTCACAACTGATAAACATACTTAAATACATACTTTTAAATAAATACATACAAACACCCAGAATCCGAAAACCAACAGTTATGCTCATCACACAAATGTTGGTCCCGGGTGGGAATCGAACCCACGACCTTTGGCGCAGTAGGCAGTGTTACTACCACTACGCCAACAGGCCAGCCATTTTGTGACATTCAACCTCGTTTAATCTATTAATCTTAATTAAGTATCAAACAATATTTTTTATTGTACAGTCGACCGCACGTCAGTGGAAACAAAACTAGTATAACCTGGTCTCGCATAGTATTGAAACTCCCTAATAGGCTAGGCCAGCTCAAGGTCAGAGTGTTTCCACTGACGTGCGGTCGACTGTACAATAACAAATAATGTACGCCGAGCAAATTACGTGTTTAAATCGGAATTCCATCTAAATGGTAATTTCAATTTGATAATTTTGTCAGATATTCATGTTTTCATATTTTATTCAAAAGGTTTTCAGTTATCGGGGCAATCGTGAAAATGTGTAAAATGTTTTTGAATACGGCACAAAAAATTCAACATTATTTGTTTCTAAAGTAGATCAGTATGTTAGCTTTGCTGTCTGGAATAACATCATATAATTGTATATTAAGGACTTCTTTCACCACTTCCTGATATTGTTCCAGATAATAATCTTAGTGATAAACTAATCTATCAGATAAATCTGTGTGATAGACTATATAAAATATATAAGATATAGGCAATCAGATACCTGTGAAACCAAAAAAATAGGCTATCTGTCAGATAACCTGCAGATAGGGTATCTGAGACATTATCAGCAAGCTGTGTAAGAGGCCCTTAGTCTCGGACTTATTTCTTTACCTTTGTATTTATATTAATTCTATGCTTTTAATGTTATAATAGTATTAGTTTTTTTATATTTATGATTAGTTATTATTATATAATTATGTATTATAGTTATTCTAATTTGATTATATTATAGTTTATATTAAGTTAAGTATTTAGTTTATATTTAAATATCTGTGTATGTCTGTAATTATAAAAATTGTATAATTATTTTAAAAATAAAAATACTTAATTAACTAGGTAGGTTGTGTGTGAGTTTTTTTATATCAAACCCTAGTTATTGTAATACCTATCAGTCAGCGTCTTATCCTTCACAATTATCGCGTTACGTGTCCCATTAACATCATCATCATATCAGCCTGTAGACGTCCACTGCTGGACAAAGGTCTCCCCCAGGGACCTCCACGACGACCGGTCCCGCGCTAGCCTCATCCAGCCGGGTCCCGCGACTTTCACCAGATCGTCGGTCCACCTTGTGTCCCATTATATTCCATGTAAAATTATGCATGGAGTTCCATAAGGTATGGAACTCTTGAGTTGTCACAGGCACTAAACGAACTATAAAATATGAAAGTCATCATTTTCTCTTAGCATCAATTACTTCATTAATCGTTTTGAGGAGTTGGTACAGTCGACCGCACGTCAGTGGAGGACACACTTTGACCTTGAGTTGACCTAGCCTATTACGGAGTTTCAACAAAAAGGTCCTTTCCTTCCTCCTATCTCCCCCTCCCCCCCCCCCCCCCATGTCTCGCAGCAAAAGAACTCGTTGTCATTTCCATTTTCTCGCTGCACCACGAACCATGATCAATTGTGGGCCATACAACAAGCGATTACCATGAGAGCATCTCGAATAATAATAATAATATCTTTATTTGTTTCTCCACAAAAAGCAAATGTTAAATTACAATTAATGCAAAGTACAAAAAATTTGGTACATGGTATGTCACCTTTTTGTGAAGACTGATGTCTGAGCTAGATATAGTAGTCTGTGATCCAGGTCACAGTAGATGTCACTAGTGGTTGGAAAATAATTTTGTGTTAATTTTTTCTGATTTTCGTAGAAAATGACACGATTTACACTTGTTGCCGTGGCGCAGACATTGTATTTGATAACTTTCTTTTTAGGGTTCCGTAATCCGACACGCTTAGCTTTTGAACCATTTTACATCTAGGGTTTCATACTATTTCGAACATTACAAAAAAAAACACCTTCGCACCACTCTGTGTTGCGCTTTAGGGATAACCCCCCCTCAAATTTTATCTGTGCACTTGCTATCACATAAACAGTTATTTCTGGTATCGATGATTCCTTTTGATTTATTGTGGGGAAACTGTAAATACGGTACTCTACACGAACTCGTGCGGTTTTATCACTGGTCTCGTGGCCCCGCCGCAGCCTTGCATTTGCCAGTTCCCCGTGTATGGGGGGCGCAAAGGCTTCGTTCCTATTTCCGGCTCGTCGCGTGACGTCACCGCGCGCGCGTCCGGACGCGACACACTCCCGTAATGGAGACCGCGTACACGTACTCTATGAATACGGGAGAAAATGTAAAAAAAATTCAGAGGGCCTTGTAAGTAGGTATTAAAATGTAGGTATTTTGGGAATAACAGAAATTTTCACACATTTCAACGCTCAATCGGTTCATCAATTATTCACTATTGTATAGAAAGACAGATAAAAAGGTTTGTTATGTCCGTTTTCTCTCAGACTCAACGTCGTCGCACCGCCGCACAGTGGGCTGAAAATGAAGCTCCATAGACTTAGCGCCGCTCAAAAATCAAGTGCCTAATTTTGAAAAAAAAAACGATGGCATCGTATTCCTTTACTGAATAGCAATATTTTATGTCATGTAACGTTTTTTGATAAAGCTATTATTTAGTAAGTTATTTGCGATTTCTTTTTTTTACTGTGCGCCGTCCTTCCCGGGGTCGTGAACAATGGACGATTGAAGCGCCCATTTCAACCGTCTGCGACCCCGTAAGTCGTCTCATACGACAGGAACCTGACGTTGTGTGTTGTTTGCTGCAGGCGTGGGCGTGCTGGCGGGTCTCAGCGGGGGCGGCGGCGGCACGGGGGAGGGCGCGCGGCCCGAGCGGCCGTACTTCGACGACGTGTCGCCGCGCAACGTGTCGGCCGTGGTGGGCCAGGCCGCCGTGCTGCGCTGCCGCGCCAAGCACATAGGCAACAGGACTGTGAGTACATGCACTAACTCAGGCCCTTGGGCCACTGCCGACGTCACCAGGACGTCTCACCGAGAACGAGATGACGGCGCCGAAGTAGCGGTACACACATGTACAGTCACGAACCGGGATTGTTGACCCGCTTGCCACTGTTCGTATTTTGGCCGTTTGGCAACTCGGGTTACAAAAAGGTTGCTATGGTCACATTTCAACATAGAGTTAGATATCTTTGGTGCGTGCTCGCGGCCCCTTAAAGAGGCGTAAAAAAACATTCTATGGGTGTCAAAATCGTGTCAAATGTATGACAATACTGTGACTCACTCACACATTCTCTATATAAATTTATATTAGCAACCTCCTCCCGCTACTCCGCTTCCTTTGTCCGCACCCCCCCTGTAAGTGGCACCATTGGTTCCCATACTAAATATGCAAGATGCAGTCTCCACAGGGAGTGCGCGTGCCACCAAAGAGATTCGAACCTTCCTGCATTCAATAACGAGAAACGGCGGCATTCGTGTAAAACAACCAAGATAGAACGTCAGTGGCGTAGGGGATTAGACGCGGTCTATCATATCGAAAGGTCCGGAGTTCGATCCCCAGCTGGACCATGTACCAATGGGTTTTTCTCAAAAACTCAAGTACATTTACTGACTGCTGTCAAGCGGTGAAGGAAAACATTGTGAGGAAACCTGCATACGCCGAAGAAGAAATTATTAGGCGCATGTGAAGTCCACCAACCCGCACTGGGCTAGCGTGGTGGACTATAGCCAGAACGCCCTCTTTGAGAGGGTAGGCCTGAGCCCCAGCAGTGGGGACATTAATAGGCTGTTGATAATGATAATATAACCAAGATAGAACACAACTAAGATTATAATCTAGTGGCTCAACAATCCCGGTTCGTGACTGTACTATGGCCGCGTGCCCACCGCACGTCCGTCTAATCTTATTCAAATAATCTCGTTTCTCGGTGACGTCCCGATGTCGCCGGCGGTGGACAAACGCCCTAACTTCAACAATAAACACATCTTGGCCCGTACCAATGAGTTTTTCGAAAACTTAAGTACGGTTTATTAAAATACCACAGGTATTTCGGTGAAGGAAAACATCGTGAGGAAACCTGCATACGCCAAAGACTGGTATTTAACTATTCTAAGGCGTATGTGAAGTCCACCAAAAACTGATTGGGGCACCGTTTGGCGGACAGGGGTTTTGGCACAACAGATCCCATAGGGTCGAAGTGTCGCCAGGTGTTCCTGGGCCCCTCAGAAGATAAGATAAGATAACAATCATCATCATCATATCAGCCTGTAGACGTCCACTGCTGGACAAATGCCTCCCCCAAGGATCTCCACGACGACCGGTCCTGCGCTAACCTCATCCAGTTGGGTCCCGCGACCTTCACCAGATCGTCGGTCCACCTTGTGGGAGGCCTACGCTGCGTCTTCCGATACGTGGTCGCCACTCGAGAACCTTTCTGCCCCAACGGCCGTCAGTTCTACGAGCGATGTGCCCCGCCCACTGACACTTTAGCTTCGCAATTCTTTGAGCTATGTCGGTGACCTTGGTTCTCCTGCGGATCTCCTCATTTCTGATTCGATCTCGCAGGGAGACTCCGAGCATAGCTCTCTCCATTGCCCTCTGGGTGACCTTGAGCCTTCTTATGAGGCCCATAGTGAGGGACCACGTCTCGGTACCATATGTCATCACTGGCAACACACACTGGTCGAAGACTTTCGTCTTGAGACACTGCGGTATTTGGAACGAGAAGATGTTGCGTAGCTTCCCGAACGCTGCCCAGCCGAGTTGGATTCGACGATTGACCTCTTTCTCGAAGTTGGACCTACCTAACTGGACCGTTTGTCCCAGGTATATATAATCGTCTACAACTTCGAGCGTAGAGTCTCCAACCTTCAGAGGAGTGGGTACAACACGGGTGTTCGATAACAATAAACACACAAAACTCCCACATCTGATATGATCGTGATACTCAATCGCCAATACCTCCTCCACTTTCAATGTGAAACCGATGATAAATACTCGTCAATTTGTCCCCGGCGCGTAGAGGCGCGACTCAGTCCGCGCCGGCCGCTCAATCACATCGAGCCCCCACTCAATTACTGTTATTACTATAATACTAGTGGCGGATTGGGGGGGGGGGGTGCTGGGGGGTCGGGGGTCAATTAATGTTATGATTACACATATTGTGCTGCCCGCGGCTCGGTGAGATTAGCCCACATTATGTTGTTTCAGTTGGTATTGATACCATCAAAATTATATCAACACGGACTTAGCGGCACAAAATTATTGCGTAGATTTCCTTAACGGTATAATTTTCTTTTTAGTCGTACCGAAGTACGTCCATGAAGTGTCTAATATTAGAATTAGAGCGGTAAAAATGCTCAGGGAAGCTTTTAAAGGACTTTCCTATACTATTTAGATTTTATATGTGTCATTTTGAAGAAAATTTTAAATAATTTATTTACACGAAGGCATTTTTTAGCAAAATTTGCGAAATTTTGGTAACTTTTTTTGTTTGTGTCATCATCAACAGTCTATTAATGTCCCCACTGCTGGAGCTCAGGCCTACCCTCTCAACGAGGGTGTTCGATCTATAGTCCACCACGCTAGCCCAGTGCGGATGGGTGGACTCACATGTGTTTGTATTAATAACTGGAAAACTATTGGACAAATTAAATATGCAAGGTAAAGTAAAATGAAGTACTTTACTAAAAATATTTTATACTATTATTTGTTTAAAAATCTAATAAAACTTTGTAACCATGTGACCATAATTAAATTTTGAGCAGTACCTACATTGCTCAAAGTAGGTAGACTATAATGTAGATAGATAGTTCATTTCAAATAAGCAAATAACACTCTATCAAAAAGCGGTGTGACAATAATTCTCGAGTAGCCATCACTTATCTGTGGCAGACCACCTGCAGACCTCTCCGCAATATCATTTTTCACTGTCGAAGTCCTCAGCGGCCCTCGATACCCTCCCCGGGAGGCGCGGTCCACTGACCGCCATATTAATGGTTCGGGGATCTGCAACCCATTCCGCAAAATAAATAGCCCTCCGACGGGTCCCGCGATGCATTATAATATATTGTTCGCCGAGGATTATCTGCCGTCATTTTCTTGTGAAGATCTTGCGGTTTTCGAGGTGGGTATTTGGCCCTAGAGTTTTTTATAGCTGGTGTAATAGGCAAGTAATTCTATTAAGGACGTTTTCAGCTTTTCCCGAGGTAGCCTATGGTGTTATTCTGATGTATAATCTATATTACTGAGTGTAAAGTTTCATCAAAACCTGTTCGGTAGTTTTTGCGTGAAAGAGTAACAAACATCCTCCTTGCAAACCTTTGCGTTTATAATATCAGTAGACTATTGACCTTCAGCGAGCAGCAGCGCCACAGGTGCGAGTCCTATAGACATTGCTAAGGTCAAAATATCAGATCGTTTGTTCATCAGCTCCTATTGTGTCTGTTAAAATAACACATTATTTTTTAATGAAAATAAGGGCCTCTTACACCGCATGCTGATAAAGTCCCAGATACCCTATCTGCAGGTTATCTGTCAGATAGCCTGTTTTTTTGGTTTCACAGGTATCTGATTGCCTATATCTTATATATTTTATATAGTCTATCACACATATTTATCTGATAGATTAGTTTATCACTAAGATTACTATCTGTAACAATATCAGGAAGTGGTGAAAGAAGCCCTAAGTCTCGTATTCGTAAATCCGTAATTACCTCGTTTAAGATCCTTCTCTAATGTATTTCAAAATATATTCTCAAAAGCTCGCAAACCAATTATCCTAGACGCTATATTTATTTAAAAGCTCAACGTCTGATCCCGGTTGAAATTGGATGAATATCTTTTTATCATCCCTCTGGAGATCAAAGGAATGAAAGTGTTTTTCAAAATAAATTTTAAATGATAAACACAGCTACGTACTAGAGTCCAATTTAAAAAAATAAGACATCGCTCTGACAGCAAAATAAATTAGCGAAAGATAAAAAGTGTATAGAAGCTGAAAGTGTAGCTGTTTTATGTTTCTATGCACGTTTAATTCATCACATTTCTGTGAGGGTCCCGCGGAATTCTCTTTAAAAAATTCCATGGTCGCTTAGCCGTTAGTTAATTTTATTATTTTAAGGGCTGTAAAGAGACTGTGGACGCTCCGTCTTGCTTAATTACAGCGCAGGCTTACGTCGGCTCAGGGCGGGCTTACTCTAATTACGTACAAAAACAAAAACCCAACAAAGGCAGCGAATTTATTTTCTAATTTCTCAGAGTCGAGGCCCTCGAATTAAAAAAATATTTTATACGTTTATTGTTGGTGTAATTTCAAAGTACGTATTATCCAATAAAGTTGTTTCGTGCACGATGTTTGACGCAAAATATGCGTAAGTAAAGGTGCATGACAATCTAACAAGTAATTACACTCAACATCAAAGAAGTTTCCAGACGTGGTTTTCGCAAAACCCATTATAAATATTTTCGAGACATTGCGATGACTTCCAAATTTCACAAAAACCCTCGCTATAGACAGAAGTTCAGCCCTATCTAGATACTTTCATCTAATATTTTCAATTACGAGAATTTCGGTTGGTACTTAGCGGGGATGATTGCTCAGCCAAACGGCAAACTCGTCTACGGCGACGCTTTGAAAATAATCATATTTAAGGCCAACAAAAGCGAAAGGTGAAAATGAGCAATTAGCTTTAACTTAAAGTTGTGAATACTAGATTAATTCACAACAACAGTCCTCACAGAAACTTTTAAATGTTGACTCCAGACACTTGAGACTTCACTCATTCAATTACGTAAGTAAATAAGCAAGCGTGTGTGAAGAGAATGATGAGACTGAGCGAAGCGAAAGAGATATGTCATGATCGCAATACTTCCGTTCTGTCTGCCCACCAAGGACATAGCGTGAACATATGTCATGTATGTTCGTCAGTACCCTACCCGGTAAACGTTTTAACATCAGATCATCTTCGAAGAGGCAGAAATTTTAATAGAGGAAAGATTGTTTTCATGGAAACGGTCTGACACCAGATAGCAAACGATCTCCAAAGATCTCTAAGTACCTAATGGATTAATTGGAAATTATGAGGAACATCAATTACGCTCGTTCGCTAACGACAGTAATTTAGTTAGATCACTAAGTGTGGGGGCTCCACAGTTATCTCGTAATGACCTGTTAATTATGTGAGTGCGTCCTTTGCGTTTGACATTCTACGCCATGATGTTGGCTGAACACGAGGGTGTTCAAATATTCAGTCACCGGAACATTGTGACGGCTTCCTCAACTTCAAACATTCCTCTCATTTGGATGAATTTGAGTCACATCGAAATAATTTCCGGTACGGCTCGGCTGGCGGGTTCTTTTCTAATTAAGCGAAAAGTGTACAACAGATGGGTACGTTTTTACACGACATTTGTGTGATTGTAGAAATGAAAATCCACGAAATGACATAAGGTTCATTTCCATTCCACATTCCTTCATCATATCAGCCTGTTGATGTCCACTGCTGGACAACGGCCTCCCCCAACGATCTCCTTGACACCCGATCCCGCGCTAATGCCGCTTGCACACGATGCGCAGTAGCTTGCGCGTGTACTAAGTAAGCGAGTACAACTAAGTCGCACTTTCACTAAGCAAAAAGCGTTTACACGGAGAAATTTCATGCGCAGTAGTAGTACTTGCGCAAGCTACTGCGCATCGTGTGCAAGCGGCATAACCTTATCCAGCCAGGTCCCACGACCTTCACCAGATCGTCGGTCCACCTTGTGGGAGGCCTACGCTGCGTCTTCCGGCACGCCACTCGAGAACCCTTCTGCCCCAACGGGCGTCAGTTCTATGATCGTGTACCCTGCCCACTGCCACTTAATTTCGGCGACCTTGGTTCTCCTGCGGATCTCCTCATTTCTGATTCGATCTCGCAGGGAACCTCCGAGCATAGATCACTGCATTGCCCTCTGTGTGTATCCTTACGCCGGTTTATTACACCTACAGGCCGTTACAATCAGATTTTATGTAACTAAATAAATAAATAAATAATAAAATCTTTATTGTTAATTACCTTAATTACAATACTAATTTGTTTATTTTAATTGGTTGATGTTTTTGTTCTTCCCAGCTCTAACACCTTGGAAGCGGTGGTAGATAAAAAATTGACGTTGTATAAATGTACCCAGTGTACTTACATGCAATAAAATAGTTTTGACCTTGTTCAATGGTCCCAGGTGTCGTGGATGCGCAAGCGCGACCTGCACATCCTGACGTCGCACATCTTCACGTACACCGGGGACGCTCGGTTCAGCGTGCTGCACCCGGAGCCGTCGGACGACTGGGACCTGAGGGTGGAGTACGTGCAGCCGCGCGACGCCGGCGTCTACGAGTGCCAGATCAACACCGAGCCGAAAATCAATATGGCCGTCATGCTCAGCGTTGAAGGTGATTCCTTTTGTAAGTTTATGACTCAACCCAAGTTACATCGGTAGAACAGTGCTTCCTTACGAGGCTGGTAATGACTTCTATAAGTCACAAGCCTCAATAATAAAAAAAGTTACATCGCTAGTGTGGGCGCACCCTGCCGCCGATGGTTCCGTTGCCAGTAAAAAATCCTGAACTCATTTTTTCTTTGAAGCATATTTTCCGTTCGCACTTTTCTCAAACGTTACTTTTCACAGTCGTACATTTTCTTTTCGCATGCTTAAGCTCAACATTGGAAACATGTAATATATTTAGTAATTTTTTTTCTATTTCACTGAAGTACTGGAGTCAACAAAAAAGTTTCTGGGTTCATGACTTAAACTAAACATAATTACCTATCTATAAAATGATTTCCTCCATCTCTGCCGAGGTCTTTTTTAAATATAGGTAATTTTTAAAAACTAATTTGAAGTCACATTGGTGACGGTTATGAGGGGCAAAATAAACGATTAGTCATCATCATCATCATCAACAGCCTATTAATGTCCCCACTGCTGGGGCTCAGGCCTACCCTCTTAACGAGGGCGTTCGGGCTATAGTCCACCACGCTAGCCCAGTGCGGGTTGGTGGACTTCACATGCGCCTAAGAATTTCTTCTTCGGCGTATGCAGGTTTCCTCACGATGTTTTCCTTCACCGTTTGAGAGCAGTCAGTAAATGTACTTAAGTTTCGAGAAAAAACCCATTGGTACATGGCTCAGCTGGGGATGGAACTCCGGACCTTTCGATATGATAGGCCGCGTCTTATCCCCTACGCCACTGACGCTCACGATGACGAACGATTAGTGTTGATCCAAAAATAACTTTTTTTTTCTAAAAACATACCGTCATTTATTTATAAACTATTTTAGTTATTTTTAAATTTTTATTTATAATCACTACCTATTGTATTTTTTAACGCTCTCTCTCTGAGAGGCTAGGCCTGAGCCTCATCAGTAAGGACATATTAATAGGCTGCTGATTTTTATTATTATTTTTAAATTCATTCACAATTATGGTTGGTACAAAAATGTATAGGTATAGGTAACATACTATTGTGGCACACATGAAGATATTTTCGGTGGGACTTTCTTCAGTTCCTTACTTCTGGACATAATTATAAATTACTCCTGCTAATTAGACCTGCGTCGTTACACGAGTAAGTAAAGTCAATCTAAGCTTCGTCAGTATTTGCCGCGCCCACTTGTAAGATACATATAAATAGATACCTAATTTCTATTTTATCAGATCTTTGACGCTTTGATAATGGAATTTTAATTAAACTTTATTTGCACAAAACAAATCCAGGTGAGCTATTTACTATTTATTTCTATCTGTTCTTAACTTACAAGAAAAGTTTATTCGTTTTGGGTTTAATTAACTTTGAAGACTGGGTCATTATGAATTACAAAGACGTATAAAGGCCGGGTCAAACCGAATGCAGCACGGCTTATGACGTTGTAAATGTATGGAATACTATGGGAGAGAACACACCAACGCACGATGCTGCATAGCGCTGCGCAGCTACGCGCGTATCCGTGCGTCAAGCCACGCAGAGACAACCCGAGCGCGCGCGGTCTGGCAACGTCGCGCGCGCGCCGTGCCGTGGTGACGTTGGCTCTCACTAGTTGACGTCACACCGCGTGCGGCGATTGCGTTGCTTGCGGCACAGCACGTCGCCGGTGTGACGTGCTACGCAACGCGCTGCGCTGCAACGCTCTGCGCTGCACTGCATACGCATTCGGTTTAACCCGGCCTGGGTAACTTTATAGTATTAACTCATTCAAATGCCTCGCAGTATTTTTATTCATGAAGTAACAAAGCACGTCTTTCGATTGAATTACAATTCATTATAAACAACTCCAATCTCCAAAACAAAAATGTAGGTTAATTACAAAAGTATGTACCCCCAGCCGGCTGGAGCTAATAAACTTTTTACGAGACCAAATTATCTTCGCCCAACTTCTAACGACTTTATTGTGCCAATTTAAAATTTTTGTTATTTTCGCATTAATTAGTTTATTAATTAAATACCGGCACACATAACAAAATTTCTTAGTCACTTCGTAAAAGGTAATAGATGCATTTTGTCACAGGACCCACTATTATTTTGCTGTTTCAATTCAATTCAATTCAATACTCTTTATTGCACATAATAATAAAAAAAAACAGAACAAAATAATACAGTAGACTAAGAAGGTACATCTAGGCGGTCTTATCGCTAAAAGCGATTTCTTCCAGACAACCTTTGGTTACAGGATATTATAGAAGAGAAAGGTAGGTTGTGCAGCTAGATAAAATATATATATAATTATGTATTTTAAAAACTCTATACACTATCCTACTATCCTATCCTACTAATATTATAAAGGCGAAAGTTTGTAAGGATGTGAGGATGTGAGATGTTTGTTACTCTTTCACGGAAAAACTACCGAACAGATATCCATGAAACTTTACAGTAATATAGATTATACATCAGATTAACACATAGGCTATAATATATCATGTAAATTGGCCAAATTTCATCAAAAATTGAAAAATAACAACATAGATGGCACTGTCGGCACTGTTTCATGACATCGATTTAGTCGGTTGTTTTTTTTTGTTTTTTTTTTAATTGTGGCTTGAACCCGAAAGTTATCTAGCCAAAGACAATGTTGACTACGAGAGGCGCTGCTGTCAACTCTTTGCATCGATAATAATGAATTACTATTATGGTCTTTTTATCAGCTCTTAGGCCGTTTGTGCACTCATTGATCCGTTTTTTCACGGATTAAGTCTTTTGTTTTTAAATGGTTTTACGGCTTTAGAAACGAGCATATTATGTAAATTGGCCAAATTTTATCCAAAATTAAAAATCTTAATATATAAAACAAAGTTGTGTTAGTGCCTGGAATAACATATAGGCAACTTTTTACCGCGGTAAACTGTTCCCGCACGAAAAATGAAATGTATCGTATGTCGAAGCTCAAGTACACAGTGGCGCCATCTCTTTCGCCGTGGCGTCAACTACTCGATGAGACTTAATAGGAGGAAACATCAAGCGATACGCTTGACGTGTATTGTTTCCTGGCAACACTGTAGGAGTTGCTGATGTTGGCTAACTCTTTACGTATGTCAAATTGGTCATGTTGGCCAACACTGCACTCTGTACCTGTCATTTCGGTCGGATCGGTACCGCAGTCTTATTATGAACCGTGGACAATACAGTGTCTCACTCACCGCGCGTTTCCGAATTGTATCGAGTGTGATCGAGTAGTAGCATCCACTCACGACCCACTTGGTAGACATAGTAATTAGATTGTGAAGTGAATTAATCTGAACAATTATAACCCAGCACAGTTACGATTTGATAGTGACGTAAGAACTTTAAACAAACCCACCCCCAGTTTCCGCCTATATAAATAATGACGGGTTTTTTGATTTCACATTTTAAGGGAGAGGAGGAGGGGGTTGGGGGCAGAGGGAGGACGGGGTGAAAATGTTCACGGGAGTATCGGTTTCATTAAAGGTAACTTAAAAATTGAAAATGTATCATAAAATAATGATTGATTTTTTGGATTTAAAATTTAAAGGGGGGGGGGACGGGGGACGGGTGGCGGGGGGGGGAGAAATGGGGGGTGAAAATTTGTGAACGGGAGTATCGGTTTCCTATTCTGTTCCCATTAATTATAATTTATTATTTAGTCTAGATTTCTGTAGGTGGTCTGTTAAATCTTCTGAATTACTTCCTTTGTGCGTACACAAACTGCCACAGTCAAATACCTAGCTTTTGACAGAACAACGATCCCGCGGGAAACTCAATCACGGCTGAACGGATTTCGATGAACCTTGGTACATTGATAGCTTATTTCCTAGAATAACACTGCCGTGCAATTTATAAACGCAGTCTTTAACTGGCCTGTTGGCGTAGTGGTAGTAACACTGCCTACTGCGCCAAAGGTCGTGGGTTCGATTCCCACCCGGGACCAACATTTGTGTGATGAGCATAACTGTTGGTTTTCGGATTCTGGGTGTTTGTATATATTTATTTAAAAGTATTTAAGTATGTTTATCAGTTGTCGAGTACCCATGTACAAGCTTCGGCTTAGTTGGGACTAAACAGCCGTGTGTAAAATTGTCCAAACATTATTATTATTAAAGGCAGTAACTTTTAAAGGAGGGGGGGGGGGGGGGGGGGTTATACTTTGCAGGGTTATCATTAAAGGCAGTAAATTCAAAATGGTAAATCTATTTTAAATAATGACGGTCCATCAATAGTGTTGTATTTGTGCTATCGATTCTTATCAATACTATCGATATTCCGACTATTTGGTCGATTATCGATAGAACATCGATAGTGGCATATCGATCGGCAACACTAGATTGTTTGTTTCTCCTATAATTCTAAAAGAAAGGCCACGACAACATGTACTTACCTATATTTTCTCTATTTACAATGTGTATTTTATAGTACCTACTTATTCAATTAATCGCTTCTGGTACCTATTAGCAAGTACATGAACTTTGTTTGAACCGGAAGACGCGGCGTGGGAAGTCCTCCTACAAGGTGGACTGACGATCTGGTGAAGGTCGCGGGACCCGGCTGGATGAGGTTAGCGCAGGACTGGTCGTCGTGGAGATTTTTAGGGGAGGCCTTTGTCCAGCAGTGGACGTCTACAGGCTGATACGACGATGATGAACTTTGTAAGGAGAATAATATCTTTAGCGACGCGCTGCTAAACGTGCCAGTCATAATATTATTAAGTCAGCGGCGGAGTACAGTGATAACTTATATCCTGGACTGGAATAACATGTAGGTTACTTTTTACCGCAGTAAACTGTTCCCGCGGACAAATCTTATTCCACGCGGGCGAAGCCGCGGGCAAAAGCTAGTAATATATACATACATACATAATAACAATGACGATGACAACTGAACAAAGGTTCTAAATATTATGTATAGGAAAAAGGGAGTGGAATGATCAGGTAGCGAGAAACAGTTGCTTAACTAACAATTTCCGTATATTGGCGCCCCTTCGAGAGAGAGAGGTGGGGCCTTTCGTATTCCGGCCCCCCCTGGCGGGCGCTGTGTGAAAAGTGACGGAGACGTAATCTCACATTCATCTCTCGTCATATTAGAAGGGGGCTAATGCCTCGATACAAAGTGGAGCGCATCAGTCTCCGTCAGCGCCGGCGTGACGCCCGCGCCGCGCTGGGCCCGAGCCAACGGCCCCGCGTGGAAAACGCCTTTTGTTCATATGTTGCCAAATTCGTTTTACTGACCAAAGTTTTCGTATTTCGGCTTCTGATATATAAGTATGAAACAATAAGCTCATTCGCAATTCAAAAGTCGCACCAAAATCTCAGAATAAAGAACAAACCAGATCCTTCTGGTGTGATCCTGGTATCATTTCCTTTTGTATGAAACTGCACTATTTTAGCCTAGTATTTTTGGCTCCACTATCGAACGCGCACGCGTTCTGGTTTGTTCTGTATACTGTATTCTGAAACCAAAATATAAATCCACAATTAGATTATACCTAAGTAGGCAACATTACAATAAGGTACCTACTTACATTGCAATTTGCAAAAGATCCCGAAGCAATTTTGCTAAAGACTCAAATTATTACAGTAAATCTTTTGTTCCCCTCGATGCCTAAATAGGTAAATGACAAAGGTAAAAGTATATAGACAATTAAAATTTGTAAAGTTTACCTTGTGTTTTGAATTAAAAAATTAATTTCTTATTAAAAATTAATTAAATTTAATCATGCTTCAGATGTTATCAACCATTCTTGCCTTCAAGATACCATTCAACCTCTGATTACAAAAATTACATCATCAAACTTCTAACTTAAGTGTTAAGGATCAAAAGCTACGGATCTACTGAAACGAGGAACAACAAAAAGGGACGCGAAATCTGATAAATTTTGAGACAGCAATTTAATAAAACCATAGAGCGACATTTAAACTGAACTCAATGAAAAGATTAATGAAACCGTAAACGAATTTCCTTGCAAACACAATATTGAACCTTTATTTAATCAAAAATTGATTAGCGTGCCATTGAAATGGGAGATTGCTATTCAGCCGCCTAATGAGTGATCAAAGAAACGCGCGCAAATTAAATATAGACGTACACAAAAGTCCGCTGGGGGACGACTCGATGAACTACTCGCGGAGTTCAAAGCCTCAGACGGGCGCGAGTGTAATCACTGATGTTTGTTGTGCAATGCAATGGTTTAAAGTAACGGTGGGATCATCTAATGATCAAACGGAAGATACGTTACGTACTGAAACTGGCAAACAAATCCAAGTACAGTCTGATCAGTCAAGCACAAACTTCGCGTTAAAAAGTATGTTATTCCAGAATATAAGGTATCGGTACCAAGTTTCATCAAAATCTGTTCAGCCATTACTGAGCGTGATTGAGCAACTAACATACAAACTTTCGCATTAACATAGCAGTGGGGTAGGATTGCATACTAACCACGCAACTTATTTATATATTTTAATGAAAACAAAGTACTTTGATTTTATAAACTCATTTATTTTGATACGATCTGTTAATATAAATGACTTCATATTTTCCGAAATCACTTTACGCAGCACAGGCGCTGTTTTTATATCGCTCGTCCGCTGTAATGGGTCATTTAATAATACACGCTCGACTAGAGCGGACGGACACATCCTCTCAAATTCAGCGGCCAATTACAGCGCTTGTTATGCTGAAAAATGTTCGTCGACTTTTTTGCCCACGCAACTATAAATTGTAGCAACTCTTTCCTTTTCATTGAATTTTTCCTCGTAGAATTTTGTTCGCCTCATTTCGCGAATGGCCAGATGAATTTTAATGTTGGCCGCGTTTTCGAGATAATAATTTCGTTGCAAACCAACTGCAGCGTACTGGTGTAAATTGTCGTAGATATCTTTAATGGACGCTGCAGCATTGAGTTTCAATTTTGCATCCTCCACTCCATCTACAAATCTTATTAAACATCTGAAAGAAAAAGATCGTAAATTTTATTGAAAAATAAAAAGAAATTGTCTAAGAAACAGAAAACGTTAAGTATAAGCACCCTTCACTTAGCATAATTTGGAAATTTTGCTTGAATCAAAAGTTTCGTAGAGCTGCAGGATGCTGTGAAGTGTTTCCAAACTTTGTTCGGGACTTCAGAATAAGCTAGAATTGACATATTATATTAAAAAAATATTTTATTTCAAGCTTTGCAGGTTTATCTAGTTACTTGTTGTTTACAGAAAAGGTTTTATTGACAAAACAAATTGCTTCCTATTTTTTTGGAACATTTTATTATATTAAGAGCCAAAGTTCTTAATGTTGAGCTGTTATTTTTACATCAATACATTTTCATGTCGACAATTTATTTCGTCAGCTTTATTTTTACAATTTTTGTTTCAACATAAAGTCATATTAAGTATCGTATCATCTCTATCTGTCTCTATCATCTGTGATCATTGACTTATAATTATTATGTGTGTAATAAAGAAGTCAATGAATGTAAACTTAATAATGTACAGTTCAAAACAAAACTAGGTACTTACACAAACCTTAATGTTTCACAATAAATGTCCTTCTAAAGCATTCCGTACGCGAATCCCAACTCCACCGCTGCCATTTCTAACTGAATCAAGCAAATCTAATATTTTCAACTCTTCTGCTGCATCGCTATTAAGGTCATATGCTATTTTGTATTCCTTGCCGTGTCTGCCCTCTTCCTAAGCTGTTGTGTTGTGAATTCCAGATGAGTCCCTCACCCCCGCCCCCCCGGCGTCGCCCCGCCCCTCAGGTACCGTTCGTTTCGATTCCTTCTCTACTTCATTTATAATTAATTAACATTCTTCATTAATGTTTCTTCATTAGTACTTACCTCATCTGTTTCTCTCATTCCGTAGTGCATTAGTTGGTGCGGTTTTAGTTTTACGTTCGATAGTCATGGCATGTCATTACACACAGTGTAAGTAAACGTGTCCTGTTTTATTACATTTAAATGTGACCGCACCCTCATTACAGTTTCAGAAACACCAATGAATATTCATGAGTCCTTTCACTTTTATAAAGAGAACAAACTTTTGAGTCGTTCTGTACTTACACTGTGTATTAAATGTTCTTTACTTGCGAAACAGACTTTTTGTTTACACTTATTTATTAAGTGCTATTTGCTGATAAGAAAATGAAATTGTTACAGCTCCGCAAAATGATATTTGCAACTTTATCCCAAAAACTACCAAAGTCTATATTTAAAACGTGTTTTAACTCTCGCGCTGTTAATATATTCTAACATTCCGGTGGCACAGTCAGAAAAGAAGACGTTTCTTGTAAGTTCTAGTTAAAAGACTCACCATTATTATTGCTGAAAGGAGCCGGGGGAAACTTATGGCAATTTCCCTAACTCAACCGCCGTTAAACTCGAATTACCGCGTATTATCCGCTCCAACTTGCCCGACGTCGGGATTTAACCCCAACTTACTACATGCTCCTCTTACATCAAACTTAACTCGCCTATCTATCTTTATAACCTTTGGAACTGTCTAATCAATACCACTTCCACTTCTGTATCTGGATTCCTTCTAAATCCCTAAACTTAATTAAATGGATCATCGGGATTTGCCTTTCCGTTATCCTTTGGATCGAGGAATACCTTTTGCTACGGCGAGCTGGTAGGGAATAAGGACGTGACTTTAAACTGTTTCAACCTCGGAGCAAGGAACTAAAGAAATAGAGACAACTTGTATGTACCTTTTCCTGCACACTCATAAAATTTCAAAGGCGATCTTGAGCACCTAAGATGCTACCATTTTACATGTTTTACTTTAGGTCCTTGCTCTGAGGTTTAAACACAATTTGTGTTCGTGCATTGACAATCGTACGCTTGCATTCGCAGCACGCTCGAATGCTCCTGTGTCGTGGAAGTGTTTGGGCATGTGTGTGGCCGTGTTGCGTTGGTGTTAAAATTCATTCTCGCTTGTTGCAGCGGCGGCGGCGAGCATCTGGGGCTCGCAGGACGTGTACGTGAAGAAGGGAAGCACGATATCTCTCACGTGTTCCGTCAACGTGCATTCGTCGCCGCCCTCCAGCGCCTCGGTGCTATGGTATTCTACTATTTCTTTTTCATCTCAATGTTTGGTTTCTTAACTACTTAATAGGAGCTAATGATTATTTATGCTGAAACTAACTATACAACTAAACGAACTATACAGATTTTATGTGCTACTTACCAAGCCAATTGATCAACAACAGATTCTATCAAATTATTCAGAAGATGGCATCTTGCCAAAAAATATTGGGCATTAACTGTCTCTTTATGCATAATTATCTGTGTCTATATTACCGTTCTCAATTTTCTTTTCTAGTTCTTCATTGTCATCATAAGTATATTAATTTGTTTTATGTAGGCGCTAAACACTCCGTCACAATCCTGTCTAATATGAATCTAAGGTAACTTTCGTAATTTTTCAAACGGGAACTACTCGTATTACGCCCTTCTGCCTTAGGGGGAGGGGAGGGAAAAATTCTGTATTATATTTTGCTCAATTATCTTCATGTTTTGCTCAACCAGGTACCACGGCAGCTCTGTGGTGGACTTCGACTCGCCGCGCGGCGGCATCAGCCTGGAGACGGAGAAGACGGAGGGCGGCACGACCAGCAAGCTGCTGGTGACCAAGGCCGCGCTCACCGACTCCGGGAACTACACGTGCGTGCCCAACAACGCGCACCCCGCCTCCGTGTCGGTGCACGTGCTCAATGGTCCGTACTGCCCCCTCACTCTACTTTAAAACACTTCTGTTTTCTTTGTCTTCTTCTTTGACATCTCCACCGAGGGTTATCTCAAAGAAATTTCTTTAGGAATGAGCTTAATACATTGTATTATTTTCTTTTCTTTGTTGTTTACGTTACAATAAATTATTGAATATATAATTATTGTTTGTGTAAATAAAAATACTTCTGTTTTCTTTGCCATCTTCATAATTTATGCCTCTTCCCCTCGTTTTGTTTTATGTAACGTCATTTGTGTGTTTATTCTCTGTTTCTTGGTGCAGGTGAGCACCCTGCGGCGATGCAGACCAGCAACAGGGCGTCGTCGTACCTGACGTCGCAGCTGAGCTGCGCGCTGGCGACCTACCTCGTCTCCTCCGCGGTCTGCAGGTGATCGCCCTGACGCGGCGCAAGGGACGGAGGTGGGGCTTTCCACAGCACTGGCTACAGCCTCTTCTGAGAGGTGATGAGGCACTGGTGAGACCAGAGACCCGAACTGCCGAGCGTCATCCAGGGATGTCCTTACAATCTGTAATTTGTATTTAGAGGGGCCACAATGTAATTTTTTTTATGAAAACAATTCATTGAGAAACAGTATAATATGTCTTTGACTTGACTTCACAAGAAATCGATTGTTTCAACGATTGATCAAAATTTGTAACATATTGTCAAAATTTTAAAATTAAAGTAAATACCTACGACTGTTAATAAGTAAAGTTGCTTAACTTGCTTTACCGTAAGTTAATTTCCTTTTTAACATAGTCAAAAATGGCATCTCGAAAACGACCACATGAATCCACTGTTATTAAAAATTATTGTGAATTTACAATGGCGGCCATAGGTACTTATAATGATGTAAGGAAAAATTATGGCCCCGCTAAATACAAATTACAGATTCTGAGATGGACCCTGGATGACACGCAACAGTCCCGTCTCTGTGATTGCGTAGCCGCAGTCAAATTACGGATGTAAAAGTCACAGAATTACGGAAATCAAAAAACGGTTCATGAATTAGATTAAGACAACTTCGTTTGTTTGTACCAAATGTCAATTTGTTATTGTCATGTATAAAATAATTTTTTTTTTTTCAATATGTCGTCCGGTCACATTGAAAATAGTCTACAAATATTTTAGCTGGGTACGCAGCTTGAAATTTCCATAAAAGAGTAATTAGGTTGTGAAAATCATTGTAATTTGAAATCTCATAGCAGGGTGATTAAAATTTTGCCACAAATTGTTGTTACATCAATTTATTAAATAACAGTTTTGATTCAAATTAATGAGTTTACAAATTCAATCAAATTATTTGAATGGGAAGCCTCAACCTCCATTAGTTATTAATTAAGGTTTGTTTATATTAAATTTAGATAATAAACTAAATCGATAGTAAATTGTTATATAAATAACATAAAACGAAAAGTGGGAGTGAGTGATCGAGTGATGTATTAGTGAAAGACATGATATTAGTATATTGGAAGAACGCGAATGTCTGACTAAGATACCATTTTTATAATGAACTGTTTTCCATATTATTATGAGAATGTTTTGAATTTTTCCGCAAGCTATGCTTAATAAATAAATTCTTGAAAATACCCTTAGGGGAATGTCTAACATGTGAAGAGAGTGAAGACGGTAATATTACGGGGAATCGAGTCCTGAAATTCAGCCGCTCTGTATGAAGTAACGTTTATACAACCAGGGACGATATTCATTCGTCCTGTAAAACTCAGATCCGCAATGACAACACTCAGCTTTGAAGTTTACATTTGTTTCGTGATTGAATAATATCAAGGTAAAACCCGACAAGTTTATAGGCAGGGACATATTATGCAGAAGAGAATCAACCTATCGGAGTTTCAGATATTAATGTTTTCGTGTTAGTCATGCTTCTAGTGAAAAAGAAACCAAATGTTTATTTTATGTTGAGGGTTGGTTCCTTTCTGCATACGTCTGGTTATCTATAACAGAGTAAAGTTTTACTTTATCGACGCTTGCTGACGCATTTTTGTATTAGTTCCTTTATTATATTTGATGTATTTATGTGATAATTGCCGGAAAATTGCTCAGAGTAGTCATTAATTGTGATATATTTTGTTATTAATATTTTATACAACTATTATTTTGTCACTAATTTTTTGTTTGTTTAGTACTAGCTGACTTTAAATAGTTGTAAATTGACAGTTATGTAAATAATTACATTAAATTATACGTAATTGTAGAATAAAAAGTTTATATCAGATCGCGTTGTAAATATTTCGGATTGTTGTACATAATTAAAACAAGTTTATTAAATTGAAATTTGTAGGCGTTCCACCATTCGTGTGGTGAAAAACTATTTTTTATTTGGTTCCTAGAACAATTTTATTACACGAGTTTCACCTCTTACCACCTGTCTGTTCGATTGATTTTTTAATTGGCACACGGTAGTACTGATTATTGATAATAATTATGCCATTTGCGTACAAAATAGATAAATATTAGGTACTTTAAATATCTAAGGAGGAGTATACATGGAGAAATTTAGTAAAACAAAACCGTACTCCCGAGCGCGCGAACGTCTACTAGACTTCCGTTCACGTTTCTTATGCCGGTGGGAAGCGATGTCTAAATGTCAAATAACTTGTGCGAAAACATTTGAAGTTAGTTTCCGATCCCAACTTCAATATATTGTTATATATTTTATTTGTTATCACAATGTTGATGTTAAGAGGTGGAGCTTGTTATAATTATTAGGAAATACGACAAATAAAAGAAATATTAATGAAGAATCTATTAAATGTTTTCAATTAAATCATTTATGTATAACGAAAATCTCGTCGCAAATAGAATTTAATTTATTTGTTAAACTTGACCACACTGGCTAGTTACGGCGCGTGTCATACACGATCCCAGACACACGCGGCCTGCGGTGGCGGCCTACCGCAGGCCGCAGCTTCAATATAGGCCGCGCGTGTCTGGAGTCTGACATACATTGCACAGGGAATACAACAGGCCGCCACCGCCACCGCAGGTCGCGTGTGTCTGGGACACACCTAATGCTGTACAACTACCATGAGTTGACAAAGTCAATACTCGCCAGCGACTACGTAAATAACTAATAGTGTTATCTCTTTTCGTCTAATTACGAAAGACAGAGAGATATAGATAGCTTTTGAAGCAGTCGCTAACGAGTATTAACGTTGTCAACTTAAGGTACGTGTAAATCGTGCAAGTACTTTTTTAATACTTTAAAGTCAAATCAAGTCCCTAATTATTCCAAAACAATACCTTTTAGAGATCTGTCAACGGATACCCTTATAGCGATGGTATTTTGTCCGTCTGTCCGGCGGATAACTCGAATAGTAATTGACCGATTTAACTGAACCTTAGACTCTGTCATTGGTATAGAAAAAAAATCATAGAATCAATGTATAGAATCTTCAGGAAAAAAACAAGATGTTTCAGGAAAATTTACGGATTTTTGATTGAACATTCTGATACTAACTGAATATTTTGACTAAAATTCGCGTCGTAATAGTCAGTGTGAAGCCAGCCTTGCCTCGAACTGTTGACTTTTTCATCTACTTGTATACATGTAAAGTAGATAATATTTAAATATTACTAATAGTAAAGTAGCGGAAATATACTAGCTATGTTCCTTAAAATAATGCGTAGAATGATGTTATAAATGTAATAATTTGTCATTATTTGTACGGTCGGCCGCGCGGACGGAATATTTCACATTCTAGAGCGGATAATTCAAAATATATCCGATACATTGGTTACGGATTCATTTCGTTTTTGTATTTTGTAAATAAATTGTACCGAGAGAGATGGGGTATTAATAAATAAAGAATTTAAAAAATTACTGACTTTCATTCGAAATATTAAACATGGGGTGAGTACACCCGTCTTACACAAACATTCCTTTTGAAATAAAGGCTTAATTTGAATTAAAATGTTATTTTCAATGTAATTATTATTTTCGCCAAACATTGACATAAACACAATACTTTACTTCCACGGTAATATCTGATAACAAAAGTCTGCTGAACAAATGACAGATAATTATTAATAACTATACTAAAATAAAGCTAAAGAGTTTTTTTAAATGAACGCACTAATCTCTGGAACTACCAGTCGAATGATATAAGCTACTTAACATCACCTCTTTAACATAAAAAAAAGAAAAAAACACGCTACGACCTTTACAAGGCGAGCAAAAAACCTTAAAAGTAACTTATAAATCGCGAGCGACGCCGCGGGAAAAGCGACTAATAATAAACAACCCCTTTTACATGGACGTAAATATGACATCATTTATTTTGACGCTACATAATTATGCACAAACAGGAAAATAGTATTTTGACTGAAAATAATATTATGTTCTGTCCAATTAGGTATACTCGTATGGTTATACCAAAAACGACATAGCCATGGGTAAAATTCACTTTTTTTATTTTTTTTATTGTTACGGGGGCAACAAGCCGGCGGGCCTCCTGATGTTAAGAGGTCACCGCCGCCCACAGACACCTGCAACACCCGGGGGGTGCTGGTGCGGCGCCGGCCAAGGTTGAAGAGCTCTTTTGACTCTCTTCTTGAAGGACCCCATATCGTAGCGCTGTGGAAAAACGTCAGAGGGAAGGTCATTCCACATTTTGCACGTGCGCAGCAGAAAAGAACGCGAGAAGCGCATAGTGCTGGTCCGCCAGGGATCTATGAAATGTGGGTGAACCGTATTCTGAATGGATCAGGCAAGAATACTGCAAATTGAGTTAATTAAGTCAATCAATGGTAAGAAGCTGACAAGTCTGATCGAGGTAACATTTGAATGACCGATTCCAAGTTTAATTGGTTCTCATTTATTCACGACGGGCTGGAATAGTTGGAGTTGATTTCTTGACGTCACCTCAAGTTGTGAACCAAATAGATTTTGAATAACTCGGTTTAAAATGGGGAAATATTGGGGATTGAATCTGATCCAGGAGTTGTATGTAACAGGCTCGCCTGAAAAATTAACGTGTACGTACCGGGGATCGTCTAGTATGAATGATCGCAGGAACCTATCCACATTTTTTGCCGATGGGGGAAGGGGGGCATGTTCATATTCATTTTTTATTGGTAATTATTTAATTACATGTCAAAAAATAAACAAAATACATAGGGATCTGTACTCAAATAGTGCAATACATGTAAGTATTTAGAAATAGGTAATGTCAATAGTGAATGATTCCTATAAAAGTCAAATACGTAATAGTAAAAATGACAAAATAAAACATGTCATGACTATTATTCTTTAGAAATTTAGGGAGTTGATAAAGAAAGTTGTACGAGACAAGCCCTCCTCCTGATGACGGCCGGAGTTTTTTTAAATACCTAGGTAAGTATTTATATATTTGTTTTTTATCATCAATTTAAATTTCTACTAAATAAATGACAAATTGGGGAAACAAACAAAGCCCTGGCCATTTTGGGCTTAGCTCCTGTGTGCCAAGGGCTGTATCGAGCAGGAGACATTGACAAACTGATGATGATAATGATGACATAAACCCACAGATTACTATAAAGAGCGTAGCGAGCTTTTTCCGTGTTCTGTGCATAAACCTATACATATAACTATTAGAATAGAATCGAATAATCGTATAATGTCACAGAGCTGATGAATTATAGAACATACATTTTTGTTACTTACCCACTACATATTTCTATATAGATATACATATTTCTATATTCTAGTGTTAGGTAAAAGCGTTAGTACACTTTATAAAAAATAGGGTGTGACAAAAGGATACACTTTCAGCTAAATGCCGGCACATTTGCTCGACGCTGATTTTCAAAGTGTATCCTTTCACGTAAGTATCTCCTACCTAGATATCAGGTTACTACCCACGACTGTCTATTAGGTAGGTTACCTATACAAATATATATATAGATAAAGGACTTCAGATATAAATATATATTAAGTAACAACAAAAAAATTACCTTGTTATAAACACTAGACAAGATACCTCTAGTAGGAAGTCAGTGCCTTAAAGAGACAAGTGGAGAAACCAGCTGCAAGAAGAACACATTTTTCTCAATTTATGTACATAAATAAAGCTGCATTTTTGTACCTATAATGTAGATCCAGAGAGAAGCAAACACCTCGGAGTTGTATCGCTCGCCGCTAAATATAAGCGAAATAAATGAAATCACTCAAAACGACATGCCAACTCGTTTTGCTGAAATAATTTCAACTTCCTCATAAGACGAAAATCACTTTATATACGCACCAAAAGCGATTTCGCGAAAAAACCTCTCCAAGTCTTTGAAGTCGCACCAATCTCGGGAATCGTATTTCCCCTCATAATCCGCTAAGTATAATATTATCTTTTTGAAGGATGAGGTCTTAAAGAGTATATTATCAAGTTGTGCTTTTAAGGCGGTATTTTGTGGTGACACACATTACTCATCGGTAATACATACTTTTAGACAAGTAAATTCACATTAAAATTTCAACTGTTAAGTAAGAATAGGTAACAAAATTATTACATTTACACGAACCGCTCTGCACTACACGTAATCAAAATAATAATAAAGGAAATTCCATTTTTTATCGCCCTCCTGAGCATTTTTATCGCCCTAATCCGAAAAAGTGTTTGTACCAATCTATGTGAATGTATGTAGATGACATTTCTGTTGTAGTATTTGATGATTTGTGCCAAAGAAACTCTAAGAAAAACTATTTCGATCAAGCATGTTTTTGTGATGTCCAAGAACATAAAACATGCTGGTTGCAGATCCATGTTATACAAACGTCAAACACGTCAATCCAAGAAAAGTAATTGTGATCAAGCATGTTTTTGTGTAGTCCAAGAAGAATACAAATTCATGCTGGTTGCAGATCCATGTTATGCAAACGGCAAACACGTCAATCCAAGAAAAGTAATTGTGATCAAGCATGTTTTTGTGTAGTCCAAGAAGAATACAAAAACATGCTGGTTGCAGATCCATGTTATGCAAACGGCAAACACGTCAATCCAAGAAAAGTAATTGTGATCAAGCATGTTTTTGTGTAGTCCAAGAAGAATACAAAAACATGCTGGTTGCAGATCCATGTTATTATAGAACTACAAAAACATACTTGCTATCAGTATATCCATTTTATGGATATACTGATCACACACGCCCTGGGTACTCCGTTACAGTATAGGGAGGAGATTATAAGAGATATAATATACTTACCCAGCATGGGCACAGGGAGTTTAACATTGTTTAAAATTTTTTATAGCAGTTTTATAGAGTCGCCTTTTTGTTTACGTGACATTTGGCCCCTTTAATGTCGACACCCGAACGAGTGAATTGGAGGGGAATACGAGAAAAAAGCCGTTTGCCCCCGGACCTTTGTTTTGTGTGGAAAACTCACTCTTGGTATGTTTTATGTTGGTATTGTATTGTACTTGAATAAGGTAATAATTTAGTAGGCTGAGATCGACGGGCTGTACGGATCACTAGGGATGTAAGGTAACATGAATCAATGGGATTAGTTACTTCAGCTTAAAAAGCTTGCGTTTCGTCACAGTAAAGCGTATTGTCAAGGTTGAGTTTGGTCAATCAGTTCTTGAATAAAAGTATAATCCGAACTTCGGTTCTCCGCCCAGTCACTGAAAGCCGCTTCACGCAGATCGTCTCTCATCTAGCCGGGGGGCGTCCCACACTACGTTTTCCCAGCCGTGGTCTTCACTCGAGAACTCGCCTACCACTTCCCACTGTCACTAATGATACACTCACTGATAATGATAAATAATCAAGTAATAATACTGCAATCAAACACTAGCAATTTCATATTCTTGTCACGTTGGCGATAATCCCTCCTGGAAACTATATCACTTGCTCTGGAAACCCCTCCACTATGGCCCATGTGTTTGCGTATCATCGGCAATAATAAGCCCACGGCGCAGATTACGGCGTAGAGATTTGCCGATGACGCGGCGAAAGTCGCGCGAAGCGAAAATTGTTTTGTTAACTCGAGAGATGGCTTTGCGCCGGCTTCGAGGCGGATAGGTTTACGGGCTTTGGGAGATCATTACGCGAAGTATCCATATTTGTGTAATGTGATACAGTACACCACCTAATGTACACAGTGATGGTATAAAGTTTGGAAGTCGAAAGTCGCACCAAATGTGGGACATGAGCGACTGCGTAGCGTGGCAGCTCTTTTGTAATGTATGAAGCTGTATGAGATACGTCGCACCGTCTGCGTGGCAACAGACACCGGTATAGCGTATTAAACTTTTTATATTATAAATGTTAATAAGACAAAAAGGTTATCAAAGTAGTCTAAGTTGCTTACATGACTACGGATGTAACCACCCCCCTGTCATATTAAATTTCTCGTTACCTGTTTCGTTAATAATATTATGTATATTAGATATATCTTCGAGCAAGCGAATAAAGGTTTCCATCTGAATCCTATGGTGGTAGTTTGTTACCTTTACCACATAATAACATAAATAATTAATAAGTGGCATAGTTACCCTCTGTAGTAAACCACTCGCATATAAAATCTCCTGCCGAAGCTTTATCTAAATAAGGCCGCACGTAGACACAAGTATATAATGTTTCGTATAAACTGGACAAAAACAACAAAAGCTAACCCTCCGGATGCTGCGGCTTCCCCCAGCCCCCGGCGCGCACTCCGGCTCGGAATGGAGACAGACATTTAAAATGTACAACAAAGAGGTACAACTGGCCATTAGAATTATTTCGTTTCCAACTTTGCACCAACTTTTTGGCCAAAGCAATCTTAGTAACTAAACTAGGTAATGCTAATTACGTATCGTCGTGTGTTAATTATTACGTTTAAATATAAATGTATTTGGGTAACGGTGGCTATCTAGTCTTCTAGTTCTTCTTTCCTCAGTGTCACTCTTACCTCACCTGACTACATAGTAAACAGCAATAGTTATTTGTTATGCAAGGCTGCAAAGTTGGTTATTTTGTGCGCGTATTGAAAACTGAGCAAAGCGAAGGCTTCTAGGATAGAAGATAGAATCCTGAGCGTAGCGAGGGTTTCAAGGTACGAGACGCAAAATAACTTTGCTGCCGAGCGCAACACACAATTTTTTACGTCACTATAGCGAGGAAAATACTAGGTGAATTGAATCCGTTCGGCGGTTTAGAACCACAAATAATAATAACCACAATTAGAATTGACCACTTCTTTAAATGTGCACCTTCTACAAATTAGAAGTAAAGTTTTTTTCCAGGTGCAGTTTTCCACGCAGATTTCGAATGAGAAAGTATACCCTTCCGAGCCGGTGAGGTGACAAATACATTAGTAAACTAATCTAAGTTGCATATTCTGTGAATGTTACTTACCGCTGTAACAGTTTAGGACATCGGTCGTCAGCAAAAACCAAAAAATACTGTACATTCGTCACCACGTTATAATAATAGCTGTGAAATCACATTAATAACTCTTGAACCCCCCAGCCGCCTCTGAAGTTGTCTAAAAAAATTTACTTCAACGTCACAACATTTCCCTCCCTAATGTAAGTGGGTGCCAAGTGGGAGCCGTCGGCCCATAATTGGGCCAGAACAACTCGGAGTAGATGGAACCATCGCGTGCGGCACAAAGTGCGGGGCTAGATGTAACACTACGTCATCGGCGGCGTATAAACGTTGAATTCTCACTATAGGTTAGGTTAACTCTTGCTGACAGAAAAAGAAATGGATAAATAAATTGCCCTTTTCTATTTGATGTCCTTTCAATGATCTTTTTTTTACAAATATAAATAATTTTTATTCACTCCACAACTGATAGTTTGTGGAGTCTGGAGCCTGAGACTGGGCTACTTAGGCAGCCTGTGGATACTGGACACCAGGCCCCACCGTCGGACCAGTGACATTGGACATTAAGTGGTTATCAAGATATAAATAAAAAAACAAAACAGTTTTTCTTATAAAAAGTACTTCGATTACATAAATAGGTAATACCGCTAGTAATATATGTATAAGTCAATGGGTAATACACATTACAGATTACAATCTTCTAGAGTAGCTGAATAAAAACCGGATTAAATTTTAAAAAATAATGCTCGTTTAGATTTAAAGTGAACGCATAAAGAAATTGGTTAGGAAATGCACGAAAACGGAATAAGAAGCCTAAAGTGAGAACTAGACAGACGTATTCAATATCTAGTCATATTAACTATTTATTATTATTATTTTATACGCATTGCCGGCTCCCATCAGACAAGCGAAATCACTCGCAATATTTAAAAACCTCCTGCGTGCTCACTTTGAATCACAATGTGGCTATTAATCTCCATATATATTACTTGACTTGTGTTTTATGTATAATATGTATCTATCAGTATGTATGTATTTATATATATATATATACATACCTATATATATTATATATTTATTTATTATTTATATTGTATTCATATGTCATGTACTTATATTATATACATATAAATGTCTGCACCCAACACCTACACTCCTTGAAGTTTTCAACATCACCCTAAGGTTGCCTGGAAGAAATCGCTGAAAGCGATAAGGCCGCCTTTTGATTGTACACAGTTTAGTAAATTATTATAATGTAAACTTTTGATATAATTTGGTGCTCAATAAAGTATATTTGATTTGATTTGATTTGAAACTATATGTACTTAGAGGAAATTGCAGTACAGTAATTTAGTGGGAACTCTGGCTCAATTGAAAATTAGTAAGGCCTCAAAAATATTTAATCTAATAGTCTCTATTGTTAGGATTTTACACTTTCTTTAGTTGAAGATAACGTAAGCGATTTATGCCCACTTGGATCGCTGATAACAACCTTTAAAATCCAATAAAAATATCATCCACTCCGAAAATCACGACAAGAGTAATACCAGTGAAGCAGTGAACGCCCCTAACGTAACAGCATAAAGCATAATACAGCATAACAAATACCGTAATACACCAATCATAATTCCTTTATCGGCACTTGGGGCTATAAAAACAATCATATTAAATATTTATGTGGCCACCGCCGTGGGTTTTTTTCTCGAGACATGCGTCGAGTGGAGTGATTTTATTAATACCATAAAAAGACAGCAATTCGTTACGAGATTCAGCTATAAAAAATAATAAACGATGCTTCGAGGATTATGAGGAGTTTAACGATACATTTTATTTGTTTGAAAATAAACAAACTCCGCAAATAAGTCTGGACACTGCTCCATAATACAAACAAATCATCGACATAATGAATTTGTTGTTAAAATAATATTGAACATTTCAGTCTACTTTATTATTAAAGTTTATTATAAAGGGCAATTAATGAAAATATATGTACTTGTTAACTTAATTAAATATAAGATAATAGAATCTAGGATCTTTATTAATTTTAAGAAAACAGCCTATGAAACCCAGTATTACGTACTTGATAAAAGCCCTAATTAAAATCTATTTATAGGATACGCTTCGGGTTTCAAAGTTCTTTATTATTTGGTAATGGTAACCTACATCATTATATTAGGAACGGAAGATTCTTCTTCTTTCTATTTTTCTTTTCTCTGAAAGAAAATATTTGTTGGCAGTTTGCACATTTAGATTTTAAAATAAATTGTGAAGAATTTCAAACAGCAAATGGCCATCAAAATATAAACTTTGATAGGAATACTTCGCTTCCAGTAACAAAACTGTTTCTAAAGCAAGTTATTAGAGTCGATCACAATGTAGTACGATTGGCCAAGAAGCATGATAGAGACATGTCCATTAGGAGGAATAAAACTATTTTATTGTCAGCGCGCGACAGTTTATGAGCTATCTGCCTCGAGCTGGATGACCATTGACAGTGGAGAAGTGGAGAGTTCGAGTGATGGGGTGAAAAGGAATGAAAGTAAACATTTATCAGTACCTACATAGAAGATTAAGATATGAACACAGATTTTAGAAATATAATCATAATCACTAATCAAGAAAAACGAGAACGGAAAAAAAAAGTTTGGAATTCCAAGTAACCAAAGAACTCATTATCATAGCAATTGAGGAGTTTCTATGATCACCTCCCTCGGTCTTAAACAAGTTAATATTGTATTGTCACCAGAATTGCACAAGAATAAGATTGTAAAGTTTCAAATCGATATGACAATAATTTAGAAGTGGGTAAAAGTGAGTTGTAAGATTTGCTTACAATGTTGGATGTTACAGGCCAAGCTTAATACAAGTAGAAGCGTGTTTTAATTACACAAAATGCCCTTTGTTTTATTCGAAAGGTAAAGGGTAAGCACAATCTCGAGTTACACGAAAGATCTACAACAAAACTGATTTAAAATATTTTCTATTCTAAAATAGAAAACGTCGAAGACAAATTATTTTAAACTTTGTAACTTTATTCACACACAGATCATGAAAATAATTAATGTTAATCTTAACTATAATCATAGTTATAGTTGAAGAGTGCCAAATTGTGTTTTACTCCGATGAAGCTGCACACTCACAGACAATACGAAGTTATCTTTCGATTCCACTCGCTCACTGGCCTTTGATAGTCGATACAAACTGAACTCGGATCACAACACTAAAAATTTTATCGACAGACCGTGTTAAAACTTATTCGTCTCAGTGAAATATGTTATCATCTCCGTAAAGTAATGCCTCTAATAAAGTAAGTTAAGAGAATGTCATTGGGACACAGTCAAGATCGTTCATCCCAAGGTACCTTGCCCTCAAGTGTCTATACTCTTTAGATTATACCTACCAATTTACCCTTTCACTGTTATCGTCTCAATCTATACGAAGTGTCATGAGCATTCATCTAAACAAAGTCATCTTTGAATCATAATTAAAATATTCCAAAACACGCTTCATCGGCCTTACTAATTTCAGATGTAAAACCTTTTAACTGATTCACAGTTCAGAAATACAATGGAATTATCAAAATTAGTAATCGTCTTTTATCTCGGCATCAAATAGCAATCTGGAACGGAGGCCGGAGTCGCGGGGACAAAGGCGCGCCGTTGTGGAGTCTCGAGTGCAGTCGGGAGGAATGCGGTGACACAACTCAAATACATTGTACGCACTTAGAAATACAAAGCACTGCACGATATTAAAATTGAAGCTTAGGTATAAAACAGAAACAAAGAAAAGGAAAATAGATCTGTTACGTGAATGGGAAAAACCCATCAAGGGTGCCAAATAAACCATCTGAAATAAGTCACTTGTTATGTTAGTTGCTAATAAAAATCTGAAATTTTAACTTATTCTCACATGTGAAGGTTCTACTCGTTATGTATCAGCAATGGTTTAAATTAACTAAAGTTTAACACTGACTGTTATAGGACTATAATTACAAAAAGAAAAAATATTGTAACAGCTCCGTTCTATTCATCTACACTATCCTATATTTCTGTCCTGTAGTTGAAATAAGTAGATTTGCTGCATTACTCTGTACTCTGTATCATCAAGCTGCCTTTGATCTGCCGCAAAGGCTTTGAAGTGCCGCCGACAGTGACTTTTTTCGTCATCGGCTGGTATAATGGATATGGTTTGCGAAGCGACCGCTCATTTGCGTTTCCCGTTTGCTGTTAGTGGGAAAAGTGGGTTATCTTTTTATAACGCTCATAGAAGCTCTACCAAAAGGTTGGAAAGAAAATGTAGGTGCCTCAGGTTATTAAACTAAAAGGCTCTCAAAGGAGTCATGCGTATTTTCTTTATAACTTTAGATGCATGTACTCAGACGATTGTTTTCTTGTCTACCTTATTATAAAATGCGATAGATGTCTATTATAAATGGAGGCTGTTACGTTATCATAAAACTTAACTGGCCTGTTGGCGTAGTGGTAGTAACCCTGCTTACTGCGCCAAAGGTCGTGGGTTCGATTCCCACCCCGGACAAACATTTGTGTGATGAGCATAACTGTTGGTTTTCGGATTCTGGGTGTTTGTATGTATTTAAGTATTTATTTAAAAGTTTTTAAGTATGTTTATCAGTTGTTGAGTACCCATTTACAAGCTTCGGCTTAGTTGGGACTAAACAGCCGGGTGTTAATTTGTCCAAAACATTATTTAGTACATTTTAGACTTTCGCGCTTTGTATTCATAATTATAAAATTATTTACGGGTCTTACACACGAATAAGTTTTATTTACCTTGCCCTATGTTTCGAGCAGGTTACACTGGCCGTGGTCACGAGCTGACTGGAGAGGCGAGCTGTCATTGTTGATCGCTGTGAGTAGTTTCTGAAACTACCCTCTGCTGATCTTGTATTATTGGAAAGTCCCGGCACACAACACTCACGGTATCCGCGGGTGTATTCGACGATAAGTCACGAGATTTAAGTTTATCGATCACTGGATTCCACGACGGTGACAATTTAAAACCATCTTCCCTATTGAAATGTTTGAATTTCTTGATTTCAATAGCTTCTCGCACTATCCGCGGATAGTACTCACAGCGATCAGCAATGACAGCTCGCCTCTCCAGTCAGCTCGTGACCACGGCCAGTGTAACCTGGTCGAAACGTCGGGCAAGGTAAATAAAACTTATTCGTGTGTAAGACCCGTAAATAATTATATAATTATCAAAACATTATTTATTTATTTATCTTACCCCTATTAACTTTAGTTCTGTTGAATAATTAGAAGTTTCATGTCTCTCGCTTTGCCCAAATGTCTATGCATTCCGTTTTTCTGTTTCTTCTCAAATGATGATGAATCACAGCTTTCATTAACCCTCTAACATTTATCATAATTAGTTTTTAATTTCAACTTCCCAAAATCTCGTGCGCTCCATCTGCCGAGAGCGGCCGGAGTAGCGGTGGGAGATAATGGTGGGTCGAACGGGCCGCGTGTAATAACAATAATTATAGCCATAACTGTAATAATAGTCATTATGAAGATTATTCGCCTTTTGAGAACAATAACACAAGACAACTTTATAGCGCTTTTGTAGAGTTAAACGGAGCAGCTACAGTTAGTAATAAAAGATAATTATTCCGCGTTTAATGTCACATTTAAACTATGACAGATTTAATAGGTGATACAACCGTAACTAAAACCAACAAACTAACAAAAGGCAATTTTAGCAAAAACTAAATAAAACAAAGATAGAAGTTAAAAGTAAAAACTTTTAAACATTTTAAAAATAAAAAAGAACGTAAAGTATCTGAGTGTGTTGATGTTTGAAAAAGAATGACAAACAATACGTGGAAGATATTCCAAGCATTATGCTAATATAAACGAGACAGATCTCGAGCTCATGCCTGGAGGAGGAATATTTTGATTAAAACTTATGAAAAACTCTTTGATACGGCCATGGTGCAAGATAGAGGCAATAATGGCCGGTCACCACAAGATTATGAAAGAGACATTAATTAAGAATTGAAAACTAGACAAGACAGTTGATATTGTAAGTAACTTTTTGTAGCAAATCGTTGTATTTATTGGATTAACTTAACTAAAATTGCAGAACTTATTTAAACGATACGAATACAAACTAAAAACTAAGAAGTGGATAGATTTGTAAGTAGGTATGTTGAATTGTGACAGAAAGAAGGAGATAAGTATGAGGAGCTGAGAGTGAATTGAATTTTACTATCTAGAGAGGCATGTTAGTAGGAGAAAGTGTCTAGGGAGTAGGCTCAGTTCATGACTTACAGCCGAGGGGAAGGAGGCATCTCCCGAAACTTGTTAAAAATGTATCAATTTAACTTTTTCGCGATAGCGTCGCCGAGTTGCCGCACCACCCTTTGACAGCCCGTCCTTTCTAATTTAGTATTGAAAAACTTGGATAATTAATCTTTTTTGTTCAAACAGGTATATTTTATTGCAAGACTATCACTTCAAAGATAGCTTTATGTAAACAAATCCCTGCGGGGAAACTACGAAGGTCACGGCCCGAGCTTTGGCAACTGATGATTACACTTGAAAAAAATACTTATCAGCTGTTTCATTTATACTGTGGCAGCATTGCTGAGCCCTGTCCTTTTGCCAATCTGTTATGTGATTTTTTTTGTTTGTTACTGTACACATTATTATTTATTTAAATGTGTCATATTGTAGTGTTCTGACAGTCAATTCAAAGATAAAGTTTTAATTACTCATATTTTAATACCCCTATTTGTGTACCAGTTTTGTAAGTACCTATTCGTAATAACTTGGTAATAAATTTTATTTCTTTCTGTACTATTTACTCAAGCAGTTAAGTAAAACATAATTATTATTCAACCATTGGTTGAAACATGCCCCCAATTGCAAAGTTCTGAAATGTCCATTAGCACAATAAAAGTTTTACGAGAGGCGCCGCTTTACGGGAGTTGGTGCGATGTTGTCGCGTTCACTAGTTAAAGCGTACTGTCGGTCGCACGCACATGCAGCTATCTCTCTGTCCTATGCCTTTGTAATAGAGTTAACTGTTGAACGAACCTTTACAACCATTGTTACGTCCATGTAAAGTCAATGTTAAGTAAACACGTATACTCGTTTGATCGCAAACTTAGATTCTCTGGTTGTATGTGAATTGGACGCCACAATTTACGAAATAGTTTAAGTACATACTTAATAGTTAATAAATGATTTGTTAACTACCTAGTTAATGTAATTAACATTTGATAACTGCTGAGTGTTTCTCATAAATGAATGTAAAGTCTCGGGTGCAATTAACTGGGCTAGTAACACATGTAATCGCATCGAAGCTCTTTAATCACCGCCCACGTCAAGTGGCGCTATAATGTGTGGCGGGGTGGCGTTAGATTTATGTGTGAATTATTAACGCCTGGTGTAGCCCTTCGAAACCTATTAAGTGCTTGTTCTATGTGGTAAAAGTTATGAACTTTTGCGTTTTCGAGATCTTGTCCTTCATGCGATATTTCTGTGTCTAAACCGAATTCCGAAACATGTAAAGACGGCGAGTATTTTTGATACAAATCAGTATATCTCTTACTTCTAACCCTCTTTTTTGTTAAAAAATTTTATTATATCTTTCTTTTTCAAGGAATAAGAAACGCTAATTTGCAAAAATACTTTCGAATCAAATCAAAAATATTTTTCACCTCACAAGCTCGGAAGGGTATACTTTCTCATTCGAAATCTGCGTGGAAAACTGCACATGGAAAAAAACTTTTTGAAACTTTTCTTCTAATTTGTAGAAGGTGGACATTTAAAGAAGTGGTCAATTCTAATTGTGGTTATTATTATTTGTGGTTCTAAACCGCCGAACGGATACAGTATATTCTCGCTGTAGTGAGGTGAAAAATTGTGTGTTGCGCTCGGCAGCAAAGTTATTTTGCGTCTCGTACCTTGAAACCCTCGCTACGCTCAGGATTGTATTTTTGAACCACGAGGGAATTCGCTTTGCTCAGTTTTCAATACTAGTACTCGCACAAAATAACCAACTTTGCTGCCTTGCATAACAAATAACTATTATTGATAAGTACACTGGGTACATTTATACAACGTCAATTTTCTTTATATCTATAGTCTATAAATTATCATACCCTGTTCTTCTTCATTATAATTTGTACGTATTTCTATGATCCCAATATTCATAAATAACTACATTATAAAATGGTATGATGTATTTAAATTATACGTCACACTTGATCTGTAACTGTAAGCGTTTCTTTGCGGCTACATTGTGTTATCGCATCAGCCGCTGTCCGGGGCCGCACACCAACGAGCCGCGCTAAGAAGTGCCGGCGATTACGATCACTTACTGGTGTTATACGGCCCCACTACAGCGCTGGGAGTAAAACGTTACTGCATCGAGTAACCCGCTTGACAAACATTGTCTACACATATCCCCACGCTATGTCCCTGGCAGGGTAGCCACAAAGAACGGAGCGACAAGTATCGCTTCGCTCAGTCTCATCATTCTCTTCACACACGCTCGCCGCGGAACTCAAAGCCAAATAAACCTTTCGATAGATAACACTATAGCGAAAAATTTAAAGAAAACTGCAATCATAGACACTTACAATATGAGTGAGGATTATAATTATCAAATCAAATCAACAGCCTATTAACATATCCCCACTGCTGGGGCTTAGGCCTACCCTCTCAACGAGGGCGTTCGAACTATAGTCCACCACGCTAGCCCAGTGCGGGTTGGTGGACTTCACATGCGCCTAAGAATTTCTTCTTCGGCGTATGCAGGTTTCCTCACGATGTTTTCCTTCGCCGTTTGAGAGCAGTCAGTAAATGTACTTAAGATTCGAGAAATAACCCATTGGTACCTGGCCCAGCCGGGGACCTTTCGATATGATAGGCCGCGTCTTATCCCCGACGCCACTGACGTTCTTATTATATTTAAACTTTAGTAATACTTAGCTACACAAAGAAGAACCCTTTCATCCAGACAATGGCGCGGTCAGCGCGCTCTTGAGTCAAACATTCGAACAGAAGACACATAGCAAAACTAAACCTTGCGATAGATAATACTAGCGAATATTTAAAAGAAAACTATACAACCATATACACAGAAGATGCAATCATACAATATGAGTGAGGATTATAATTATACTCGAGTACGTGGTTGCACAACGAAGACCCCTTTCATCCGGACAATGAAGCGGCGAGCGGCTGTCTTGGGGGCCATACGTCAAGCACGGTCCGCTCGCGGCCGCCGCTAATGGTCCGGTAATCTCTCCTCTCTCTTTTTATTTCCACTGTACTGTATCCCGTCACGTCACGCTGGACTTACAGGGTATTTGAACAATATAGGGCGCTTGGAAGTTCGATGCAAACCGTTACGAAGGTGCGTCACATGTCAGGCATACTTCCGCTTTCAAATCTTTGTATGACAATATTAAAAAGATTGTTATAAGCTGAAGAATCGTTAATACCCATCGTAATATTTATACTAGATGTTGGCAGAAACTCAGCACGAAATTTTGTCAATATTCCTTCGGCGGTGTATAAAAATATTAGAGTATTCTAATTTATAATATTACTTTTATGGATTGCAAGATATAATAGCTTCACTTACCTCTAGCTTCGCTCTTCGCCTTCTTATGGTAGTAAACGAGTATAAGCCGATCGCTTTCAGATTTCCGAGCAAACTTTTATATTACTGTAGTAGCAATTGTTCTTAGTATGCAGCTATGGCTTTGCTAATAGACATTCTTAAAATGCCGTGCATAAAAACTACTAAGGAAATTATTTGTAGACATCACAATTTTACAAACATAACACCAGGATCTGAAAAAACATGCATTCACGAAATAAAGTGGAACGATCGAAGATCTAAATATTGTTCGAGAAAAATTTGGTATTTATGAACCCCTGTATACCTATACCAGGTAGGATAAAATTTAGCTACTCGGCGCGCGCGCTCACCGAAAAGACACTAGCTTCATATTGAAATAAAGAGAAATTTATTCATCAGCACAGTTACTATACCATGTTGCTCCCAATGAAACGTGATTTTTTCATCCAAAGCACAGAGCGAATGAAGCTTTTTATATGACACAATCAACACCTTTCATAAAAAACAATGACTTCGAAAGAAACTCGCATCATTATTTTATTCGACAAGAAAACTAACTTCCAAGTTACGAAGTGCGCGAGGCAGCTAACACAGTTGAAAAGACATATCAAGCTCGCATTTGGTTACATAAAGGAATCAAGGCTTCGCGGGGAATGTCGGCTTGACAATAAACAAGGCGACGTGTGTTGTCCGACCGCTGGGACCTTACACACTGAGCGGAGAAAAACCATTGCCTCTTTAAGTCGATATTTCATTAGGATGATATTGATTTGATTGTATTTGATTGTTTTATGGTAGTCATATAAATTGTCAAACAAAATGACATGTCTAACAAGACTATCGATTAAGAACCAAGTAAATTCCGCCTAGATTCGGGATGATTGTTTGCTAAAATGTTTATTTTTCATAATGTCTGCATTCCCTTAATATCCAATGTGTAAAATATTTTTTGAGGAAGTTTGTTGCGCCGCTTCTTCTCACCGCTAACACCTAGGAAGTAGATAAAAATTTAGGTGTAAAATGTACCCAGTTCGAGGTTCAAGGCATTTCTAATTAGAATGGTGTGATTAAATTTTTTTTTAGGAGTTTGTGGCTTGGTTGCAAGACCTTTAAGCCAAATGTGATTAAAATGAAAAAAAAAATGCACGTACGTTCGACCGCACATCACTGGAAACACTTTGACCTTGAGCTGGCCTAGCCTATCTATAATAATTTCTAATTACACTAAGCTTCAATACTGGGAGAAACCAGTTTAATGGTTTTGTTACCACTGATATGCGGTCGACCGTACCCAGATGGCGAACGACCTAAGACGAAACCGTGTGTACCTAAGTTGTAAAATTCGAGATTTGTAAAACAAATGCACATCATTAGCACAGAAATTATTTCATTGAATTCACAACTCAAAGAGAGCATGCATCTATTTCGCCCACAGTCCGATTGGCGCGGACGGATACGTCAAGTCGCACTTTAAAACACGCATTATTATTGCGGACATAGAGTTCAAAATGGTTAAAAACTTTCTTAAGCCGACGACATATCGCGAATGACACGCGGCTCTGAACGAAAACAAGCCTTGATGTAGTCTTGGAAAGGTTGAAGTTCATTTAGTTGGGGGTAAAGTCTCAAAGGTACGATTTAAACATGTTCAGAAATGCTTGCGGTGAAAGCTTTCTTGGCAGAGGTTTGTGCTTTATTTTTAAAATTGTGATTTATGTTGGAAATGAAGGTAGATTGTAGTTGCATTGCTTAGGTTTTTGGAATTGGAATTGGGTTATATTTAAAACTTTATTATAACTACTGCATTTAAGTAAGATACGTGTAGTTTCGAAATTCGAAGGTTCGATTGTCACTGGTTATAATTTTTTATTATTAATGTTGGTATCACGACCAAATTTTCATTTATCTCGATACTAGTCTCTCTGTTTATGTATATGTGAGACTGGTGTTCAAAAAACTATTACAGTATAGAAAAAAAATTCAGTACAAATTTCTCTCTCTTGTGATTTTTTTGGCGTTAAAATTATTTTCAATGAATCAAGTATCTGATTAAGTTATTACTCTGTAACTCGTATCTTCTAAAAAATGATATATCACTTTCGATGTAATAAAAACTTTGCGCTGGAAAGTTCGATTTTAAACGGATTTGGACCATTTGGAGTATTTGAAGGTACGATACGACTGAGCCTTTGATCTGTTGACTCTATACTTACATTGTCCAATAAACCCTCCTCTACTGTGTCATCATCATAAAAAAATCCAAATCCTGATGACGTCGCCGAATCCTCCGCGGCACATTCACACATAACCTAAAAAGAACAAACCGTCTTCAGACCATAAAAAGCCTTTTTTATGACACCCCACCATGTTCTGCGATGCTGGCGCGATTCAATCAAATCAAATCATCCTCGTAAACTGTAGAATCACGCGAATAAGTAATAATTGGGTAAGTGCGGGGTAAGTGCGGGGTAAGAGTGGGGTAAGAGAGCATAAAGTCCGCGGTGTCGTAAACTGGGGGGTAATCTCAGAGATAGTGGCGCGTGTGGAGAATACTGATAGATTCGGATGACATATACAGTTCCAAATGATCGGAATGAGGCAATACTTCACAGGTACAAGGTGAGGGGCAAAATATTGGTTACAATGATCGAGAACGAAACATTCTTGCTGTGGCAAAGATAGACTTAGATTGGGACTTTATGACGGGGACTTAATTTTGTAGTTTTCCCATAAAATACAAGGGGGGTTTAGATTTATAGCTGTAAACTCGTTTAGCGGTATTTTGAAACAAAATATTTCGATGCATGTAAGCTTATCAACTACAAAAAATATCGTAACCCTAGGACGGTTTTCCAAAATGTTTGAAATACTTATGATTTTCATTTATGATTACCAAATCCCCTTTGATTTTATTCTGAGTTTTGTGATTTGTAACTACATATTATGAAATGGATTCATAGTAAGTCAACAAGAAGGGGAGCACTTACCCACTGTGAATCCATCTTATTTACCCAGAAAACTATGAAATGCAATTTGAACTTGGCTATCAGGGCGCTGCAGGAGCGCCGGGCCGCGGGCGGGCGCGGCTTTATGATCAACTAATAAAGTTAGGAGGGGGGGGCCGCGGCCGGCGCGCGACGACGGGTTAACAAGTTGGAGTCGCGACGTGGTGATGGAACGCCCCTGTCTGGGCGTCAACCGAGCGAGTCCTAGAGCTGCGTATGGAAAAGTAGAAGTATTTTCTTATAATAAAAATAAAAATAATTAAAAAAACATTTGTTTCAGACATATTTCTATGTTAGTTAGTTTTTACGTAAGTAGGAATTCGTGGTCCCGATGATTAGAGTAATGAAAAAGTTATCTTAATTCATTGGGTTAAAAAAACTATTTTCATATACCTAGCTTATTCATATTATTTATACCCCTTTCATTTTAAACCCGACATGGCGAGTGGGTTAAAAATAAAGGTACTTAGGTAAGAAATTCGCCATTTTGTGGTGGCCGCCATGTTAGATATACCATTAAATTTAATATGCATGTCTTCAGAAGCACAGGTGGTTTTAGCACGACGATATCGGGAAGTGCTGGTCGCAAGATTACTCCCGGACAGAGAAACTAGAAACCAAGTTAATTCTAAGAACGCTTGTAATCGACTTAAAAATGTTTTACCTGGTTATGTTTAAATGTTGTTTCTCTTATGTGAACGGTACCTCCTTAGCCTCCAAATAAATCGCCAAGATTGTGATAATCCGTTTATTGGTGAACACTTTTACACTTTTACATGGATCGTGGACTGAATACACAACACTTGAAAATATGCGTCCATACGCCGCCACTGCTCGCGAATGAATGACGACTCGCAACCATCGACTTCCAATATATCTGCTCACAACCCGACCGAGTCACCATCGATGAAATCGAGCCAGTCAGTGTTCGATTCTGGTAATCGATTCAGACTTTTATGATTTTAACAAAAAAGGTTCATGTATTCTGTTTAATTATCTGCGTGTTTTAATTACTTTAATAGCTCGATTGAATCAATCATCAGAATCGACTCGCAATGGTCTCAGATGCTAACACTTATATTAGTGCTAGATGCATATTGCCTGTAATATTGTGTGTTTAGCTAAAATGCAACGTCAAGTGAGTCGCGTACAGTATTTGCAAATACGTCTCAATATCTTCATTCCACTTGCAGAAACGGAACTTTCGGGAAATAAGTACATCTTTGAAATTTGCATCCGTCTTCCATTGTTCGGGTAGGTTCTAGTTGGCTTACATCCAGCCTTCGGTTCCAGCCTCTGGTTGCGTCACGCCTCGTGCCTCGTGCCTCGAGCCTCACGCCTCTGTGAGCTGTTCGCACCCGCTGCGCTTCTTTGCCCTTTTTATGCCTATTGCAAGTTTGCCTCGTGCGTGCGTTTGGAATACAGCTTGACGTTTTTCGTGTTACTCTTCAGCACTAAGGTTGTAAATCAACGCTTCTACACACTTATCTGCGTATTCTATATTTCAATAAATCCAATGTTACGATTTAGGTATATACAGGGTGCGTCACGCCACCATCTACTTTTCTGAAATAGTCATAATTAATTATATTGATAAATTATTGAACCTTCAATTTTAATAATAGTAATCAAATTCACTTATTCAGACAATCCAGATCCATTTTTGTTAGTAAAATATAATACTTACTTGGCTAGGTGTTAGTTACATTTAAAATATTTAAATAATTAATTATAACTCAGTTAAATCAAATAAAATAAAATCAATCGGAAAATAAAAATAATGGTTAGAATTTATTAAAAATTTTCATTAAAAAATTTGATTTTTATTCGTTTAATTTTTTATAGTTTTTAAGGTTTAAGTTTTACATTATAAACCGTCTATTACATTGACAGAACAGCTACTTTTATTATTTAAAAATGTGTGAAACAGTTCTGTTCAAAAGTCGATTTATTCGGATATTTTTCTTCAACAAAACTATAAACAAAATTCTTTATAATTCATAACAGAGTATCACAATAAAATGGCCCATTGAACGAGAAGAAAATAATAAATGACGGCATAAAATACGAGCATAAAGAGCAATACGATCGGGCACGTCCGTACTAATGCCCGCTAGTTGCGGGTATCTGGAGCACAGCGCGGCGCGCGGCTTGGTACAAGCGGTACCAGCTACTTAATATTAAAAAATACATAATATACCTTATAAAATAAAAAATTTTTCAATGTTTCACACTTTTTTTAATCTGTCTAAAGTTCTATAAAAGTATTCCAATGAGATCACATTGCAATAAGCTAGCTCCAGCAGAGCTGCTCTCTCGATCGGTCAACCAAGCCGGATGTTAGATACAAAATCAGAAATTTCGACAGCAGCCTGCTAAAATTATGATACATCAGAAAAAAGCTATAACACGCCTACATACATAGATTTGACTAAAAAATAAATGCAAATTTATCATAATTATTTATGACACTTCTAAAAACACACTGCTAAGCGCTGCAAAGATTAGTTTGTAATGTTACATTAATGTAGACGAATGAATTGGAATTCAAGTTACTACTTATTCGCTCAAATATCTCAATTAAACAATAACCATTGCTCAATATAGCGACTCACTGAATCCACTGCAATTTACTTACGGTTAATAGATGAGTATTGAAGTATCTAGAGGTATATCCAATGTGCATTAAAATTACCAAAAAAAACTACCAACACAGTAATTCCACGACCTAAATAGCTATTTCTCCGTAAATCTGCGCTGCATTTCGTCCGCGTCGCGAACTAAATAATGGACTGAACACACTTTATAAAATTTGCATACACTGGGTTTTTCAGCGATCTTTTTACACGGCTTTGGTGTGCAACTTCGTCCTATCTTTGTTAAAAGGACCACCGAAAATATCGCGCTGAGCCAGGAATTCGTAAAACTTTAATTTTCATTAAGGCGGGGCCAATTAACAAGAAAAACGACAAAACATATCAATTTAATTTAATCTTCACTAGTTTTTTTCACATCAATAATAATATTCTGAACTTTTACAAAAAATAAACCGACTTTGTAAAAAAATAAGATTTTTGTACATCGATGACATAATGATCCCATAATTTTTCTTTAATAATCCACCCTCAGAGGTGATAATCGGGTCACAATCGGCGAAGATATCGCGTAACATTCACACAAAAAACATATTATCGAATATCGAGGTCTAATTGAAAACCTTCACCTTTTTAAAAGTCGGTTGAAAAAAGCAAACAACCGTAAAAATAAAATATAATCCAAAAATACAATCTTGAGAGTGACATGTATAATGTATTAGTCTTCTGTCTAAAAGAAATCACTTAAAACAATAATACCGCGTTCGCTTTTACGCAGTCGGGTCTTTCGATATTTCTTTCAATTTGTACTTGTTCATTTCTACAAACTGGTAACTAAAGTTATAATCTTCAACAAGAGTTTCATTGTTAACATAACTCGCTCTGTGCTGCAAAGTCCCGCACCTCCCGTAGCTTGCGCGGTGCAGCGCGGATTTGCTCCCAGCTTGTTGTTTGATTTAGGAAGACTTAGCCCGACAAATCGCCTACCGGTGTACTACTACATGGACGTCGGTTCAAAAATAAAACGACAAGTATACTCCGCTATTTGCTTCCAACTTTGTACCATGGCGAGTTTTAAGTTTACTAGTTCATTTAGCCGCTGTGAAAAGATTCATTTTTCTTCCGTCTTGTTTTTTCTTTCTTTATTTCGTGTTCCATGCATTTGGCTAATTATATTTCTTAAATGGGTAGTGTAAGTACTATTAATTTCTTTTATAGAATCTTGTTAGGAGGTCAGAAATACCTGGCGCCTTCGAACCTTTGGGGTCTTTTGTCTACTAACAACGGTGCCCCAAGGCCCCTATCAGTGTCTTCGTAGATTTCACATACGCCTTAGAATAGAAATTCCAATCTTTGGCGTACGCAGTTTTCTTTACGATGTTTTCTTTCACCGAAAATCCTGCGGTATTATAATAAACTGTACAACTTAATACTGTTACAACTGTGTTCTGAACAACTTACTGGTACCAGGCCGAGGTTTGAACCCACGATCGCATGAACGTGAGGAGAGTGCACATGAAACTAGACTTCCACGGCTCAAGTAGGAACCAAAAGATTTACAAGATTGGTAGTCGCTTTTACGATCCTAATTTTTATTACGAGTGTTTTGAGTTCCGTGAGCTATTTCAGCAGAATCCTTTTTAAACGTATTAGAGACCAAGGGAGGGTCCCTGAACGTCCCACTATTAAAAATGCTATTCACTTGTACTTTCACAGAACCCTTGTGCTCAACTTAACGAGACGACATAATTGGGGACCGAAAACGACAAATTCGCGATGGCTCTTCACGACAAAGGCTGTTTTTATAATCGAGCTCTATTGTTAAATAGGCACTGGGGAAATCCATTTTATTTTGCGTTTCAGGGATTCTAATTCTAAAGGTCCCAGATCATTGTCGGAGGTTTGAACGAGATACTCATCTGCTTTTCTAAGAAGGCCAAGTATTATTATCAAAAACTAAATTGTCGTACTTTATTTTGAGAATTTCTAATTGTTTATTTGTTTTATCTATTGAATATAATTTATTCTGATTTGAAAATTACGTTGACGATAATTGAAGGTACGTATCTAATTATGTGAATTTTTGATTCTTATCAATTCAGAAGATAAGAAAACGCAATGAATTTCTATTTATTTACATATATTAGGTACTTACTCACGTACTCATTTATGTATACTCACTTCGCAGATATTTAGACTGCACTATGTTAAAATTTAACGGCAGTAAATAGAATTTACACAGCAATTAGAATTTACATTTACTTAATTAATTAATAGAATTTTAATCCTTTTGAGCTTTAAACGCATTCGCATTTGCTGACTATTTAAGTTAAATTGGTCAGAAAAAATTCCACCCGAATTTCGTAACCACTTCATCCACAAAAAACTCAAACCTAACTGCTAAAAAAAACTCGTTCGGAAATCCATCCGCTTCACATAGCGAAGGTACATTCTTCCGCACCAACTCGTCGGAAAACTTTGTTTGAGCTGTACGAAATTCGTTTGCGGAACCAAATTTTATTTTTATTTTTCGTTTGTTCCACAATTTGGCATTGTTTTTAAAGCGGATGTCCTGTTTACTTTTTTCTGGGTTGGCTGGCTCGGTTGCGGCGTGTTTATTAATGTCGTGTACCTACCGCTGTTGGAGGGTGTTGACTTCACTCACTTTGTTTCGCTTTGAGCGATGTATTACATTCGCCTTTTGTTTAGAATTAAACGTTAAAAATTATTCTTTCATTATCATTTGGTATTCTAAAAGCCGCTTTGTAGCATTTAATTCAGATAGATTTTCAAATATTGAATAACAATTAGGCTGGGCTGGGCAGAATTTGGGAAGTTACTTCATATCTTCCCGTCATATATACCCATTATACCACAACGACTAAAGACAAAAGACACCAATCAGTGCGTCCTGTCTGTGATGAGTTGATAACAATGGGACTAGATTCTCACCAGTTCTCCTAGCAGCTAAAATCGAGACTTTTTCAGTACTAATTTAACGAATTCAACATTATAGCCTTCTTAGGCTGTATCCAAGTTTTGCCGCCAGGAGGGCGCATAGTCGTCAATAGACTTAGATAATTTTAGACAACGACTATAGCGACTTCATTTCAGTCACAGAACACAGAAAAAGCGCTCGCTATTATATTTCTATGATTTCAGTTCTAGTATTTGTCCGACAACCTCTACTTGTACAACAACACAACTCACCGAAATCCGATAGATGTCGCCACTCGTATGTTACAACGCACTATAGTTTTGTTGATGCCAACGAGACCTATTGCCTAATAGAGACTTGCGATAACATCTGTCACAGAGCACAGAATATCATGCGCGGGCATCGCCGTGGTCGGTGACTTAAATTTCCAACCACCTTTACTTGATAAATATAGACAAGTTTATTTTTGAGATCTTCCGTTACCTACTTTATAGGCCGAAGATTTATTTAAGCGTTTATATTGTAGGTACATAGAGTAAAGACGTAAGAAAATTAAACCGTTTGATTAAATATAGGGATAAAATGTTATTTTTTAGTCTATTACTCGATTGCGTAAGAGTAAGTATGTACACTCTCACCCCATTGGAGTTATCAGTGCGATGTATGTAGGCTTACATACAACTCTTGTGTTCAAAGCTATTCAAATCACGTAGTACCGCGAGCAGGCATAATACATTCTTCTGAGAATTCTCATCCTCAAACAACGTTACGTCTATATGTCTGTTCGTATTTGAAATAACTTTTCTACTAGCTGTTCAGTTAGAACTCTAAAGGGGTTGAATTTCAGAAATACCTTTGTAATACATTTGTTACGTCTTCTTCTAGCAAGTTCTGTTTCAGTTTTAGGTTAGTCAGTCAGTCTTTTAATAGGTTTAAAAGGCAAGAGACGAATATATTCACAAGATTCTAACTCCTATAGAAAAATCCCTGATCCAAATTGGTAGATCAAATCCTTATAAATTATGCAGAGAATATATAGAAGCGGAAAGTGTCAGATTTGATATCGGGGGACAGGCGGAGCCACGGGCGTAGCTGCTGCATTAGTGAATATAAAATCTCCAACTCCGACTTACTTACTAGTGGGTGATGAATAAAATATAGGCCTTTGAAACCCGCGATAGTTATTCGAGGCTTTATAGATATCTTCGATATCTTTCTTTAGATAAATCTGACCTGGTCACGATAGAACAAAATACTGATGATCGGTATTATGTTGGTATTACAATTGAAACTTCTACTACTATCATTAAATACATGTTAAATACAGACGGAGGACCATCTTCAGCAAGATTTAGGGACAGAGATAAATAATAATCAAAATTACGTGGAAATGTAATACAGGTACATAAAAGCTTAGAAAACAGAGAAGTGACGTTGACTCGCAGACAAGCATATAGAAGTGACAAGAAAATAACAAAAATCGTACAAATGACTAAGTTGTCTGAGATCTTGTGCAGAAATCTGTAGCAGACCAGCCATCTGCAGACCATACCGCCATCCTTTAACATTTACGATGTGCTGAGCTAAAATAAAGCCGCACTCAATCTAAGAACGGTTGGAACGTGGGATCGCAGCCACTCTCCAATATTCAATTTATTTTCTAACTACCACGCCCGAAACACGTCCAAACACCAATACTTCTAGCCACAGACTAGCATCTTCCTCAAGAGCGACTTGTCTGAAGCTCCGGCTTGGAAAATAAAAGTGTGAAAGTTTCGTAGCCTGTGGTCGAGGGATCCGGTTGCATTACAGCTACGCGCAGTCATTCCCAAGGGACGTCCACTGATTGAAAAAGAAAACAGCTTCGCCGCTGTCCGATTGATTCTTTGCACCCTCGCTCGGTGTATATCTTGCCTTACGTAGACCGGGAGTCCGCTTGGAAAAAAATCTTGTTTATAATAAATTCAAACAGGTTGATGAGTGGTGATTTTCAGAGTATTAAATAGACCTTCATTAGATTGCTGGTGACCCATGGGAAATTTTAAAATTACCTAGTTCTTGAAGGAAATACATGGAATATAACATTATTTTCATATTTTACTTTGTTTATTTAGTCAGAGTTTAAATGAGTGACTGCCTGCCCCGTCAGGGACATAGTATGTATGTATGTTTGTTTGTTTGTGTATGTATGTATACGAGTTACCGGTATGTTTTAGGGGATGTCAATAAATATCAGTGAAACACATTTTGACACGGTGTTTGATGATGACACAATATGAGGAGCGGAGCGAGTTCTTCCTTACTCTATGAGCTGTATATTCTAATTTGACCGTCTCATTGGCCTAATGATTCAGGTTTGGTGTATATTGTTTCATTATTGTGGAGTATTGTTTTGCCGCGCCACATTGGTGTCGACAAACTTTCAGATTCGTTACGAGCGCCCAGCTCCTGGTCTACCAGACCTTACAAGCTACAACAAACAGAGTCCGTTCCGGTCTCTTCGTTACCATTCCCTCCCCTCCCCCGCACCTCCCGCCATCCCCCTCACCTCCGTTTTGTTTAACGACCTCCAGGCTCCATGTATGTAAAGTGACCTTTGGACCTTTGATGGGAAAGTCCTTTGGTCAACCGCTTCCAAAGCTGTTTTTTAATTAAATTCTGTTTGTACTGTAAACTCCTTTAAATTGATACACAGAATAGAGATAATGTTATTATTAGGTGATGAATTCATTAACAAGAACAACAGGCTCGATTATGAGTTATGTTATACATTTATTTTATTTTGATTTCAGCCACAAAGAACATGCGCAGCATGACATAGGATGTATTTTTCAAGTGTGCAAATCCGAAACTATAGGGAAAAGCGAACTATAGGGAATAGGATTGATGAACACTAAAACTGTATAAGATTTTTGAAAAATTAATTTTCCTATCCAGGAATTGAACCCTGACCATCTGATTGTGTCAATTATACCGATCTAATTATGGGAAGTAATGACATACGGCTAAATAAAAGTGATCATTTTTAATCCACGAACGTCAAACCAGTTTTCGAAAGATTTTTTATAGATACCATGATTTTCGACTATTTGTCCCTTCTAATATTATAAATCTTTTCAATATTGCTTATTAGAAAGAAAGCGACGACGCAGCTAATCTTAATGCTTTCGAATTGTTTTTGTCTCAGAAACTTCGGTAAAGGTAAACATCGGAAGGACACCCGTATAAGCTGAATAAGAAATTCAACAAACACGCACCAAAGACATTCTAAGACGATGGAAGTCCATCAATCTACACTAGGGCGACGGGGTATAGTCACTTAATATACATTTCTGTTATTTTACAGTGACTATTTAGAACAAAAGTGCCTATAAAATAAAATGTGATGTTGTAAAACCCTCTGTTGTGAAATAACTCGTTGATATCTTTGAACCTCCTAATTTGCTGAATATAGGTCAAGTATATCCTCGGTGGAGCCATTGGAGTTGATCAATCATTCAATGGCCTGATAGAGTCGTGGCATTTGTAATTCATTAGCGTTTCTATGGATTTGACGTCTTTGATTGATCAAATTTGCAGAGGGTCTTACAGCGGCACCGCTTTCAAATTGTTTCCAGCCGCGTGGAGCTTCTCTGTCGTGTATTAGACTTGTAAACTTTATAATTGAGGCTGTAATGTTTGTTTAAGCACTCACCTTTTGTTGCTTGCTGTCCAAAAAAACTTTTTTTTTGTACTTTTAGTAGGTATACAGTCGGCTGCAATGAATTGGTCAAACAGTGTCTTTCAGGACTCTTTGTATCCTTAGATCTCCGCCAAGAAACGATTACCGAGAGATCTGATGGTAGCTGTCATATACACATAACTGATCATGTCAGCCGTTTTCACTATTTTTATCATTACCTACTCATATTATTTTGTTTACAATGTTTTCACTTCCATTATCAGTCTTCCACTGCTACAGGTCGTATTATTTTGATCGACGTAAAAAGGTAGTCTGCGGTCGAAAGTAAATCCAGTAGGTAAACAAGTTATACTACTTGCCTATTAATGACCACTTCCTTTGCAGTTATATCTCCAGCATCACCGACAATGACACCACTAATTATGTATCTCATTGCGTAGTCCATTCCCAAACACGTTTCCGCGCTGCAAAAAATGTCCTCAATAAGTTTGCGCCTACTCGCAATGAAGACAAATAGTCCTCTTGCATTTCGTAGATGCGACCGGATCGCCCTCGGGGGAAGGGGCGGGGATGTTTTCCTGCCAACGTGACCCAAATAGCGATGATTCTTGGCTCTCTACCTAAAAAAATATCGAAATTAAATTCCCTTGAAGCGGCATCAATAAGGAGGTTAAGCTTTGATTTGTGCTGAGGGCAGAATTAACAATTAGTATTGAGAAAATTGGAGATAATATTGAATTGGATTTCCATTTATATTGAGTTGCCAAATTCGTTGCACTTAATAGATAGCACCATCTTGGCTGGGGACCACGTGCAATTCACCTTTTGTAATAATCCTACGAACGAAGGTGGCGCCTTGAACATATAATAGTAAAGTTTGAGAACACTCAGTTGAAATGCTTACATGGTGGGAGCATGGATTAAACTCGGATCACTTAAGGTAATTGAAATAAAATCATCATTCACTAACGCAAGACCGTTAGAGAACAATGTTTCTTATTTTTATGGCAGACATTTTATTGGGTTCTCAGTAGAACCTTAAAAATCACGGGAAAATCGCTGAGCGGAAAGCTCTTTAAACTATAAATAGAGACCCAATTTCAAAATGACGACAATGTATAGTTAATAGATCAAAGTCCTTCACTTATCAAAGACGAAATAAACAATGATGACAAAGAACGGCACTCGAAAAGGACGAAAAACAAAGAAACTCCGTAAACGTTTCATTGAAACACATAAAAGGGGGTCGCATCAAAATTCACTTTCAGAGCAGAGACGTCCCATCAACGGGTAACTTTACACGAGGACAGCGCCGATGAGAGACAGGACAGTGCAAAAATAGTAAATACTCTAAAAGTGTATGTTTAACTTAGGAAGTATTTAAACTGTAACTGCACAGAAATACAATAGACGCCTATTTTTCTACAATAGAATCTAGCTAAAGAGAAATTAAATTGATTGACTTCGTCACATAAAATTCAAAAAGGAAGAATTATTTTCATTGCATTAAATCAATAGACGACTATTGAAATATGGTGTGTTGTCGATGGTAACGATTACTGAGGGCGTTGATAATAATAGTGCAAGAAAATCATCATCTGCAGTGATTTTCTTATCCTGGCAAGGACAGTAGTTGGACATGGAGACCGCGGACGGCGCCACTGGCTCCGTGTGCAGCCGCCATTGCCTCTCCTTGAAACCCGCGACGCAAGCACGAGCGCGCTGCGGCGATAAATAAAACAAACGCGCGTCAATCGGAACGAGATCGGGATCGGACGAACCGACGAAGAATTTATTTATTATACTCTGCAACTGACTGACTCGAGGATTTGCCTCCAGTAGTACTATAGTGAGATGCTTGCAATAAGTAACTTTGTCAAAAGCCACTTGTAATATGGAATGATAGTTGATTGTCCAAACTTTCTTCAAAAAGTCGGGGCATCTTAATTAGCCAACTCACTTCAACCTGATGAAGAAACAAATCAGTGTCAAGATCAAGAGAGTGCTGAAGTTTCTACTGACGAGCACTGAACTGTTAAGGCGGCGAATCGGCGATAACTATAGATCGTAATGGTCGCAGTGATACAAGGCCAGGCAAGCCTTGAAAGAGACGACAATTAATGAATATTGTTGATTGATAATAATGTTTGGATATAGCTTCGTCTTTAAGAGTGGCATCATTCAAGGTTTTTCCGATAGAATTTCCTTTTAAAGTTATACCTCTAACAAGCTACCTAATATTTATTTGTTGAATGTTGGCAGATATGACGCACTGCTTCGTTCGTTTCCGGATTTCATTCTCGATAAATACTACGTAAACACCATAAACAAACAACAACAAATACGTATCTATCACCGCCAAGGAAACAAACTTGAAAATAGTCTAAGTTTTTTGGCAAAATTTCAATCCTTGGCTCTCGGGGAGACGTCAAATTTAGACAAACACCAATTCTCTCATGAATAAAAGATGAACCGTCGGCCGATCCCTAGACTGTCGATACCTACGGAACTATGGCTGGCAGCTTTACGGCTGCAATTTTCAGCGTCTTTATATCTCTATTATAAGACTTATTCCTCGTTGATCTTCTTTCTGTAGTCTTTCAAGGACAAAGTGTTTCATTGAACCTAATGTTTCCTGGTGAATTATTCTTGAATTGAAGTTTTGTGTGTCACCTAAAACTTGATGTGTTCGGAAAAAGGAACGTGAAGGTGATTTCCTGTCATTGCACAGTCCGTTGAGTGCGTCCCACAGGGCCCACCCGGCACCTTCCAACCGAATCATGCTTTCTCCATCTCACCAAAAACGTTTTAGGTTCATGGCCTCGAATGTCGAATTTACGCAAGCTTTCAATAGTTCTTTAAGATTGGTCGATTTGAATCCGTCACTTCATCACATTAGTGCTGATAAAATTGATTGTATCTCTAGATGTGATGAGCGAATATATTATTGACCGAGCGAGCGAAGCGAGCGAAGACTCTCAGTTTCGAGATTGGCCAAAATGCTCTTGTCCGTCTGTCAGTCTTTCTGTCTTTCAGTCTGTCTGTAATTCTCTATAGGTCGCATTTTTCAACCGATTTTGCCGAAAATTTGGCATGGGTATAAATTAATCAAGCCGACAAAATGAGTAGAATAAAATTTTGAAAAACAATTTTTTAGAGTACGTACCATACTCGCAAAGTGGGAGTGAACTTTTTTTTTCTTGTGAATCCCATAGTGTGGGGTATCGTTGGATAGGTCTTTCAAAAATATTGCGGGTGTGTGAAAACTTTTTTTCGATTTAGGGATCTGTTGGCGAAATATTAAGCTTTAAAGCGGTAATTTTTGTTAGACTCACGTGTGTGTCCCCCCCCCCCCCTGCCAGCTAAACGGTTGATGTAATAGTTTTTATTGTAAAAGTTTTTGAGTAATAGTCGATCAACTTATGAAAGTCGAAAAAATTTATTATGTTCATAGAACTGCATACGTAAAATGGGAATGATTTTTTTCCGCGTGAATTCCATGGTGTGGGGTATCATTGGATAGGTCTTTCAAAAATATTACGGAAAACATTTTTCGATTCAGGGTTCCGTTTGCGAAATATTAAGCTTTAAAGTGCTAATTTTGTCATTTTAGTACCTACATCTGTTCGTTTCTTTTAAGTTTTATAAGGGCTGGCGAGGTCTACTGTTCTCACGGAACTACTAGTTATATCTTAAACCTACCGAACGTTAAAAGTATATAACCCCCCCCCCCCATTTCTTCCTTCCTTGCTTCCTTTGTTTCTCCATTCTGTCCTTGGGGGAAGGGTTGACGTATGTTAGTTATATTATTATTATTTTATCGCTTTGGAAATTCAATCTGTAATGTTACAATAATTTTTATTTGAATAAATTGAAATACAAATTCCTAGGATCAGTCAGTGAGTCGGGACAAAAGATTTTTTTATGTTTAGAAGATTGTAAGAGTGATTTTTACCTTTTCTATGCGGTGAGACCTAACCTAACCTTAACGTCATCAGTTTCCACCGTTTACGCCTGACATGACTTATTAAGTTATTAGTATGTAAGTATGCGTAGGTACCTAATATTGTTACTTGTATGTTCTGTGATAATGCCCAGATGCTCACGTGAACAGTAATTGTGTACTGTAAGTCTACACCGTCGATATTCATTCGCGACTACCGTAAAAACTATGTCTGTATCTCACTTTCTTTTGTAATTAGTTGGAAAAAGATAGCACTATTACGTATAGTCATAGAGAGTATCGAGGTTGTATACTCATAGTAGGGGTATTGAGATAGTATCGCAACTAGCGCATGAGTTAATAGCTGCTCATTACGGGGTAGATATCGCTCGTCGTGTGCTGGCCGCATTAACACCGTTCCGTCTTTGGATCACTGAAACAAATAGTTAAAGGCTGGCTTAAAATTACTTTTCTTCAAGAGCCGTAAATCGGAGTAAAAAAAATATCTGTCTTTGGTTTCTCTTTTGGCGGGAGCTCATCTCGTATTCGTCTCTTCTGTTTTATTTTCATAGAAAAGTATTTTGCAGGTTTCAAATTCGTTTTAATGCAATAAGTGATTTGGTTTGGATATTGTGCAGGAAATTTAAATAAAAACGTGTAACAACTCCTTTTTAGTTCATACCAAAATTGTATTGTAAATCTACATTAAAGTTACTATCGCTTTAAATGAAGATGTGAACCTTAGTGAAAATCTCCGACTAACCCTGTTTTTGTGGAAGCAAGATGTAACCTCCGGTTTTTTGTTGTATGATTAATTTAAAACGATGATGGGCCTAAGCCTAAAATGACTTTATTTCCAAGGCCGTAAATCCATTATTAAAAAAAAGGCTGTCTCTGGCAGGTCTGTACCCAACCAGACAGACCCTGCAATAGAATCATAATCATTAAACGTAATTCATACTACCCCCGGACAAAGGCGTTATCAATTTATGGCATAATTAATTGAATTGAAATTCGATTTGAAGTTAATGTAATATTATAATATTTTTCCGTTATCTGATCATGCTCAAATTTTGCACCCACCTTTGGTTCTGAAGACAATATAACATCAATAAATTTTATAGTTTATATAATAAAAGATTTTTTATTTTATTTTTTCTTTTCGTCACCCCGCATTCTCATGTTGCTCTATAATAGAACTTAACCCGGGGTTCGCAATTAACTTAACCTTTATGGTTTGAATCGTGAACCGGTACACAATGGTATGCGATACCTGGAAAGCCTTGCAGTGGAAGCGATCGGTATCTTCTGAAAGATGCACCGGCATCACGCCAGCCTGCCGTGTGCGTCATTCAGGAAATGCACCATCAGGCCTGGCCCTGTCTAATTCTATTTCTAACTGACAGAAATTTGACAGTCATACAGTCTAGGTCAGGGAAGGTGACACATAGAAAAAGAATGAACTATAGAACCGTAATCAGCGTATAGCATGAAATAGCAATAGTCTTTTACCCTAATAATTTGAGAAGTCGCTTCTTATATGACGGGGTCAAACTGAACAAACACTATCTATTTTAGTCGGGTTGTGATTGGAAATTCACATACGTAGATAGAGATAGAAGATTTTATACCTGTCTTGCTTACTCTTAGCACTTTTGTAATAAGTGTGTCCCTCTCTGATTATTATTGTTATTTTAGCAGCTGTTCTATGGGATCCTTGTTCAATGAGGTGACACGAATTCTATGGAATAAATGTGGCAGCTTAAAAAGTTGAATTCACTACTGTGATTGACAACAGATGAAAGGTTAACGATGAGAGCTCGGCCGAAAGAAGTGTAATGGGCTCCCTAAACGATCATGCCGCATGACATGCATTACGTGCTGTCACTCATGCATGACCGTCTAGTTTTAGTGATTGACGTGCATGACATGCAAACTGCGTGCTGGCCGTTGCTTCACTGTACTATGTGATTGAAGCAAGCATGAGAGTTCATGATACCGCATGATGATTCACGTAAACATAATGCATGTCATGCTGTATGATCGTTTAGTGAGTCTTTAAGACTTCGACCGACACGACACCTCGCGAAGTGTTCCAAGGATAGTCGAGCGTTCCCGATGTTATTAATCAATTCAATTCATTTATTTTTAAATTTACAAAATACGTCATGTCTACAGATAGAGTCCCAAGGCGACAATGCAAAAAAATATAATCTGAGATTCATGAAGCTAGTATCTATTTGGTGGGCGCCCGCGCCCCCTATATAAATTCGATCCTTCCTGCTGTTATTAATACATAACATACCGCCTAAGGAACTTGATAATGGTATAACACCTTGTATAACCGTTAATGCAAACAATAAACGATTATCTTATTTGTACAATGTTTTCTGTTATTACCTGCATAGAGTACCTATTCTAATACAACGCAGTCCTATAAAGAAGAATCTTAAAATGTAATACATTATTTATCAGGTTTTTGATCACGTTTTAAAGCAAATGCCAAATAAGGGAAAACAACGAAGTGATCCTACAAGGGTTCCTTTTTTCCTCTTATGAGGCACGGAACCCTAACAACGAGCAAACCAAAAAATAATTAGTAAATTAGAATGTCGACTGAAATCACAGAGCACAGAATGCGCATGCATGCGGCCGGCGGCTACCTAGGTATACTAAACTCTTTGGCTGAAATGAAGAATTTATATTTACACTTTGCATTAATGATTTCTGAACATTTTTGATAGAGCGTCAGTGGCGTAAGGGCCTATCATATCGAAAGGTCCGGAGTTCAATCCCCAGCTGGGCCATGTACCAATGGGTTTTTCTCGAAACTTAAGTACATTTACTGACTGCTCTCAAACGGTGAAAGAAAACATCGTGAGGAAACCTGCATACGCCGAAGAAGAAATTCTTAGGCGCATGTGAAGTCCACCAACCCGCACTGGGCTAGCGTGGTGGACTATAGCCCGAACGCCCTCGTTAAGAGGGTAGGCCTGAGCCCCAGCAGTGGGAACATTAATAGGCTGTTGATGATGATGAACATTTTTGACAAGAGAAATCAAACAATAATTTAGAAAATCTGCCAGCAAACGAGAATTGACCTACTGTACTGGTATCAGCGCGCCCACACAGTGACAAAGCGCCTCTGAAAGCCAAGTAAATCTGAAACACAGTCCCAAACTGGTTTTCAACAAACTAACTTCACGCTCTATTGGGCGTCCAAATAAATACCGCTTCAGCCTAACTTCACGGCCCATTACGCGCCTAAACTAAGGCAATAAAATGATTAGGTGGAATTTATGAACGAGGCGGGAGCGATGCCTCGCGCGATACGTTATCGCGTCGGTTGTACCGCGCCTTATCGCCTGAGCCCGCGCCTGGCGAAGGTGTTGCCCACTCCTAACGATAGTGCCACTTAGTGCTTTACCAACGTACTTTTACGATGTTACAGTGGTCACTAACAGCGGTGGTAGATAGAAAAAAAGGACAAGTGCGAGTAAGACTCGCGCCCTGAAGGTTCCGTACAAACATAATAAAGAAATCTTTATTAGAAAATTGGAAATAAAATTTCATCCTCAAAGTTAAGTTTGTTGGTACAAGATATTTTTTGTGATGAAACAAATTTCTGTTTTCGGATTTTTTCCTTTACTTGTGCTATAAGACCTGGCCTATTGCAAAATTTCAAGATTCTAGGTCAACGGGAAGTACCCCATAAGTTTTGATGACCCAGATATAAAAAAATGCGGCAAAATCGGCCATATCTTTTGACTGGGTTGACTTAGAAGTTTGATTTTTTCACTGCTTTAAGGGACTGCAGACCTCAGTATTTGATATTAATTTCAACTTGATACTTCCACGCGTTCCTGAGAAAAATGGTATTGACAGTCGGATCAGACGCACAGACGGACAACGAAGTGATTCTATAAGGGTTTCTTTTTTCCTCTTTTAAGGTACGGAACCCTAAAAATGATGTGTATAAATATACCCAGTGTACCTACTCATATACCTAATGAAATAACATATTTTAACTTTGACTTTGAAGGACTCCATAAAGGGACGTAGCTAACGATAGATAAAAATGCCGTAAACTACCGGAGGGCTTTACCCAGGAGACGTCCCTAGCGAATGTTACATAAATAACAAATCGAATAATGTATTTATTAATGTTAGTTATTTCGCATCGCGCAGAAAACGTGGCTGTTTCTTAAGCTTCATTCTAAGTTATTTTACGATCGATGGGAACGTCACGCTGTCTGTCTGTCTGTATGTCTGTTATCTTTTCACGCCTAAACCGCTGATCAGATTTCGATGAAATTTGGTGTAGAGATACATCGAACCCTGGGGCAGGACATAGGCAAACAGTGAAAATAGTTAATCGGTGTAAAAAGTATTTTACCGCGATAAACTGCGTTTTCAAAAAAGAACTTATCCCACGCGGGTGAAGCCGCGGACAGCAGCTAGTTACCTTTAAAATATAAATTGAAACAAGTTTATATAGGTACGCGTTATTTCCTACTGAAGCCACAATGGCTCACATTGAACTAAAATCCAGTTTGAGTAGTATCGATATTCCAATAAAAATACTTCAACGTCAAAATTATTTTCCAGCGCTCTCCATGTTGAAATATCTTCGTTCATACTTGTAATGGATCGCCCTATTTCGAGAACTGTAAAACAATTGATGGAGATGGAGATGCGATCTCTACGTCAGCTGTGCGGCGTTACCTTGGCCGACCGGATACGCAACGAAGAGATACGCAGTATGGCTGGACTGAATGAATGTGTCATCATTAAGATGAAAAAAGGTATGCTCCGTTGGTTCGGACACGTTGAGCGAATGAGTGATGAACGAATGACGACGCAAATATATCGAGCGAATGTGATTGGTAATAGGAGCCGGGGACGACCTAGACTGACATACGAGGATCAGATAGAGCGGGTGCTCACAGACGGACACGTAAAGAGCACTCGCGTCCCACGGCGAGCGTGTATGAAGAGAATGATGAGAATGAGCGAAGCGAGAGAGGTGTGTCAGGATCGCGATACTTGGCGCTTCGTTCTTTCTGCCTGCCCCGCCAGGGACATAGCGTGAAGATATGTATGTATGTATGTATGTAAAACAATTGAGAATATTCTGCATGTGGAGAACGATCTTAGGCAGATTACGTGCCAGCTATTGACCTCGTCTTCTCTGTGACAAGAAGAGCAGGTCGTTTCCTTTATTTATACGTCGCCATCATATCAGCTCTTTAACGTCCACTGCTGGACATGGGCCTTCCCCAATGAACGCCTCTGCAACTCGTCTACCCTAATCGCCGTCGGTTCGTTCTGCTTTGACCTTGAACTGGCCTATTATGGAGCTTTAATACTGTGAGAGACCAGTTCATACTGGTTTTGTTTACCTGACGTGCGGTCGACCGTACCTATCTTCAATTTGGCTTGCAATTTTAATTTTATACTACGAGATTTTTTAAAATATTTATAATATATTTTTTATTATTCAATAAACATTATATCATTTTAATTATTATTAAAACATATGCAGTCAATAAATTCAAAACATTGGTGTCCGTTACGCTAGCTGCCCCGTGTCACAACTGCGACCAAACAATTACTCTGCCCACCACCTCGCTCTGATATTTTGTGCACACACACTCACAAAGTGAAGGCGAGATGACTGTGTTTATTTACGAGCACGTGATAATAATTATCTAAGTGAGTTTATATCGTATTGAGTCTATATCGGCTATATTTAGTTTGATGGACCTTCATTAACTTTTATTGTCCTAATTAGTTATTCGGTATTATTAGGCATTGAAATATAGAAAATGAATTACTCTTAGCAATGTAGATGTTTTGTGATATTATAGAATCGATGACACGTAGGTGGGTACAATATATTTTCAACGCACTTGCTCGTAAAGTGGATCTTATTTCACCGCTTTTAGGTCGCCTCGCCTTCGGCTCGGGTTTTGTTGGCAATTGGCTACATAATATTAAATGTTGGATGTCGGAAAATTAATAAAAAACGAGGCGGTCAATTAAAAGCGAATACAATGTGTAATTAAATTATAAATCTTTTGTCTTTTACATAATATATTATGTATGCCGTGGACGGGATCCCGGGACATTCAAATGAGACTTTAATCAATGATTTTTGATGCCCCTGCTAACGCGAGACTTATTATTACTTTTTACCTTTTTTGTAAGTACCTATAAAAAAACTTTTGGAAAATAAGTTTCCAAAACGGTTCTCAATCTATATTTACTTATACCAAGTTCCCAGTTATCTCTCCCTTACAGAACTGCACGCTTCGCCAGCTGTATATAAAATTAACCGACTTGTAAATAGAGGTGTAATACATAAATCGCGCGCAATCTGAAGGCGCACGAAATATGGCGTCGATGAGTTATGTGCAGGGCGCGTTATCGCGGCCGACCCGCGCGCGCGCCGCGCCACGGAGCCGGGGTCCGCCGGGCTGACGCTCTCGTAAACTAAGTTTGCTTTAAAGCACGATATTTTGAAAATTATTTCATGAATTCTTTTTGTTACGAAAGTTTTGTTTTTATTGAAAATCGTCGGCTTGCAAACTCCACGCAATTCGAATTTTTTCGGCTTCCGACATTTGAATACCATTAGATGCAAAGAACTACATTAAAAAAACCCGAAAAAATTCGACTTGAGCGGTATTGTTTGCTGGGCGACTATATGAGCCGACTTTACAGTAATATTATAGATTATACATCAAAATAATACATAGGCACAGTAGACGGAAAAGGAACACTATAACATCTTGGCAGCGTCCTTGAAATAAATACCACGCCCGCTCGGCAGACTAACGCGCGATAGGGCTGCCTACTGAGCGTCCCGCGCCGCTCGTTCGTACCCGCGGAGTACTCGCGACTGATGGCGGCCCTGGCCGAGGTGTGCTGAGAATTCGAGGCGGGTAGGTATAACTTGCGTTTCGGTCGTACTATGAAGACGTTTTACTGTTCCTTATCCGTCTACTGTGACATAGGCTATACCTAGTAAGCTTTCCGGCACAAGTAAAATAAATAACTGCTCACGATAAGCAAATATTTATATGTCAATTAATTATTTCAGCTCGCGGTAAATTTCGCTCCCACGTTCATGACGCAGACTTGAGTGAGTTGATTCATAATGCACTGAGCACTGTTAACTCAGCTGATACTGGGGCAGGGTGCACGTCACACCGGCTGACTACACACTTTTAAGTGTACCAGCAACGTGTACTATCGACAATATGAGATATGCTTTGAAACGTTACACTGTCAAATAGGCTCTTGATCTCACCACCTGGGATTAGCGAGTTACATACAATAATTGTATTATTATTGTAACAAAATATTAATTTATAGTTTCGCAAAGGAATGAAGAATACTTTTAATGAATTAAGTAATAACAAAATAAAGAAAGTCTTTTCGTGAAATAGGCCATTGTGAGAAAACCCTCCTGTGTCCTGGGAGAAGCCAACGAATTTTTTATTTTATTTTTATGTTTTACATTTTGTTTTATTTTTAATTTTTAGTCCACATGAGAAGTGAACGTCAAAATATACAGTTATTTTTATTATTTTTTATTATGTTTTACGCTATGTTTAATTTTTAATTTTTATGTCCTCAAGTGAGGCCGTGGGTCCCAGGAGACTACATACACCTACGTTGACCGCTGCCACTTAAATTTACCGAGCTATATCGAAGCTATGTCTATTCTCTGGCGGATTACTTCGCTCGCATACCGCATAGCTTTTATAGTCCGCTGAGTGACTTTGGGTATCAGACTAGTCCCACTCTCAGTGTCCACGTTGTCAGTATTACACATGAATTTTAAAAAAAAGCTACTCCCATATGGATGAGTAACAAAATCATTTTAGGGGGTGCCAAAATCGTGCCAAATGTATATCGAAATTGATACTCACTTACACATTCTCATTTTCAAACTGCATATAAATTTGTATGAGCAACTTCCTCCCGCTAATCCGCTTCATTTGTCCGCACCCCCCCTGATTTTGACACAGAATTTTTCTTTGTTTCCCATACTAAATTTGCAAGATGCGATCTCCACAGGGAGCGCGCGCGCGACAAAAGAGGTTCGAATCTCCTTGGTATTACAGCATTGTAGATGATTATTAAATTTTTAAAAGAAGTACCTACGTGTCTTCTAGCTTAACGCACTCTGGAATAAATGCAGAAATGAAGGTAAAACAAACTATTTAAATACGGCGGAACGTACACGAGTAGCGGAGCTCTCGGTCGAGGAGCTTTTTGTTTTGTTGCGCGAATCACAGAGCTGCTAGAATAAGCACTTAATTCACAATGCTTAACTTATTTTATTATTTTGTTGCGGTAACCCAGAGAGTTGTTAGTATACATAGAGCGCGCGTTAGCAAGTCTGAACTGTAAGCACGGGTCTGAACAGTCTCGAAATGTTCGGGGCGACGCCACTAGTCACAACACGTCAGTAGCGCTGATTGTTGCTCTCGCCGGTATTTATTTAGATTTGGAGTAATCATGGTGAAATGTGCAGTGCCAAGCTGTAAACACGATTCACGGAAAAGAACGATCTAGAAAAAATCTACTAAGAAGCGTCCATAGAACACCTGCTTACACTTGGCACAATGGGCAATGAGCGATGCGCGCGCTCTATAGGTAGCTAGTATACTATAGCGGTAACCTAACCAGTAATGTTTTAATTTGGTAATCGTAGTTTCGTTAGGGTTAAAACAAATTTTACTTTTATGTTTTTAATATAAATACGCGCGGCTAACTGCCTCCCTTTAATCATTTATCTCCACCGCGGGTTAGCTGGAAGAGATTTCGTAGAAATAAGCTTGACCCTTTGTATAAATGTTATTTATTTTATCATTTACAGAAATAATATAAAAACAATTCAAAACAACAGAAAAATATACAAAGGGTCAAGGATCAAACTTTATGTTGTTTTGTATTGTTTTTATTTTATTTCACTGTGTACAATAAATTAATAAAAAAATAAATACCTGTACTGTTATTTAGTCTGTGCCTCAGATAAAGGTGAGCGTCGAGAGGTCCAAGTTCGATCCCCGGCTGGGCCATGTACCAATGGATTTTTCTCAAATACTACATTTACTGACTGCTCTCAAACGTTTATGCAAAATATCGTGAGGAAACCTGCATGCGCCGAAGAAGGGATTCTTAGGCGCACGTGAAGTCCACCAACCCACTATGGGCTAGCGTGGTGGACTATAGCCTTAACGAGTCGAGAGGGTAGGCCTGAGCCTGAAGACATAGGCTGTTGATTTTAGAGACGTAAGCCGTTGGACGAACAAATAGGACTTCGTAATTTTGACGGATGCTCGAATCAACCTTCCTACTTTTAAAAAGTTTTGTCCAGTGATGTTAGCACAACATTTAGCACAAAATAACGAAACAAAAAATGTGCTGAGTTGTTTACCCGTAATTCTGGCGGGACAGGAATATTAGCATAACAACGCGACGCATGATTGCGCCGCCGTCGCCGCATTTTTGTGCATTTGCACTCTTTAGGCCAGACGTTTGTGTTACGAAATACGCTGCGCGCGGTAACATTGGTAACATTTTCGGAATATGTGAATTCTCAAAAGATAATTTCTGATACCGTCGATTTTATTGAGATTTGTATGTATTCCGTAGAATAAAAAAAAGGACGTATCCGAGCCTTTTTAGGGGCCAAAAGTTTCAGTGGATTTGTTCCTAAAAGAAGGTAATAAAATACATACTGGGACCATCGTACGACACAAAAACTCTACGAGTGAAAAAACATTGCTCTGGGTTTGAACGACTTTAAAAGAATAGCATATGTGAGTAAGCATATTAGGTATAGAGCGTCAGTGGCGTAGGGGATAAGACCCGGCCTATCATATCGAAAGGTCCGGAGTTCGATCCCCAGCTGGGCCATGTACCAATGGGTTTTTTCTCGAAACTTAAGTACATTTACTGACTGCTCTCAAACGGTGAAGGAAAACATCGTGAGGAAACCTGCATACGCCGAAGAAGAAATTCTTAGGCGTATGTGAAGTCCACCAACCCGCACTGGGCTAGCGTGGTGGACTATAGCCCGAACGCCCTCGTGGAGAGGGTAGGCCTGAGCCCCAGCAGTGGGGACATTAATAGGCTGTTGATGATATTTGGTTTTAGATTTTGATGTCAACGAAAGGAAAAAAAATACAAAGTACTTTGTTATTTCCTTCAAGTATTCAAGTATTTATTGCATGCCACATTGTATGTACAAGGTAATTCTTAGTCTAATGTACAAAAATATGTTAGTATACAGTGTAGCGCCCCGCAGGGGCTTAGCAACAGTAGAGAGGACTAACTACAATTTTAATTAGTTATTAAAAGAATAAAAAAAATGTTAATAGTTTAGTAAGTATCAGTCATTATTATTATCAGTATATTATTATTGCACACGTTATTAATTTAGTTAGTATTATTTATTTATTTATTTGTTTTTGTAATTCAAGAATTCGTTTATGTCATAGTAACATTTTTCGGTTAAGAATTTTTTCAGTTGTTTGTTGTAAGACGCTGGAGATTTAATATTGTTTATATAGTTTGGTATGTTGTTGTAAATTTTTATTACCATGGAGTGTGGGCCAGAAGAGTGCAAGCTTAGTGTTGACGAGGGAACTTTGAGTTTGTTGTCTAATAAATTTACATGATTCGTAGATGTAGATACATGTTAGTGTAAGTATGGAGTGTTTTACAAAGTACGGTCTGCAAGAATCCATTTGGTCAATGTTTGTGAGTATCCTTATACATTTCTTTTGTAAGATAAAGACATCTTCGATATCGGTACAGTTACCCCATATGATTATACCATAAGTGAACCTTGAGTGGGCGTATGCATAATAGGCGGATAGAGCTGTTTTAAAGTTAGTGAGTTTCTTTAAATTATAGAGGGTATATCCTTCAATTGCTAATAATCATAATCGTTCGCATTATTTCATACATGAGCAATTGAGCGTAGCAGCCTCAATAAAATCCATAATCGAGTGTGAAAGAGCCTCGGACCCTGGCGGCGACAATACGTGGCGCATCTGATGCTAATCAGGACCCTGCCCTCAGCGCAAGTCACTCGGCCTCAGCGGGAGGACTATAAAATACATAAGTGTAATAAAATATTAGTAAGTGGAGAGATTAAAAAACAATCATCAGGTATTAATTATGACAAGTAGATTTTAAAAAAAATTTTGTCTGTGACTGTTTAGAATCTTAGAAATTATTGAACTCAGGCTGGCATTACACAGCCGGAATGTCTCTCTGAATTCATATATTAATTCAGAAAAGCCCGGAAATTCATACAACTTAATTAATCTCCACATACATAGGTACATACATTCAGATTTTTTCAGATTATAAATTTTTAAGATCGATCTGTAAATTGTATAAAATTCCGGACTTTTTTCAATTAATAATATGAATTCCGTTTATGAATTCGGAGAGACATTCCAACAGTTGAAGATTTTATCGAACCAAGTACGTAGTGATGTTTTTCAACAACAATATAAAACTTTCGGTGAACTATTAAAGAAATGTGTGAGATTATAAAAACAAAATTACACATAAACTCCGCAACGAAACTAATAACCCCACCGTGTTTGAGCTCGTTAGATTGGTCTCAATGAGTAGTTTGATGATAAATGGTGATCAAGGACAAGGTCTGATGATGAAGCCAGAAGTTGGTGACTGGTACTCCCCAAGATCTTAATGTATAGCCTTCAAATTTGGATCGTTAGATTGGTCTTGAAGTGTTGTTTTCTAATCGGGGTTTAACTTTTTTTCTTTTTCTGTGCTTTAAATAAAAGTTTTAAAATATTTTTAAACTGATCTTATTTCTCTGGTTTTACTAGCCGAAGTACCGTCTCACTTTTTTTCTTTTTCTGTGCATTAAATAAAAGTTTTAAAATATTTTTTAACTGATCCTATTTCTCTGACTGAACTCTCCGCTACCACCTGTAGTTTCCACCAATCGCAGCGCGTCGCTGGGCCCTTTGTGCTGAAGGCGTCCTAGATTGGGCGGTCATCGGATAACATCGCGCCCCGTCCCGCGGGGGCCGCTTATTGTCCGCCAACTTTAATGGAAGGTGCGCAATTTTACGCCGGACCGGCCAATTGTGACGTGAAGGGTTCCGGCTATAATTATACGGCGGGATATCTTGTGGTTTTGCTACATATTATAGAATTTATTGTGGGATACATTCCTACTTATTAGTTGTATAGAATGGCATCAGATGCAATTAGAGAAAAACTTAATTGAGAGCGATGTTTTTATTTATTCAAAGACGCATTTCGTCAAGGTTGCGTTATCTCAAGGTTGCGATATACGTCAAAATCAGCGTAGCGCTGCCGATGCGAGAAACCCCGACAACTTTTGCGGCGAGATCCACGCACACAGACGCACACTTTTATAGTGTCGCTACGTACTTAACACACACTCAGTAAATATAACAACACATACATAACGTTCTCGTACATATTGATACATTTAGAAACGGGCACTGATGTGGTCTTGTACGGTCGACCGCACGTCAGTGGAAACAAATCCAGTATAAACTGGTCTCTAATAGTACCTATTGAAACTCCATAATAGACTAGGTCAGCTCAAGGTCAAAATGTTTTCACTGACGTGCGGTCGACTGTACCTTTTAAAAATAATCGAATCAACAGTTAGCATGTCTCCACTGCTGGGGTTCAGGCTTGCCTCTCAACGAGCGCTTAAGGCTATAGTCCACCACGTTATTATTTATTACAGTTTAAAAATACTGTTTTTTGTTTTAAATATTTTAGATTCGATTTAGTTTATATGAAACTGTAATTTGGCTTATATGAAACCAAAAAGACGAAGGTGCGTTATATGGCCCTATGAGACCGAAAATAATGCTAAAGTAAATGTTCTCTGATTGCAGCTATCTGAAAGTGTTCACAAGCATAGTTTTCATTATGCAATTTTAAGCTCCTTTAGGTTTACGAGTCTTTTAGCGTAGCAATATATTTTTGCTTGCCAATACTCATTAAGGAAGGCCTCATCATAACCAAAAGTACTCATCTGTTTCGAGTCTAGATGACAACCTGGATAAATCTTAATAAATACCGCGAGCGAGTGAGTCAAACTGCTTTGAACATCAAATAACCTGCCATATTATTTCCCGTACGAGAGACAATCAAACGGTACCAGCTAGTGTTGTAACTTACTCGAGTCCTAAGTCTAATAATAATGAGGCTTGTAGTCTTGACTCTATTAAACAATATTTAATTCAGAGCTCAAATCCTTTTGGGTCTTTTATAGATAGACTTGAGTCGTGGCACGTCATGACTGAGTTCTCTAAAACCTTTGCCTGGAGTTTTAAGTAAATAAAATAGAAGCAGAAACAAATACATAGTAGGAAGAAGTACGGATGTATATTATAATAAATTATTAATTTTTTTCACATGTAAGTGATTGAGATCATTAAGTACAAATATCAGTATTTATGACAATGTAGGTATCAAATGAAAGCAAAATTAGTAGTTGAGTTTTTCCTCTCCGAGGGCGCTACTTGTTTTACAATTTCCGTTAACAATTTCAATGATTAGTTTTTACATAGTATTTAACTGATTTTGTAATTTTACTCACCAACTTTAAAGCTCATGATGACTCAGTTCAGTGCACGGAAAAAGAACAACCGTGGTTCAGTGCAAAGACCTCAAATTCCATACAGGACTCGTAATACCAATTAGTCCCAAGTCTTAATTGAAAATAAATTTAAGTCTCGAAATGAACACTAAAAGACTCAAGTCTTTTACAACACTAGTACGGGCGTCGCGAGCAGACAGTCTCTCTTTTATGTAGTACTCTAAAAACAAAATTAAAAGCGCGGGTCGGCCGCGTTCGGCGGCGGGTTGGTTTGCGTACATTATTCATGGGCGCGCCACGCACGCGCGCGTATGAATTGAATCGGGCCCTCCAGGGCCCGCCGCGGTGCCCTTTTATGGAGCCAATGTAAATACGCGTACGAGGAAGACGTATCCCGTTCGGGTGCTCAAGTTATCAAGGATTAGTAAGCTGGAGTGGTAGTGGACAGGGGGCCAATTTCGCTGATCCTGAAAGATGTTACCAAATCCAAACCATAACCCAAAACGTTATGCTGCATCCACGCGTTTGGCAAACGCAAATGTATGGAGCAGGGGTTTGGCTTGCGTTTGTAAAGGTTTGCCAAACGTGTGGATGGTTTGGAGAATTAGCGCGATTGGCCCCCAGGTCACAAATGGGGACATATCAATAATGTAAGCGATTCCAGCTTAAAAAAATAAACTCATGAATCAACATTACAGAATTAACACTTAGAGATGAATATGAGATCACTTTAGACGTTAAACACTTCAAAACGTAAACGGACAGCACTTCGTTATCGCATGAGAGCTCGAAACTAACTGATTGTGTGCGATCGGTACGTCTCGTTTATATAGCGGCTGGCATCGATTCACTCTACTACAACATCGATTCATTCGAGTACGACATCGATTCATTCTACCCGCTACAATAAACTTTTGTTTCATTTGAAAAGTTTCAAGATCTGATCTGCGATATTTCTGAGCCGAATAACTTAAAGATGGTTAATAATTTTGAAACAAATCAGTAGTATCCCTTTCTGGATATTTGTAAGTAACTTAGGTTACATGTGAGTTCGTGGCAAAACGCGACCATTTGCATTTTGTGGTAGCTTCTTTTTCACTCGCCCAAAAAATAAACAGCCAACTCTTTCCGTCATTGGGTAGGTGCGTCTAATACGGTCGGTTGTGCGTAGTTCCCAAGCGGCTCAGAGACTAAACGGTAACAGCCCGCCTGGAGGTGCGTCAAAGGCGGTATATTACAATTTTGTCCCACTTGTGATACCTCCTGTCTGCGCTGAGATGTGAAGAAACTGGCGATTCCAGGGCTCCTCTCACCGCGACAGTCTGAGAGCACCCTTTGATATGTAAAGCACAGGCAGTTATAACATTTGTAATGTCGTACCGACTCAAATGAAATAGTTATTCGCAAAATGGAATTTTATGAGATTTTCGATAGCTTTCTAGTCTTTTCAGTTATCCGTCGAAACGAATACCCTTATAGCGAAGTGTCTGTCGGTTTGCCAGTCGGATAACTCAAAAACTACTTCACAGATTGAGCTGAAAATTCAAAATCCAAAAATTCGTTTATTTCCAAATTGGAATACAATATTCTCTTTTTGACGTCAATTTTCTGTCTAAAACTATACTCTGTTTCCACCGAGGGAATGAAAATTATTATCAGAAATTTAGGATTTATTTTTAAAAATCTATTCTTAAATTCCTGAGTTAGACTAGCCGTATACGCACTCTAAACTTATGTATAAGTAACATAAACGGTACGTCCTGTATAATATGCATAGCATCGCACTGTTGAGTATAAAAATACGTGCGATAATAAATTCCAAAAACTGGTCGGTGTGTTGAGTGGTGAGTCCTCGGCCCATGTCATGTCGTCGGCTCGCTGCCGACAAACTGTTAAAAAATTCAATTGAAAACCTCATTTGTATTTTTCATTATGTTAAAAACTCTAGTCACACCCGTTGGAGGTCGAAATATTAATGAATGGTGCAAGCCTCGAGTGGATTTGAAACTTTTTCTGGATTGAATAGATTAGTCGTAATAAATTATGTTTGTACAGTCGACCGCACGTCAGTGGAAACACTTTGACCTTGAGCTGGCCTAGCCTATTAGGGAGTTTCAATACTGTGAGAGACCAGTTTATACTGGTTTTGTTTCCGCATGTGACATGCGGTCGACCGTACAATTAAAGATTTCATTTTCCCTTGTATGAGGCGGAAGCTCTTAAAAAGTAAAGATATTTATGTTTTTTTTTTCAATTTATTTTTCTTTTTTTTTACATCGAATGTATTCTTGTCCCAAGTTTCATCTATACCTGCAAAAGTAAAACGGAGACGGACGATCAAACTGTCATCATCATCATCATCATATCAGCCTGTAGACGTCCACTGCTGGACAAAGGCCTCCCCCAAGGATCTCCACGACGACCGGTCCTGCGCTAACCTCATCCAGCTGGGTACCGCGACCTTCACCAGATCGTCGGTCCACCTTGTGGGAGGCCTGCCTACACTGCGTCTTCCGATACGTGGTCGCCACTCGAGAACCTTTCTGCCCCAACGGCCGTCAGTTCTACGAGCGATGTGCCCAGCCCACAGATCAAACTGTACGATCTTAAAAAGGTTATCGGTTAGGTAGGTTAAAGGTTATGATCTTAAATAGTAATAACTATTGTCGGTCGTATAAGCTAGCCCCGCCATCTCTTGTCACTTCCACCACAAACCAGGGCAACTCAACTCTTTGACTTCGAAACAAATAGTTAATTACCTAGAGAGCTCGTTAGACCAGATTGTAGCGAACTTGTTCGCCTCCAGTTTTTTCTCTCTTTCGCTTTAATACTAACGGAGCAAGAAGGCAGAAGTTCGCCGAGATTTTTACCGGCCGCCCTAGAATGCAGCTACTTAGCCAATTTTTTATTTTCCGTGTTGTTTCGAAGCGAGAAATAGCTACAGTGGAGCACTGTGCTTGTACTCGGAACTTTAATGCCTCGCTTTTAATACAAGAGTATTAAAAAAAGTTTACAAGTTTTTAAAGTTAACTTCTAAAGAAGAAGAAGAAACTTTGCTGTGAACAGAGTATACTCGCATTGGACTGATAAAGAGCTGTTGACAAAAAATTCACACTATGGAAATGACTGGTAGATGAGTGATGATGATTTTGATAACAGTGGAAGTTTGTATGGGGATGAATTCAGGTCAAAATTATTGCTTGTCGTCGAGAAACCTTTTTTTTTAAATATAAGGCGTTTGCTCAAAGGTGGGGCTCGTCAGTTTATAATAGACTGACTACCTATACAGCATTTAATTGACGAAAAGCTTCGTTTGACTAAACTCTAGTTTGACAAAAACGGCAATTTGACCAAAAGTATTTTTGATCTAAGGCATATTAAAATATAGGTACGATACAACCCGTTTAATTCTGGAAAATTTTTTAATTAGTTAAAATTACATAACTTCCAGGAATAATTTGTACTTTTAAATTCAACAGTAGCACCTGAAGGTGAAATATAAATTAAATTGAATTTACAATTTCCAGATATTCTGCATAAACAGTGGTTACTCCAAGTAGGTATTTTATCAGTTCTATTGCCCTTCGTATCAGAATGACTTTAAAAAAGCAAAACGTCTCAAAATTGGTACAGTCAGAGTACTGTTAAAGATTAAAGAGGGTACGGTGAAACATGATTTTTATTTTATTTATTTATTTTAAAAAATTATTGCACATAATTGTACAAAAGGCGACTACTATGGCATTCTCTACCAGTTGACCTTTGGGTCATACAGTTAATGCGTGGTAGGCGCGAAATACATGTTGAAAAATTTATAACAATTAATAATACACAAGTGAAATTATTATATTTATTAGCAATAAAATACAAGTAAATTTACATAGATAAACTAAAAAAAAAGAAAACAAACTAAACTAAACATAAAAGATTATCTACCTTAAATACTTAACAAAAAAGAGGGGACAGCCCTACACTATTATATTATATATAATATATTAAACACAAGTTAAAATACACATACTATATATTATATTATATATAAATATATATACATATAAATATTTATAGATGTATTTATATATTTATATAAAATTAAACACTTAAATACATATATTATATTATATTTATAAACAAATAAAGCCGTGACATATTTTTACGAGCTTCTATTATCATTTCACCTGCATTTAGTGACCAAAAAGCCATTACCGAAAACAAAAAGGCACCTTGAAAAGAAGAAGATATAAAACGACACTTTATAAAGAACATTCTCGCCACAAAAGCCGCGCTACCGACTCCAAATGATAAATACCCCAATATGGCGCACATTCCCGGCACATGCGCGCACATAAAACCATAAAACTATAATATAAAACTACTAGGTACCAGCCAGCATAACACACACTCGCTCGTTCCTTTGTTTGCTCTAATGCGATTTAAAATATAAAAAGCGGTCAAGCGTGAACCTCGTTTGGGTTGCCAGCGGAAAATTGTGGGGCCTCAACACTGCTGGGCAGGTAATGTAATTGCAATCTCGTATTATGGAAGCCTGAGAGCACCTGGCGTTATTAGTTTAGATAACTAGGGAATGGAAATTGTAAATATACCCACATTTGCCGCAGTACGAACAGATTTTGGTATTTTTTGGCAACAGCAGAAGGGCAGGTTTTTTGTTTGTATTAAATAAATAAAATATTGATTGAAGCTTACAGATAGTAGAGCATACAAGGTGGACAAGGTGGACCGACGATCTGGTGAAGGTCGCGGGACCCGGCTGGATGAGGTTAGCGCAGGACCGGGCGTCGTGGAGATCCTTGGGGGAGGCCTTGTCCAGCAGTGAACGTCTACAGGCTGATATGATGATGATGATGACACAATTATAATAGAGTGGTAAGAGAGTAGAGTTGATAGAGCGTGACACCGGAGTGAGAAATGAATTTTTCCATTTACTTAAGGTTCAAATTCTTATTATTTTCATCATCATCATCAACAGCATATTAATATGTCCCCGCTGCTGGGGGACAGGCCTACCCTCTCAACGAGCTAGCGTGGTGGAATATAGCATGGGCTATATTCCACCACGCTAGCCCGGTGCGGGAAGGTGGACTTCACATATACTTCGGCGTACGCAGGTTTCCTCATGATATTTTCCTTCACCTTCACCTTGCTCACTTTCCTTCATTTCATTTTATCCCCACCTAAACCATAAATCCCGCATATACAAGTGGCATAAGCGCAATATTCAAATTAACCGCATCCCGCATCCCGCCGCCTACAAGAATTAAACACTCCATAAAAGAGATTTCAAGAGACAGTTGAATATAAACACACTTTCGCAGGCAATAAAAAGGCATCGTCCGTGCCGGATTCGGCGGGGGAAAACGTGCGTTTCGGAGCCATGAATAATATATATAGGGAATCGCACACGGCATACATTAGCCGCGAGAAGGCGTACCTTGACGGCGTCGGCGCAGATATGTGCAGTCGGTCACGTACTCTATGAAATGTTCGCTTTTTATTGCAGGTAAATATTGTAACATCGCGTAATGATGCGTAGCTATATCAGCATAGAAGTAGATTGAACCCAAGCAGTTGCATAATGTTAAGTACCTTCTATTATATTTTTTTATACAATTTTTTTTTACCAACCTTACCTTACCTTCTATTACATAGAAAAAGGGTACCGGACAAAAACAATGAATGACTAAAAATTACAAGTATTACAAATCCCCGTAATTTTTTTGGCGGTTGAGTGAATATTGTCACAGATTGATTGCACATCACTGACAGTGTTTACAATCTATGTTATATTATTTGACATAATGTGTCCATAATCACAATCCACAAACATTAATAGTTGTGATTTGTGATTAAAATGTATACATTAAGTGATGAAGAATGTACATAATAATACATTCGCCGCCGCCTGAAATACTTGTTTAAGACTGTTGCTATTATAATTAAAGGAAAATAATGTTTATCATATTTTTTTCCTCGCAGTGTGTTGAAAAACGTCGTATGAAACGTCGTACGTCGAGTTTAATTAACATCTTAGCACACTTGTATCAATACTCGTATAGGTACTATTTATTTATTTATTTTTAAACTAGCTGTTGCCCGCGACTTCGTCCGCGTGGATTTTGGAAGTAGGTACCTATCTCTGCTATGTACAGACATACATCGTCTAGTTATAATTTTCCAATGGTAAAATGGATCATTCTAAGTACCTTCACCATAATTTAAGGTATATTTCATATATTTCAGGAACAAACTATGAACACCGTATCCAATTTGGTGAAGACAGATAAAAATTTAAAAAATTGTTGTTTTCACTTCTATTGCTCATAAGACTTCTCATATCAATTTTTATTATACGTGTGTATTTTTTAACTAATACAGTATGGGCAAAACCAAAACCATAGGAGATACAGGGAAACTGTCTTAGGAACCTTTAGGTATTTTTTCGTGATAACAATTTTGACATAGTAATCGGAGCAGCTGGAGTTCGGGTGGCATGCATGAATAAGTAGTAAGTTCCTAAGTACATTGCACAGTCTGTTTTATAAGAAAACATTTTATTAAATTTGACTAACTTCTGCTGCTTGGATTTTTTTCTTCCGATACAATAAAATGATTCTAACATGAAACTAAGTCGATACGCATTTTTTAAAAATAATAAAAATTATTTTTCACTGGCGTTCTATGAGAAAACATTTTATTGAATTTGACTAACTTCTGCTGCTCAGATTTTTTTCTTCCGATATAATGAAGTGATCCCTACATGAACCTGAGTCGAACCGCATTAAAAAAAATATGTGCAAATTGTCTCATTTTTATGGACAACACACGCTTGACCAAAAAATTTCTATGTCATAAGACACTTTCCCTGCATCTCTTATGGTTTCGGACTTGCCTATACTGTCCCAGTTAAAAAAAACACTGATATCTCCTATGTCTATGACATCGTCTTGTTACGTTAAATGATTTATCTGTAAATGACGATAACTTTTTTCGCTGTCATCCGATTTCAATGAAACAAAGCCTATAAGTTGCGCCAGGCTGCGCTTAATCTACCTGTGAAAACCGCAAGAAAATCCGTTGAGTAGTTTCGGAGATTAGCGATTACAGACAGACAGAAAGACAGAAAGACAGAAAGACAGAAAGACAGACAGACAGAAAGACAGAAAGACAAAAAAATTTAAAAACGCTTTTTTGTGTTCTGTTACTCTTTTTTTATCGTCCACACTCATTTTTTTATAAATTTATTCAAAGTACAGACACACGGTTTCTACAGATTTATTATAAGTATAGATATAGATTATGCTACGGACTATTGATATCCATGCAAGCCTCGTAACACAAGTCCTTCGGAGGATTAGCCAGACAGACGTTTTTCAGATTGGACATTTTTCAGTTTGGACATTTTTCAGGTTGGACATTTTACAGATTGGACATTATTATTGTAAATCATCTTAATCAAAATGAATAAAGCAAATCGCCCCTTCTAATTTTCTAATGCGCTCACCCACATCAAGCGCGATTATGATTACTTAATAATAAATTATTTAAAATATTAAAATGAATTATTACCAGAGACAATGTAAACGAATCCCATAATTTATGATAATCACGCTGTTTCATTCCGGCGGCAATTAATTCATGTGTATGGGAGGCCGGATTAAAATTTTAGACATATTTGACGGCGCGCATTCTATTTACAAATTAATTCAAGTGAATTATTCATAGCCCATTAGTAATTTTGGAGACAGAAATAGACCCGTTATTAAATTAGTATTTTACATTGCAAAAAGTAAATCAAGTGATAAGATTCAGTCAACAATCTTTGTGGGACGCTCATCCGCCAGATGGACCGACGACCGAAAGAAGGTGGCCGGAAGCGGCTGGATGCGGCGGGCTTTTAGGACCGGGAGTGGTCGCGTTCATTGGGTAAGGTTTATAGCCAGCAGTGAACGTTGACGGGCTGATAATATGATGATGATCTTAACCCCAAAGACGACCTATTGTGCACCCAAACCTTTGCAGTGAATTTTTAGCAATACACAGGGTTATAATCATATTATATATTTATTTATTTGTGCATCTTAGTTAAATGGCTTAGTTTAGTGGCTATCATCATTTCGTACACCTGCTTTTCGTTTTTGGAAGGAATTAATCTATCTTTTATTATTATTAATAACTAGCTTTTTCCCGCGGCTTTGCCCGCGTAGAAAAATTTTTCCCATGTACATTGTGAAACAGCGCCCTCTATGTAGGCGTTTTGTTACATAGGGAGTATTAGCGGACACCCCGTGTCTTTGACTGCGTTAAAAAGTAGCCTATATGTTATTCCAGGATATAAGCTATCACTGTACCAAGTTTCATCAAAATCTGTTCGGTAGTTTTTGCGTGAAAGAGTAACAAACATCCTCACTCACATCCTTACAAACTTTCGCCTTTATAATATTAGTAGGATTATATATTTATTCACAAAAACACCTTACAACTAAGTCGTACTACATAATTAAAAATAAAAATAACTTATTATAAATCTAAAACTAATCTACAAATAAATAAATAAACTAAACCTAAACCTAAAAAAAAACTTTCCTAAAGGTAGAAGATCTCCTCCAACTCCGCCGAATTTCCAATAGTGTTAAAATGCTCGCATATGCCATATCTATCTTTTTATATCCCCATTTTTTGGTGATTAAAAATTACAGCCGTGTTCAATTCAATTAAATTCGATAGCAGAGCGCTCCGGGCCGCAATATTCAGGCAAATAATAACAAGAAGCCTGCGCTGGTCGGATCGGAGCTGGGGTTTTTAATGCCCGGGATGAGCTGAAATAAATTCGCCAAGATTTTTCAGCGGACGCGGCGCGACTGCGTAATTTGTTCGGTGCGTAGTCTTCGCTTTTTAGGGATCCGCCGACCGAAGCAAAGAATGGTCTGCATTTTGCAACCAATTTTAAAAACTTCATTCGCGTATTCGCATGAATAAAAGAGGAGTAGAGTGTCGCTAGCGAGGTTCCGTTGCTTGTTTTAGTTCGTGTTGACTTAAAATTTTAAACACCGTTAGTTTATCTAGCGCGATTGTAAAATGACGAAATATTGTGAACAATAAATTTAACGTTTAATCACATAATATTATGGTTTATAATCTATCCGTGTCTAGACGTTAAATCGTGAATTTGCGAGCGTCGGAACGCAAGTTGCACGCTGATTGGCTATCTGACTCAAGTATGACACTACGTTTGACATGAGTCACAATAAGGTATTCAAAGTATTTTTGGGTCAGTCCAGTCGCTCGTTCCATGACGTAAGCTATCAGAAAATCGTTTCGTTCACAATTCGAAGTCTTACTTTCGACGACTTACTTTCTCCTGATCCCATTTCTGAGTTTAACTGTATACTGTACTATGTACCTAGATGTACGTAAATTTTTTATTGCACCAAAATTCAATAATAACAAATATGAAAAATCTCTTTATTCATAACTTCGGGGTCAAAATCAAACTATTTTATTCCATGTAAGTATATTGGGAACATTTCTACAACGTTTTTATACAATTTTCATTTCGTCTTGGTATTTTAAATCTACTTTTCAAATCATTCATGAACTTTGTAATATTTATTCTTACGGAACCCCTGCCATCCACCGCAGTAGTGGCTCGCCGCCCACTACCTATGTCCCGTTTATCATCTGTGGACAAGCCGCGTCAGATTCCCGCTATATTTTCTGCTGGAATCATGACGGGAAAAACTATAAGTCTATAAGCGTGTCTGGAAAATTAGCAATTTTTGCAATGGCGTGAGGTTTTTTTTTGGAATTTCTTTTGCTTTATAATACTCACTGCAAATTATATTATAATTATAACCCAATAGTACTAGAGTGCTACGAAGGCGTAGCAGCGAATCCTCGTAGCAGCGTAGCACTCAGCGGGAAATCGTCTGGTCTAGTGACAGCAGAGGTAGGGTTGGGTAATTCACTCATGTAAGTACCTATGTATGTATGTATTTGGAATTCGCCAGGAATATAGCGTAAAGATATGTATGTATAACCCTTTCTTTTTAATTTTGTTTGAAAATCCGTGTGATATCCGCTGATAGTGGACCAGATACCAACTAGGTACCCGTAGTCTCCCGTTAAAAGGCTTTCAAGACAACAATTGGTGGCACTCGGCGTGGACAATACAAGTTAAATAAGCGCCACTCGGCGCGGCCCGCGTCCACCGGAACTCCATTCGCTGCGAAGCCTCCAGGCTCTAATTTCCGGTTCCCCGTCCGGTTCACATACATTCACTTTTACAGTTTTGTTGTAGAGGTGACGAGGGACGTGTTAAAAGGAAAATTCTTGTTGTCTACTCTTTACGAGTAGGTGTAGTGTGCTACTATGGCGTAGCAGCGTAGCCTTGCAGTAGCGCAGACTCGTAGCAGCGTGGCCTCGTAGCAACGTAGCCTTATAGCAGCGTAGCCGCATAAAAGGGTAGCCTTCTAGTAGCGTAGCCTCGTAACAACGTAGACTCGTGGAGCAGCGTCGGCTCCTAGCAGAGTAGCCCTATAACAGGGCAGCCTCGTGGCTGCGTAGCCGCATAGAAAGGTATAGCCTTATAGTAGCGCAACCTTGTAGTAACGTGGCCTCGTAGTAAGGTGGCATTGTAGTAGCGTAGCCTAGTAGCCTTCTGGAAGAGTAGCCTCGTAGCAGCGTAGACTTGTGGCAGAGTAGGCTCGTAGCAGCGTAGAGCAAACGTTAAATCGTCTAGCATAGCATGGACATTTTTTATTATTATACAGGATGGTGCATCGAGATGGGTTAGTATGATAATGACGAACAATGTCGTCGATTTTAGAGATAAAAGAAACTGCATTCATAGATTTGAAAGAAAATTGATACACTACTCGGGATCGATTCCCGAGTACTGTGTGACCCAGATACTTCGAAAAAAAACTTAGGTATATTATAATATTAAGTTGACGACAATACTACGATATTTAATGTAAGAGTGTGGAGTACATGATCATAATAATGAATCAAAAACCATCAAGTACCTACATATACATAGGTGGACGGATAATTAGAAACAGAGCAAGATTTTCATACAATCGAGGTCACTTTGAAGCCCTGGTTCTCCGTGTAGGATTAATCGGGGCAGGATCTGATAACGGACACCAAGAGAGTAGATGAAGGACTTTAAGATTGCTATAGATATCCAACTGATCAGATAAGCCGTTTGGAAGCAGCATCGTCATATAGAATAAAACCCGCAAAATGGCATCAAAATGTATGAAAATCATGACGATGCTGCTTCCAAACGGCTCATCTGATCAGTTGAATATCTATAGCAATCTTAGAGTCCTCTATCTACTCTCTCGACGACCGTCATCAGATCACGCCCCGATCAATCCTACACGGAGAACCATGGCTTCAAAGTGACCTCGATTGTATGAAAATCTTGCCCTGTTTCTAATTATCCGTCCACCTATGTAAGTACCTAAGCATTATATTCACGTACCTATTCCGATCTCTCTCAACTCCGTACTACAACTTAATTAAGTAAATTGTCATTCCAGATAGAAAGTTGGTTCTTGTTACAAGTAGAGAGATTAAATTATGTTAGATTTTTTTCAGACTTCATTAAGTATATTAAGATTTTCCCAGGAAAATGAACTAATTTTTGAAACGCATGAAAAGGTACAGGATTGTCCTTAATTTTGAGAGCGTGCCTCGGGCACCGCAACTTTATAACTATATAAATCTGAAACTAAGTGCTGCTTAACTTAATCTAAGCAGGCTCCGGCGCCGTTACCTCAGCGAAACATAAAAAAATAAATTTAACGAACCAACAAAAAGATCAAGCAGGCTTTCCCTCGACCGGAAATTAGTATCTTCAGCCGTTCTCGTGAAAGCCTTCCCGACCGGAAGTGACTATTTCCCCAAGCAAAGTGGCCAGTGGTAACGCCGCCAAATTAGATAGGTTATACGTAGTTTCGGCAAAATCTCATTTTTATTTTACTGAGTTACGAATTCTAGCAGGAAAATGGGGATTTTTTGTTTATTGTTACGGTGGGATTTTCATGAAATTATGGACTGCAAGGTATTTATGTAAGTAAGTATATTACTTCGTTTATTTGCCTCTAAAAAGGGTTTAAGGGTCGAAAAGACAGCCTAATTACAGGCACACGAAGAACTTACAGACATGTAATACAAAATACGTACATAAAAAAACGTTATAGAATCTGACCCATAATAATATGTTATATATAAAGGATGAATCTCGTAGGCAACTCAATTATTAATGGAAATGATTAAAACACTTAACTAAAAACGTAATTTAAAAGATATTAGATGCAATTCAATTTCAGAGTTAACTAAAACTTGCACGAAGAACTTTTCCACAATTTAACCGTAAGTAAAAGAAGTTAAGTAATTATAAAAAAGAATAACGCCGCTCTGGCTCCCGGGTCCCGCTGCAAAATTAACCGGGGCTTTGTACTACCGCCTCTAAACGCGTCCGAGCCTGGAGGTGCGAAGACCTGAGCACCACAAGTGCGCTCAGTGGATGTTATGTCGTGGGATAATTGAAAAAGTGCAAAAAGCCGGATAATTGGAATGTAAGAATGAAGAAAGAGCGTCAGTGGCCTCGGGGATAAGAGCGTCAGTGGCCTCGGGGATAAGAGCGTCAGTGGCCTCGGGGATAAGAGCGTCAGTGGCCTCGGGGATAAGAGCGTCAGTGGCCTCGGGGATAAGAGCGTCAGTGGCCTCGGGGATAAGAGCGTCAGTGGCCTCGGGGATAAGAGCGTCAGTGGCGTCGGGTACATCTTTGTTTAACACGGCCTATCATATCGAAAGGTCCGAAGATCGACCCCCGGCCGGGTCATGTAGCAATGGTTATTTTTTCGAAACTTGAGTACGTTTACTGACTGTACTCAAACGGTGAAGGAAAACATCGTAAGGAAGAGTCCTTCTTACTCGTAGCGGTTACTCTACATCACTTTCACCAGTTCCGGTTCTCTTTCGCCTGACTTTTCATTCCTTTTTCTTTTTCTTTATTCCGTTACTGTACTGATTCTTCAGCTTATAGTCACTTTCCAATGACATCAATCATCCTTCTTACTCGTAGCGGATATTCCACATCACTTTCACCAGTTCCGTTTCTCTTTCGCCCACTTTTCTTTCCTTTTTCTTTTTCTTTCTTCTCCACCGTAAAAGCCGGCTATCGGCTTTGACTTCATTACTTATTACTTTTCAATGAAACGGAAAATTGGAGTAGTCGTTTGTACAACTCCATCACAATGAACGTTCCGGGGAAAGTTTTGTTCAATGGAACAGATTTCTGGAGACAGACAACTTTGTAAGGCACAAAAGGTAGTAATTAATAAGCAGAATAATAAAATACAGGCTCATAAAAATCTAACTTTATAGCAGATAGCCCATAATTCTAAATTATTTATACTAAACGCCTATAATAAATCAACACGAACTCTGACAAACGCCACAACTTTATTTCCACCCCGAGGACCTAAATGCCTCGTGCGCCAATCAGAGTTAGCATCAGATCCAACAACGTCTCTAAAGACATCATCATCACCATCATCAGCCTGCACTTTAAGTCCACAGATGGACATAGACCTCCCCGAAGGCGCGCCACTGAACCCGATCCTCGGTTCTCCACCAGTCACTCCCACACTATGCTTGCCCACTCGTGGTATTCACTCGAGAACTCGTCTATAGCGGTTGACAAGCCCAGCCGCCTCAACTTTCTGAGTTATGTCGAAGACATATAGTTCTCAGGTTTAGTTTAGTTCGTTTCGGATTCTCTCTCAGAGACCTTGGATAGTACATTTTAGACTTTCGCGCTTTGTATTCATAATTATATAATTATTTACGGGTCCTACACACGAATAAGTTTTATTTACCTTGCCCGACGTTTCGACCAGGTTACACTCGTGACCACGGCCAGTGTAACCTGGTCGAAACGTCGGGCAAGGTAAATAAAACTTATTCGTGTGTAAGGCCCGTAAATAATTATATAATTATAGACCTTGGATATTCTGTAGCTCGTTGGACGACTTCAGGCGTATCCAAGAAGGATTGTACATCATGGGGGCAGCAAGCAATTACTGGTGCATGAATAGTTCACTAAGTAGCAATACGGAAACAATGATGTCGACTCTAATAGTGACTTATTGCCCGCCGGCGCGCGGCCGCGCTACAATACCCTGCCATTCTGAGAAAAGCCTTATAGTTCTTACGAAATTGGTTTTTCATACAATGACTTTAAGCGGATCAATAAACCTGCTAGAATATTTCCTACATAACCCACGAATTTGGTAATAACTAAAAATTTTATCAAAGCAACTGCTAATATGTCCCCACTGGGGGGTGCAGGCCTACCCTCTCAGTGCTGGCGTACGGGCTATAGTCCACCACTACGCTAGCCTTCTTCTTCAGGTATGCTGACGATATCTCCTTCACCGCTCGAGAGCAGTCAGCAAATGTACGACAAACCCATTGGTACATGATACAGCCGGGGATCGAACTTGGGATTCTCTACGTGATGGACCGCGTCTTCGAATGAGAGAGAATGAGTTTTTCGAAACTTAGTACGGTTTATTATAATACCACAGGTTTTTCGGTGAAGGAAAACATCGTGAGGAAACCTGCATACGCCAAAGACTGGTATTTACTATTCTAAGGCGTATGTGAAGTCCACCAAGAAAACGGATTGGGGCGGACAGGGGTTTGGCACAACAGATCCCATAGGGTCGAAGTGTCGCCAGGTGTTCCTGGCCCCCTCAGAAGATAAGATAAGATATGTCCTCATTATAAAGATAAGCCTCTGCCCTACAATAGGACTTTAATCTTTTTTTTTTCGTTTCTTCTCTAGCACACACACCATCTGACAAAGAGAGAAACGTTGAATTTTATAACACTTAAGGAGTCACAAGAGCGGAAGTCGTAAATCAAAAGGGTGTATTTGTAACTGCTCGTCATAAATACTCGTTTCGTCAGCGGAGGATGTTGCTGCGAACGATATAAAGGGTTCAAAGGAAGCGGGGATAATTCTCTCGGGAGAATTAATGAGGTGGTTTTGGTGCTTGCCTTCCAAATTTTACAGTTAGATCCGCGGGTTGCCGCCCTCTAGCTACATTCGGAGGCAAAGAAATACAGCTACACTCTGTATTTTAAATAATAACGTTTTACAGAATGATTTTGTAGCTAATGCCCACTATCGCTCTTATAGTTGATTTTTTAACATAACTTTAACTTTGAAGGATTTATGCAGAGATGTGTTAAATTGAGTAAAAATCAAACCTGTAACTTTTTCACAAATGGGAAAAATACATATTTTGCAGGTTTTTTTTCCAATTTTCAACCGACGAAAACGAAAAACGAAGTAAGAGGAGGTTCTCAATTCGACCCGTATATATTTTTTATGTATGACTTTAATTTAATTTGCTCTTAATCCTCTACCTAAAGGTTGTCTGGAAGAAATCGCTTTTAGCGATAAGACCGCCTACATGTACATTACTGTATCTGTTTTTCTCTTTTTTTGTCTGTAATTTTTAAATGTGCAATAAAGTGTATTGAATTGAATTGAACTTTTTATGTAGTGTCATTTCCAAATACTTTTTACTACGCATCGTTATTTTGTTTACTAAACTGAACTAAAGTTTCACAATAGACATCACGAATGTTGAAAAACCTAACCAACACCTGCTGATGGAGTGTGACAGGTACAGAAATAAGAGGGAGTTAATGATGAGACGACTCAAGCTGAATCCACTTGATGTAGGTTTGGCTCAGTCTATTTTGTCCAAGCCTGCATCTGTGGCGGCGCGATCCTTATATTACATTTTTGAGTCGCCTCGTCAGTAAATCTCGGTTAGGGTACGATGGGACTGACATGTGTGGTTATCAAAAGTCCCGAAATAAAACAAAGATAAAAAAAAACATTTACAACATTCTGCTATTCTGTGTGTTACAGTTAATTGTGCCACTAGTACCATCGATAAGAGGAATCATCATCATCATATCAGCCTGTAGACGTCCACTGCTGGACTAAGGCCTCCCCCAAGGATCTCCACGACGACCGGTCCTGCGCTAACCTCATCCAGCCGGGTCCCGCGACCTTCACCAGATCGTCGGTCCACCTTGTGGGAGGCCTACACTGCGTCTTCCGATACGTGGTCGCCACTCGAGAACCTTTCTGCCCCGACGGCCGTCGGTTCTGCGGGCGATGTGCCCAGCCCACTGCCACTTCAGCTTCGCAATTCTTCGACCTATGTCGGTGACCTTAGTTCTTCTGCGGATCTCCTCATTTCATAAGAGGAATATCTATATTAATTCTTTCATGGTACTAACGATACAAAGTAGTGTCACTAGTACCATCAATGGTACTTTCGTGAACTTTTACACTTTCTGTAAGGGTAGGAAGCGGAAGCGTCCACTATAGCGTATACTTCATGTTTATGTTTACCTTTAGCTCGGCCATCAATCTTCAATGTTTGCGCGACGCAGCCGACGCGCAGTCGAGTGCTCTCAGCTTACCACTTGGGGTATTTCACAAACTGGGGGCGTCCATGTATTACGCCATCGATTTATGCCGATATTTGACCACAATATAATCCCCCGATAATCTCATTAGACTAATAGGTGACTATATTCGGGTCAAATATCTCAGGTCAGGAAGATTTCCCGCCGTGAACAAAAAAAGGGGATGTAGTCATTACTCCATCCCCGTGAGACCCTTCTGTGGGTAGGTCCGGTTATGTGGGATTTATACCCACTAAAACCCCTCAGTGGCCCCTTCAGTGCATATTGGGAGTCTCCAGGCTCTCCTACGGAACTCACAGAAGCAATGACTCCAGCCCCTATCGCAACTTTGCCATTTACTGTATTACAAAATCAATATTTTTATCCCGTGTCGAATTACCTTTACTTTCACCGCTAATCACTAATGATAAATATAAATTATAATCCGTTTAGCTCCCCTCCTACACCACCTACCATCATATAAAACCCCTTAATTTCCAAAGATGTAATATATGGACGGCCCCAAACGTCAACCGAGTCTTCACTTTTCGAGTTACCTACTCTCTTCGTTGATTCCATCTTTACTTTTTTTGCAGTCGGCAGTTTTTGTCCTCTGACTTCCAGGAGTTCTTTCCCGGAATCTATCCTTTAAGGGTCGTCATATCAACCTTTAGGACATCTTATAGTCTGCTGCTAGACACAGGCCTTCCCCCATGAACGCTACCACACCTAGTCCTCAGTTCTACGCGTTCAGCCTGTTCTGGCTATCCTTCAGGTCGTCGGTCCATTTGGCGGCTGGGGGCGTCCCACGCCGCGCGTGCCTGCCCGCAGTCTCCATCAGAGCTCATTTGCCCGTCTCTCAAGAGCCGTCGGTTCAGCGACACATGTGACCTGCCCACTGCCACGTCAGCTTGTTAACCCTTCGTTCTTCACTGCCCTAGTAGCATTTATTGTTGGCGATCAGTCGGGCCAAAGTGATCTCTCCTACGTAGTATTAATACTAATAAATTATTTCCACTGACGTTTGGAGGACTGTACTACCACATGCGTCTTTCACTTTTTTTGTGACAACCATCTCTGAATAGATCCCGCCAAAAAGTCCAATATAATACCTACCATCTTAAGGGTTCCCTAAGCGATCATGCGGCATGACATGCAATACATGCTGTCACTCATGCATAATCGTCTAGCTGTTGTGATTGACGTGCATGATATGCAAACTACGTGCTGGCCGTTGCTTCACTGTTATGATTGATTGATAACAAGCATGATGGTCCATCATGCAGCATGACATTCACGTTGCACGTTATGCAAGCATGATCGTTTAGGGACACTTTTACACTCCAAATTTTAATTCCGGTGAATTCTGACATTTCGTGGTATTGCCAGGCACAAAAATGCAAAATTAAAATTGTGGTGAGGCAGCAATCAATGCGCCTCGGGATCTAGTTATTGAAACACTGCGCTGTATGGGTATAGGTACCTACGCTCTCGACGTCGCAATTCTTGCCGGGCATTAAAGTCGGTTCCATCACAACTGCGAGTGAGCGACAACTTTATGACTTTAACTTCCAACTAGGGTTCCGTACAACATTCATATAAGTGACTCTAAGCCGATTGGCTGGGTATCGCTGGGCTTGCAATGTGACACTTATGTTAATGAAATAAACACGAATCCTATTCTACTAATCCTACTTAATATTAAAAAGGCGTAAGTTTGTAAGGATGTCTGTTACTCTTTCACGCAAAAACTACCGAACAGATTTTCATGAAACTTTATACAGTGATAACTTATGTCCTGGAATAACATATAGGCTACTTTTTAACGCGGACAAAGTCGCGGAGCATCCGCTTATACCCCCCAAGTAACAAAACGCCCACATAGAGGGCGCTGTTTCACAATGTACGCGGACGAAGCCGTGGGAAAAATCTAGTGTATTATAAAGGCGAAAGTTTGTAAGGATGTGAGGATGTTTGTTACTCTATCACGCTGTAACGGCTGAACGGATTTTGATGAAATTTGGTACAGTGTTAGCTTATATCCTGGAATGACATATAGGCCACTTTTTATCGCAGACAAAGTCGCGGGGCGCACGCTAATACCCCCTAAGTAACAAAACGCCCACATAGAGGGCGCTGTTTCACAATGTACACGGGAAAAACTTTTCTACGCGGGCGAAGCTGCGGGAAAAGCTAGTGTATTATAAAGGCGAAAGTTTGTAAGGATGTGAGTATGTTTGTTACTCTTTCACGCTGTAACGGCTGAACGGATTTTGATGAAACTTGGTACAGTCATAGCTTATATTCTGGAATAACATATACATAAATAAACAGTTCTTCAAAAACTTATTCCACGCGGACAAAGCCGCAAAAGCCAATCTTGTACCACAACAGTTAAGACTTAGTAAGGTCAGTAAATCGTTCACAGGCCAATGTATACGCGTCTACAACAAACTACCAGAGGATATTGAATATAAAAGATGTACTCAGAATTTAAAAGTCACAACTACAAACCAACTACAACTTTGTAAGAAGACTTATATTATAAATAGACAATTATTTTGAATTGCATAGATGTCTGATAATTACTTTAGCCTCGCACAATTTTTTGGTTGATTTTATAATTTTTGGGCAGACTTTCAGTAATTTTTAATGTATAAATGTTACCTTTAGTATCTTATTGTTACTCGTATCTCTCCTAAGGTATAATTTATCAAAACCCGTGACTTCTCTCACGCGACATTGCTATCAAAACGTACTTTATTATACCTCGTGCGTACGTTCCATTGTTACCCTACATAATTACGAAGCCTTTGAACGACACTGTGTAGTAATTACTCAGCGCTCTCTGAAGCCTTGATGTAAAATTAGTATAAACACAATACCCGTCATACATCTAATCTAGCCCTTTGTCACGTCATTAGGGCCCTGTAATTGCTGGCATAAATCTTTGACAAAGTTGCCGCCGCGATGACAGATAATCTCAAGACGGCATAGATCAAGTGAACCCGGCAGACGCGATGCAAGTTTCTAAAGGGCTCCCTAAACGATCATGCGGCATGACATGCAATACGTGCTGTCACTCATGCATGGCCGTTGCAGTGCTGGCCGTTGCAGTGCTGGCCGTTGCTTCACTGTATTGATTGAGGTTCATCATGTAGCATGACATTCACGTAAAAGTTGCATGTCTTGCAAGCGTGATTGTTTAGGGACACTTTAAAGGGCTCCCTAAACGATCATGCGGCATGATATGCAATACGTGCTGTCACTCACGCATGATCGTCTAGCTGTAGTGATTGACGTGCAAACTACGTGCTGGCCGTTGCTGCACTGTATTGATTGATAGCAAGCATGATGGTCCATCATGCAGCATGACATTCACGTAAACGTTGCATGTCATGCAAGCATGATCGTTTAGGGACACAGTTACTAATAACAATAGTGCCTATTGTGCCCTACGAGCTATGGAAACGGCCTTGCCCTGAGAGACTGGATCCGAAACGAGGTGATCCGCAAGAGAACCAAAGCCTTCGACATAGCTCGAAGAGTAGTTGATGGCAGTCAGCTGGTCACATCTGTCGGAGAATCAATAACCACTGGAGTAGACGGGTAGCGGCAGGCGTGTGGGACACCCCCGGCGAGGATCTGCCAGAGAGGCCAGCCAGTGACCGATGTGGAGGTGAAGATTGAGGGAGGCCTGTGTCTGTATGTCCAGCAGTGGACTAGTGCAGGCTGAGGATGATGATGGATGACAGAGCAGTATATTTGTGTACCCAAAATTGAAATAGCAAGGCATGTGAAATCTCCATTTTTGGGTTACAAAATTTTAATCAAGTGTGCTGTGAGAAATGAAAATAAATGAAATTAAAATATGCAACATCCCATATTCATTTGTTTGTGGGACTAGGTCCCCCCCCCCAACCCTCCTCCCCCAACTCTCCCCCGCCGCTGCCGCGCTGTTGGGCGTCCTTTCATTCGCCCGCTGATTAATATTAAAAAGTTGCATCAACTCCGCTCATCAGGAAAGATTAGGGAAGTTGAGTCGACGGCTTGGAAGCGGTTTGCTGCTCTGTTCGTGTGTTTAGGGTCCAGCCAACGCGACGGGTTCACTTCGCGTGAGTTTTAATTATTTTCCGTTTTTTTTTGGTGTTGTGAACAGTTCATGTTTTAAAGAGTTATTTAAGTGATTGTGACACCTATGTACCTCTATATTCGTACATCTATGTTTATTAGAAAAAGTTAACTATTAAAAGACTCCCTAAACGATCATGCGGCATGACATGCAATACGTGCTGTCACTCATGCATGATCGTATAGCTGTATAGTGATTGACGTGCATGACATGCAAACTGCGTGCTGGCCGTTGCTTCACCGTATTGATTGATAGCAAGCGTGATGGTCCATCATGCAGCGTGACATTCATGTAAACGTTGCATGTCATGCATGCATGATCGTTTAGGTACACTTTATAAGTAGTAGCAAAGCTGAAATTGTAGAAATGACGAAAAACGAAATTGAATTCTTTGTATGCAGTTTTACATTTAGTCTATCTTAGTTGTCTGAGTCATACGGATGTAAATGAAATGCGAACAGTTTGAGCCCTAAATCTAATGCCACTAATTTGGCTCTTTCATAAGCGGTTCCTAAACAATCGTGCGGCATGACATGCATTACGTTTACGTGAATTATCATGCTGCATAATGGACCCTCATGCTTGCTATCAATCACATAGTACAGTGAAGCAACGGCCAGCACGTAGTTTGCATGTCATGCACCTCAATCACTACAACTAGACGGTTATGCATGAGTGACAGCACGTAATGCATGTCATGCAGCATGATCACTCTCACTCCAACTTACTATCCGGTGCGATTGACGTATGGGTCTAAAAGGACCTTGTTTCCAGGGCAGTAACGCATATATGTATAAAAAAAAGTTAACCCGGTTGCGGCGCATCAAATTCCATAGTGTAAAAAATTTATCAACGTTTCTCGGTTTTAGAAACTCCCCGCGGAACTCCACCGCCGTCTGTTGTCTGATTTTTATTTATTTCCAATTGCGGAGCAATCTCGCGGCGAGCGAGTGCAGCCGGCACGTAGCACGCAGCACGCAGCACGCGCCACGCGGCACGCCCGCACGCGACAATATGCCACGCAAATGATAATAATAATAATGTTTGGAAAAATTCACACACGGCTGTTTAGTCCCAAACTAAGCCGAAGCTTGTAAATGGGTACTCAACAACTGATAAATACTATTAAATAAATACTAAATACATACAAATACCCAACCAACAGATATGCTCATCACACAAATGTTGGTCCCGGGTTTGAATCGAACACACGACCTCTGGCGCAGTAGGCACTACCAAGTACGCCAACAGGCCAGTCGATCAATGAGACTGCAGAGAATTTACTGGTTCTAAGTGCAATGAGAGTTTTTCACTGATTAATAGTTTTGTAGTTAGGACACATTCTGGTGCGGTCTACACTGGTCTCTCATAGTATTAAAACTGCCTAATAGGCTAGGCCAGCTCATGGTCAAAGTGTTTCCACTGACGTGCGGTCGCCTGTACGTTTTGTTTCGACTCGATGTCAGGGAGCACGCCCTTTCATTTACCAAAATTTGTACGTACTTGCAACTCAGATTATACTGTTTTTGTAAATGCTCTAGTTTAGGTACTTGCAGTTAAAAATGCTCGAGAAAAGCGATCAGTTTGCTGTTTAAAGCTATAAACACAAGTGGAATACAGTTGTTAAGAATACAAGTGGAATACATTGTTAAGAATACAAGTGGAATATAGTTGTTAAGAATACAAGTGGAATACAGTTGTTAAGAATACAAGTGAAATATACTTATTAAGAATACACTTATTAAGAATACAAGTGGAATACAGTTGTTAAGAATACAAATGGAATACAGTTGTTAAGAATACAAGTGAAATACACTTATTAAGAATACAAGTGGAATACATTGTTAAGAATACAAGTGGAATACAGTTGTTATGAATACAAGTGGAATACACTTGTTTTTACGTTAGCAGCATAAAATCGCGTGAGCATTTTACCGCCCAGTCTACATTGACCCTTAGTAGCGGCGAATAAGTAGTCTGTATTCCACACAAGTAAACACTTAAAAACAATAGTGTACATAACCTTAGGCTAGCCCTTTGAGGAAGACGCGTGTGATAGTCAGTGGAAACTCATTGACCTTGAGCTGGCCTTACTATGAGAGACTAGTTTATACTGGTTTTGTTTCCACGGACGTGCGGTCGCCCGTACCTTCGCTTCGAAGGTTATTGCGCGGCGTCACTGCTCAGTAATGTAATCAACTCCATGCAGAGGGCCGACCGGCTGGAAGGTCAAACCCTTACATTACACACCGTGTCTTTTCTGGGTCATTTTCTATTATTACCTAACAAAGCCACTTATCTATTTTGTGCTTATAGTACTGTGGCCAGCGGTAATCTATCTATTTATGTCTATACTAATTGAACATCGTACTACAATGCGATATGCAATAAACATTATGAATTAGTACATTATAGACTTTCGCGTTTTGTATTCATAATTATATAATTATTTACGGGTCCTACACACGAAATAGTTTTATTTCCCTTTGTCCGACGTTTCGACCAGGTTACACTGGCCGTGGTCACGAGCTGACTTCGGGCAAGGTAAATAAAACTTATTCGTGTGTAAGACCTGTAAATAATTATAATAATTATGAACATTATGAATTATGTTATGTAATATGGGTGACGAGTTTGTTTTTTCTAATCTCATAGCAGGAGAACCAAGGTCACCGACATAGCTCAAAGAATTGCGAAGCTAAAGTGGCAGTGGGCGGGGCACATCGCTCGTAGAACTGACGGCCGTTGGGGCAGAAAGGTTCTCGAGTGGCGACCACGTATCGGAAGACGCAGCGTAGGCAGGCCTCCCACAAGGTGGACCGACGATCTGGTGAAGGTCGCTGGACCCGGCTGGATGAGGTTAGCGCGGGACCGGTCGTCGTGGAGATCCTTGGGGGAGGCCTTTGTCCAGCAGTGGACGTCTACAGGCTGATATGATGATGATGAATCTGATAGCCTCTCATAGCAAAATTTTTGAAAAAGGTTGTAGGCTATATAACGTAACGCTATGACAGAAGGCGAGCAAAGGGAAAAACTCAGAAATAACTTACAAAACGCTGGCGAAGCCGCGGGAAAAAGCTAGTTAACGGGTATAAAGGATGAAGTGTAATATTTTCTTTGGAAAATAAAATAAGGGTCACTAGGGTAAAGGATCACTTGAAAAGCGCTGTTCAAGATCGTCTTTGTCGCGGTTCGTAGTGCACCAAGTAGTGGTACAGTCGACCGCACGTCAGTGGAAACACTGGCCTTGAGCTGGCCTAGCCTATTAGGGAGTTTCGATACTAGGAGAGATCTTACTTCCACTGCTGGTTTTGTTTCCACTGACGTGCGGTCGATAGTACTTACAATTACAGAAAAAATCTGTATTTCATCATCATCATATCAGCCTGTAGACGTCCACTGCAGGACAAAGGTCTCCCCCAAGGATCTCCACGACGACCGGTCCTGCGCTAACCTCATCCGTCCGGGTCCCGTGACCTTCATCAGATCGTCGATCCACCTCGTGGGGGGGCTACCGCGTCTTCCGATACGTGGTCGCCACTCGAGAACCTTTCTGCCCCAACCGCCGTCAGTTCTACGAGCGATGTGCCCAGCCCACTGCCACTTCAGCTTCGCAATTCTTCGACCTATGTCGGTGACCTTGGTTCTCCTGTATTTATTTTTATCATTTTGTCTAAACTGCAGCTAAAATAAGGTTTCACTTTTCGGATGATTTGATTTTGGCGGATTTCACTTTTAAATACCTACATGGTTGTACTAAAAATAGGGTCATTACAATATAAATCAAAAATTCAACTAAACTTTCCCTGAACTCTATCAATCAACTCCTCGACGAATCAAAATAAGCCACACAGAAAATTTTCATTGCACTATTCCGACCGCTCCTCGCGTATCAAACACCACCCGCATGGAATCGTTTCCGCGAGAAAATACCCATAACATTTGCCAAGCTCAACGCGTCCCATATTCCTCTATAATAAAAATATCCATATATAAAACATAACCGTGGAAGGTCTCCGAGATATCTGATTATAGAATTGGGTCCCCATCACATTATGATAATGGATACTTGGGCGGCGCGTCCAAATAGAAATAGATTGATTTCCAATTTTTTCCCGCAGCCTGGCTCCGGAGCGGCGAGGGATGATTGACTTTTAGGTATAGTTGCTATGGCCGGTATACATATATAGGGGCAAAGCTATAGTCATCTATGTTATATAGATTTGCCCATTGATATATAATATGGAAATCATTGATTTACCCCTTACATTGCTCCATACCACGAGAATTGCATAAGTTTGCACAGTGTCAAAATCTATGTGACAAATTAGAAGAACCTTTCAAGATTTGACCTAGTCATCATCAACAGCCTATTAACACGTCACCACTGCTGGGGCTCAGGCCTACCCTCTCAACGGGTGTTCGGGCTATAGTCCACCACGCTAGCCCAGTGCGGGTTGGTGAACTTCACATGCGCCTAAGAATTTCTTCTTCGGCGTATGCAGGTTTCCTCACGATGTTTTCCATCACCGTTTGAGAGCAGTCAGTAAATGTACTTAGGTTTCGAGAAAAACCCATTGGTACATGGCCCAGTCGGGGATCGAACTCCGGACATTTCGATATGATAGGCCGCGTCTTATCCCCGACGCCACTGACGCTCTCCCGACGCCACTGACCTAGTCATGCTACATAGAAACAGATCATGTACGTAATTGAAACTTGTAATAAACAGGCCTAAGATGCAAACTGCGAGACAGCCCGGTTCCGAAGCCCTTCTGTCTATTACAGACCCCTGAGCATAACCTGCGACGGCGAACGTCAATCACCAACCCTTCAGCAATTAAGGGCCCACACCGGACCCCTATCTGACTGTAATTTTCCACGCCACTTGCCCTTAATTAGGTCAAACACGGTCCCTCGGGCGACCCTCGGACACTTACTTTAAGATGTCGCACCTTAGGAAAACGAAGCAAACTAGTTTCGTGAGGGGTTAAGGCTTGCTTCTTGATGTTTGGGCTTTGCGTTAGTGAGGATCAAAGTGTAATATGTAATGATTGCGATGAAATCTTGGGACAAGGTTAGTCTATGCGTAAAATAATTCGAAACGAATTTCTGTGTCACGACCGAAAAAAGCCAGAATCACTGTCTTTATGAATGTATTTGAAGCCAGTCACTGCCAGCCGCCTTACGAAGGTCCTCGCATCTAGCCGACGAGGGGGGGGGGGGGGGGGCTATTGTGGTCCCATTGGCAGTGACTGGATGGAAAGAAGGGAGGCTAGGGGTCGTTGGCGCGCCTTGAGGGAGTCCAATGTCAAGCAGAGAACTAGTGCAGGCTGATGATTATGATTTGAATGTTTGCTTGATGCATTGCACGCTGATTCATTAACCACATTAGGAACTTTTAGGAAGCTGAAGGCATGGCATACTAAATGGCCGAAAATTCAATTCAAATAATCTTATAATTCACGATTTCGTAAATGAACTCTCCATCTGTATGTAAATCAGAAAGCACAGTAGGTGCCGTTCATCTAGTAACATTCCGTACACAAAGTAACAAAGCACCACCGAATGTAGTAATAAATTCCTAGCTTTATGCAAATCTAAAGGAAATCCTGACAAAGGCATCCAGAACTGGTAGCTAGTGGAGTAGTTAACACCACGGTTCCTAATTCACGCGATAAATAACACATTTCGTTCGTATTTGCATTCGTCGCTAAGGCGGAAATTGCTTGCAAAATCTCAACATAAATGTAGAACTGGGATAACTATTAACGGATACATGGAGAAGGCATGATCCAGATGCTACAAACAAGTTTTGTGACAGTGAAAATAACTATATGGGATTCGTAAATCTTAGATGAGATGTATAGTAAAATTGATTTATAAATAAGACGAACACACAGAGCCATAACTGATTGTGTAGTCGTCGCTAATGTGATGCCAAAAAATCGAGAACTTGATTACATCCGATTATGATTGAGATGTCTTATATGCAAGATGAATATGAACCATAGTTAGATAGATTAAGTTAATGCCATAATAGTAGAACAGGTTAGTAATGGAATGTCTTTAAAGCTTAATGCCTTAGCGGTAGTATGTCGTCAAAGCGATAACACGTTGGTAACGACACCGACCGCAAACTGTCACATCCAAACTGCAGTAACAACGTTATCGAATCCCCGACCCGTGGCGGTTGCATTCCCAATGATATGCAAATGCTAGCAGCGGCTGCGGTCGAGAACTACTGCCTGAAATTTGTGCCCCGTTGTTTGGCGAATTTCTCGCAGTCGCAGGTAACGGAACTGTAACGCGCGTGTTTGTTACAGCAGACTGCAGAACACAGCGCCTTTGACGGCTACGGCTCGGAAACAATGATTTGAACGTTAATATACACGAGTGTGTAACGTTCAAAATTATACACGAAATATGACAGGTTTGAAATGAAATACGAAACGAGATAAGCAGTATAGGGCTGGACTGAATAAAAGTGTCATCATTAAGAAAACAGGCATGTTGAGAGAAGAGTGAGGAACGAATGACGACACAAATTTATGAAGCGAATGTGATTGGTAATGGGAGCCAGGGACGAGCTGGCTGGAGTGACATAACAGGATCAGATATAGCGGGTGCTCACAGACGGACATGTGCAGAGCACTCGCGTCTCGCGGCGAGCGTGTGCAAAGAGAATGTTGAGACGTCGAAAGAGGTGTGGCAGGATCGCGATACTTCGAGCTCCGTTCTTTCTGCTCATCCCATCAAGGGCATAGCGTGAAGACATATGCATGTGTGTATGAAAGACTGAAAATATATGGGAGAAATATTACCAAATTGGTTCATATGATTGTTTAAACAAAGACGGTGCCAATCGTTCGAATGTTTTAACAATAAAATTAACAAATCGGTGCATTCGTATTCATAGCTATATCATATTGCTCAATGCTTGGATAATTTGAACTCTGTTCCACTGTTTCATCTTGTCGTTTGATAACAATGATGATAATGATCATGATGATCTATTAAAACAACAGATTAGCTGTATAGGTAGGTCAGAATTAGAAAGATACTTGTGATACTTAATTGAAATAATCAAGAAAAGTGTTTACAATTATACCCTTAGCGAAAGATCCCATTTCGTCTTAAAGCCAGGTCAAATCCGGACCTCCGTAAGAAATAAAGAAAGCTTTGCCCATAATTATTCGGATAACAACGTAAATAGGTTAACGGAAGGAGAGGGGACGTAAGGTTGAGATCACATGATACGCTATTATTTATTTTTTACTAGCTTCACTCACAGCAACTGATTCTCTCCAACTATAATGAACAACTTCATGCAATGGCAGGTAAGTAATAGTACATTGTTAACCTAGGTGTGAAAGTAACTTATTTAAGTCCCGAGACGGGGATTGGCGCCCGACGCGTAGCGAGGGCGCCAATAGTTCGAGGGACCTCTAAATAAGTCTTGAACCCGAGGGAAACACTGTGCTTTTCATTAAGAATACACTGAAAGTAAAAACAAATACATAAAATGAGTGTTAATACAAATCTCTGCTATACAGAAGTATAAACAAAACTCTACAACTCGAAAAAACAAAAGAAGATCGGATTGCCGCTTTCCCGTCTATTTTTTTTTTCTGTGGCCGGCCAGGTATTCTGCCATTATTTTTCATTTCCATCATTGAAAAAATGATAAATATTTTGCCCAAATCTATGTTATTTTATAGAAATAGTTGACAGTAATAATTATAATAAACTCATTTATAAAAATATATTCTTTATTTATTACATATCTTTGTTATTTCAATTTTACATCGCGCTGTAATTGAGTGGCTGTATAGACAGTTGGACCATGGTCCAATAGAAATGTCAAAATAGTACTAGTATTTTTTTTAATAATTCGACAGCTGTCAGTTGAAAGCGATTCTCCCTAGGGCTGAGATGTATTACTTTCAACCCGCTACTCAGGCAACTTCAGACCTACTTTCAGAGTATGAGTAATGAAAACGTAATTTTAAGTAGGTATTGATAATGCTTATTCTTTTTTATTATTACTACGGGGGCAACAAGCAGGCGGGCCTCCTGATGTTAAGAGGTCACCGCCGCCCACAGACACCTGCAACACCCGGGGGGTGCTGGTGCGGCGCCGGCCTTGGTTGAAGAGCTCTTTTGACTCTCTTCTTGAAGGACCCCATATCGTAGCGCTGTGGAAAAACGTCAGAGGGAAGGTCATTCCACATTTTGCACGTGCGCAGCAGAAAAGAACGCGAGAAGCGCACAGTGCTGGTCCGCCAGGGATCTATGAAATGTGGGTGAACCGTATTCTGACGGCGCGCGGTGCGATGGCGAAAACTGGTGGCTGGCACCAGATCGAACAATTCCTCGTTCTCGTTACTTCCTTTTCTTTGTCAAGGTCAAGGTTCCGAAGTGCAGTTGGTAGTAGTTTCGCAATTCCATAGATTGAGAAACCAGTTATACTTCTATCTTCTTTTATATCAAGTTGTTTCTGTACCCACACCACCCATATATTCGTGTATGTTACGATGAATTGATGATTTATTGCTATGACAATAAGGTTTACAACATACTACTGACTTGGGTGGTCAGTTTGTATATTTTTTTGTATATTTTTATTATTATTTACAAACATTATCATTACAGATTACATCCAAAGCGATAAAGTTGCCGTCAAATAATTACAATTAAATTAAGATCATCTCAACTTAAAACCAAAATTTTTTTTTTTTTCATATATCAAAATTTCATCATTCAAAAATACAAAATTGCAATATTGTAATACATAAAAACTTAGCACACAAATACATACAAAAAAAACAGTTAAAATATTATGACGTCATAAACAGAATCGGGGTCAGTTACGTGTAATTAGTTTTCGTGGCTTTGTACGTACCGTTGCGTTGTACAGAAAAATGACTCTTAGCATGATACTGCATTTAAGAACCTTGCTGTACATGTTTGTGTCTACTGCGTTCTTATATTTTTCCTTTCCTTTCCGTGGGCCCTCTGCCTTACGGAACCCGAGAGGATTTCATTTGGGCAATTACTGGCCCCTACTAATTGCCCACCATCTCGGCGCGGGCGGCGCAACGAATTGTTTTTAATGAAAAATTCCCCGCCGCGTTGCGTTAGTAATGAAGTTTCACCAACTTCCGACGCTCACATTATTAATTTAATGATAATTTTTTGTTGTCAACAATATTACGTATTAAGAAAATGGCGCTGCCATTAGTGCAGCCCGACATATATTTTACTGGCTGTTTCCCGCGGCTTTGCGTGCATAGAACAGCTTTTCCCGAGGTATCTATAGCGTGTTATACATACATAGGTGGACGGATAATTAGAAACAGGGCAAGATTTTCATACAATCGAGGTCACTTTGAAGCCATGGGTCTCCGTGTAGGATTGATCGGGGCATTATCTAATGACGGTCATCGAGAGAGTAGATGGAGGAGTTTTAGATCGCTATAGATATCCAACTGATCAGATAACCCGTCTGGAAGTAGGATCTTCATGAAGAAAAAAACCCGCAAAAAGGCATCAAAATGTATGAAAATCTAAAAGTTAAGGAATCATGACGATGCTGCTTCCAGACGGTTCATCTGATCAGTTGGATATCTATAGCGATCTAAGAGTCTACTCTCTCGATGACCGTAATCATATCATGCTTCGATCAATCCTTCACGGAGAACCATGGCTTCAAAGTGACCTCGATTGTATGAAAATCTTGCCCTGTTTCTAATTATCCGTCCACCTATGTAAGTGTTATTTTATTATTAAGTTCGAGAGATCTTTTAACATTCGGCAAACTACTGTTAAGTCAAAATATTTTAGTAGATATACGAGTACCTACACGTAAATTTTTTATCCATCACACCGCTTCCTAGGTGTATACTATAGTATCTATAATGTATATTCGTATTGCATATACTCGTAGAATGAATGTATCTAAAACTATATTTTATTGCATGTAAGTGGAGTGGGTATAATTATAATCTCCATTTCTATTAGGCTAGCTGGTGTAGTAATAGGTGACCTCTGTGACAGAAAGCCTATCTAGTTACAGTACAGAGTCGACACGTAACGTAAAGGCAATTTCACAGGGCGGGCAAAGCCGGCATAATCTGAGTTAGCACCGAGCTATTATATTAACCGGCTTTAGGAATTCATTAGGGCGATTAATGTGGCGGAGCGATCACTCCGGGCATTATGGCCGCATTTGTGTTTGCGCTGACGGCTGCGGCGGACGGGCGACTGTGCGACTAATTAGTTGCAATATTACTTATAATATTGTATGTTGTTATAATTATATTAGGAGATTAATATTACATTGGTTTCAATAAATATTATAGTAAAACAATAATTAAATAATCTAACTTAAAAATAAACTTACTTAAATATAATACAAATACCTACATACATAACTTAAATAAATAAAAATTAGGTAATTTTTAAAGTAGGTTTTGCTTTGGTTACTAGACCTTTAAATCATTATCTTATTTTTATATTGGTCTCCGCAAAAACAGGGCACGACTAGAGTTAGTTTGCTTTATTAGATTATTATTTGTAAGTAGAATGCTACAAGTATTTTAGAAGCGTTTTCCTATGACGTTAGTGTCATCAAATTCGGCACTACAACTGCCTAAAGTAAAGGTTAACTTGTAAATAATGCATTCGGAATTTTAAATCAGTCTGTTGCTCGTATTAGGTACAACAACAATCATGTGGAATAAAGTTTAAATAAATAAAATTACAGACCGACAAAATATCTTCGCTATCAGAGTATCCATTTTAACAGATCCTTAAAAAGATATTATTACATTCAAAACCGCAAATTATTTAAAAAACACATTAATCCCAGCAAACATTGATTGTTTACAGTAAGTCCGGCAAACTGTAATGCAGTTTGTTGGCAGATAGTGCTCTCTTATGTTTTTTAAAAAGATTATAAACTACACCTTGACCTTACAGCGATAACATTCCACCACGCGATAATTTTCTACCAGTTTGTAAGATTCCCGCGACTATAAAAGCGCCCAGTCGCGCGTGTGCCCACACCCAGCCATACGTCGATACATTAGTAACACTACACGCACTGATTGACGTCTCACAGACGCGACCGCCACAGGCGGCTTTATTTGGACCCGACTTGCATTCCGATCAGTTCGCTTTGATATGTTTATCATAAACATATTGGATGCGAAGCTAGAATACTAACATCCGCGACTCTATTGTGACTAGGCCGATATGGCAGGAGATTAGAGACAAACAGATATTCCCTAATGTACCTACATGCTGTACTAACAGGGAAATACTTTTCAGGTGATCACATAAAACTTTGTAGTAAATAGTACAGTTTGTGGTACCAAGTGCTCAGTGCAAGGAAGCTTTGTGTGTACCAGTACCGACGTAGTAATCATAGGGGCAAGCTTCCTACTTACCGGATGGAAACAAGAGAGTGGATGGTGTCCAGTGCAGTTCACAAAAAGCGAGGTCGATGTACGATACGAGAGTACGATGAAACGGAGAATCTTCTAGTTAATCCTGTGTATTACGTTAAGATCCACACAAACACCTTAAACACTCTACACTTACTCAAGATATTATATTTTTAGACATTTCTGGAGAAAAAAAATGCGTCAGTAAACCACAGTTTGCAGGATAGTTCGACGATAAAAAATAACCGAAAGCTGCTGGAAAAGAAGACTGAGGACCAGATGTAGTCGGAGTATACTAAGGAACGTCTATGGCTCACAGTGTCCACTGTTAGTTTGGTGGAAAGGCAATAGGTTATGCAACTAGAAAGAAGATCACTGTCACGATAGAGAGAAACAAATATATAAATACACGTAACTACGGTTCATGAAAATTTTGCTCGAGCCAGTCGGATACAATAGGAATACGATGCTCACAAGATACTCAAGCGACCCGTTAAATTTTAAAAGCGCTCCCGACCTTTTGCTGTACTCTCCAGTCTCCACTACTACTATTACAAAATCACGCTGCATAAATCTCTGAAAAGCGTACACCGAACAATATTTTACATTTATTGCGTCCCGATAAATCCGTGCGCGCGATATTAAATATTTCAAATAGCAGCGTACTTCGAACTCGGACTGGTTACTCCGGATTACTGGCGTGCCTGCCCCGGTGCTTGGACCAAGGAAATAGTGTCTCCATTTCCTCATAATAAATGGTAAACGAATTCCATAACAACTTTGCTGGGAAAATTGGTGAAATCTGAAACTAAAACTACCCACCAGGTGACTAAAATGTTGCGGCTTTAATTAAGTAGACTGACTTTGTACGTTTTCCATTTGTGCAATTTGTTCCGTCCGACAGTTAAATTTGATTGAAACAGACTAACCAGGGTCTCTTAAACCTGTTGCTGATAATGTCCCAGATACCCTATCTGCAGGTTATCTGACAGATAGCCTATTTTTTTGGTTTCACAGGTATCTGATTGTCTATATCTTATACATTTTATATAGTCTATCACACAGATTTATCTGATAGATTAGTTTATCACTAAGATTATTATCTGTAACAATATCAGGAAGTGGTGAAAGAAGCCCTAATTCTCGTGTTTTTTAGCATGTCTATAATTTTATAAGCATTTGCTAAAATTATCATATTATTTAGTTATAAATTCGGTAGATCTCCAAGCGTCTGGTCGAGGCGTCAAACGAGGAGAGGGCTGGTCATCACCTCGCTCGGAGGATCACAGCCTCACCATGAGTTTTTATTTTTGATTAGGTGTATAGTCGTGTTTAGTTTAGTTATTTTATATTTGTTTTGCTTTTATATGTCATGTTAGTGGTAATTTACAATACTCAATATATACAATATCACAAACAATATGCATACAATACTCACGATTTGTTAATAATAATTAAATTTTGACTTTATCTTACTATTGACTTATATCGCCTTTCTGTAGAGTAAATGACAATGAGAAAGTGGCCTTTGATCTAACAAACGCCAACAGATCATTAGACATTTTGAGGTTTCCTGGACCGGACGCCCATTGGCGAACATTCGATAACCTCCGCATGCTTTAATACTAAGTTCACTGAGTAATGTTTTGAAGTCGGAATAAAATTTCTAAAACTTATCATATTTTACATATAAATATTCTGTTAAAATAACTTTTGCTCTTTGTGAGATTCGTTTGTCCTGACTACTCCTGACTAACTGACAAATCTATAAAAAAACTACTAAAAGCTATTTTTAACGTAAGCATCCGCTAAACAAGGATTTTTGGAGATTCCAACTTCAAAGGCGGAAAAGTTTTATAAAGTTTAGTTCTATGAAAGTTGATAAACACGTCATAAACACATGAGTTTCGATATGATTCCCATTCCCAAGTTAAATCAAACAAATTCGCAAGCAATTACACATGTTCACAGTCAATCGTCACAGACCCAATATTTGTGGAGCTACGCGACTGTTTAAAATTCCGCTGCGCAGCTTCGGCTCTCGGTGCAAATTGACGCAAATCAGTTTTGGCAACATTACTCCGAACACGCGCGCTGGCAACCCTGCCCTATATGTGAGGCAAACAGAGCGGGTTGATTAGAAGTTCAATAGTAACAATACTATGACTGTCGATCGATACTACAGGGGGTCCTTTGGTGGGAACCGAACCGTAGCATCATGTTTGTCTCTACTATTTAAGAACACTATACAATGGGTATAAACACGTAATTTTTTTTATTACCATTGATTGCTATAATGGGTAGAGGAATGGGCGCAACAAACTCCCGCAAAACTTTTCTAAAAATCAAGCTAGGTGTAACATTAATCAAAAAAAATCCACAGATTTTACGCAGTACGCAAGAATCTTAGTACATTGAAAATGTGCCATAGTAGCTAGATGGTTATGAGCGACTGTACGTTACTTTGCGTCTCGTACATTGAAACCCTCGCTGCGCTCGGGACTCTATCCTTCGCTTGCTCGGTTTTCGGCGAACTATAACGTCAGCACAGCGATATTGACAAAATGTCAGAACTTTGGGGTCACGTATCTCTGAACCTATGAAATATAACATTTCAAAAAATATATATTTGGGTAGTCCATCTAAGCGCAGAGATGTATTTTTCTCATTTTATCGATATTTCAAATAGATTCGTTAAAAAAAATCCTATCGAAATTTCATCCCAAAAAATCCCCAGATTTTTCCAAACTTTTACGATTTTCAAAAATAATTGCCAACCGATTTTCAAACCTTTAACGTTATAATATGTCTCGATAAATTCTGCGCCTTTTGAGCTTTCGTCTGACCCCGTAGCCCTAAATTTCTTGAAGTTATCGTGAAATCGATTTAAAAAAAACTGCGAAGCTACACTAACAGTATTTCCAGCCATCTTTCTCACGCATATTTGCATCGTCTGTTTTATAATAGCCTTAATTATACATACGAAAACTTTTCAGGAATCAAACCCACAGCCTGTGTAAGGATTACCACTGATAAAAACCTCACTGTAATTGCTAAACAAATTAATCCCTTCAAACAGTGGAACAATAAAGCGAAGCGGCGGACAAAAGAGGCAATAAACCAACTCCAGCCAAATCCCCGCAATACGTCACAGGTTGTAAACGTTATCTTGACACGTTGTAAATTAATTCAAAGTGAGCGCCGAAAAGTTACTTGTCATTGTGGAGAGTGTGAATGGGGGTGTGATTAGCAATGCAAATGTTCCAGTGTTCAGTGTTGAGTGTTCAGAGCGCAGTGGCCCCCCGGGACGCCAACTCGGAACTGTACCGAGCCGCTGTTGTGTAGTTTCGGGGTCTGATTGCCTTTGTCAAGGGTCTACCTGTCGGTGATTTATGGTTCATGCTGGATTTGGGGGTAGTCGTGGATGTCCTTGAAATATATTAGATTCTGCTGCTCGACAGCTCCCTTTGTTCCGTGGAACAGGACGTCGTAGTACAAAATTATACTTTTAGTCTCATTTTGATCTATAGAATACAGTTAAGGCTTAGTAAGGTCAGTAAATCATTCACGGGGCAATGTATACGCTTCTACAACAAACTACCAGAAGAAATCTTAAATATGAATTACAGAAAATTTAAGACCCACATTAAACAACAACTTTGTAAGAAAGCTTATTATAGGACAGTCGATTATCTAAATGACAAAGATGCCTGGTGTTAATGTTACTTCAGCCTCGCACAATCTTTACAAAATAATGTTATGTACAAACTTGATTTTAAAAGATGTGTTGCGGAAGTTTGTTGCGCCGCTTCTTCTTCCCAGCTCTATATAACACCTTGGAGGCGGTGGTAGATAAAAAATTGACGTTGTATAAATGTACCCAGTGTACTTACATGCAATAAAATACTTTTGAATTTGAATTTGAACTACAAAGGTATCATTCTATAGAACTAACTATTGTATTATGTTTAGTTTAGTTTGTTTATTAAATTTAGTATAAAAAAATTATTTGGTAGGTACATAATGATTTATGTAACCTAACCTAACTAGTTGAGAAGTTCAAAACTAACACAAGATCTACCGCCTATATAAATAACTACAAAGGTATCATTCTAATAGAACTAACTAAAAAGGTACCATTCTATAGAATTAACTACGTACGAGAATTTTTACCCGAGCTCCTAGTTTATAAGTTTTTTTTTCTAATTGTTTCACAATATTGTTTCGCTTTTGCCACAAAAAGTCTACTGAAATCAGAGGCTGAAAAAAATCTTGCAATAGTATAATGGGACAAAATAGTATCATTTTGTTCTGTGACGTAATGTTCCATGAAATTCGGGGAATCATCAATTTTTTTTCCTCACATCAGTGGAAACAAAACCAGTATAAACTGTCTATCATAGAATTGAAACTCCCTAGGCTAAGGTCAAAGTGTTTACGTGCGTTCGACTGTACATACTTCATTTGCAAGTTGAATACTACTGTTGAACTGTTGAATACTGCGAGATTAGTCTATTTCAGCTACTTCCACAGCATCATGTCATACGGCATCCTACTGTGGGGTCAAGCGGCAGATATAGAAACCATCTTTATTTTGCAAAAGAGAGCTGTTAGGGCGATCTATAACCTACGTTGTAGAGAATCATTAAGAGAAAAGTTTAAAGAAATTAATATATTAACCGTTGCCAGTCAATACATTTTTGAGAATATTTTGTATGTCCGCAAAAATATATCTCTCTTTTTGAGGCACTGTGATATGAACACAGCTTATGTTACAAGAAACAAAAACAAACTTGTACCACCACAGTTAAGGCTTAGTAAGGTCAGTAAATCATTCACGGGGCAATGTATACGCTTCTACAATAAACTACCAGAAGAAATCTTAAATATGAATGACAGAAAATTTAAGACTCACATTAAACAACAACTTTGTAAGAAAGCTTATTATAAAACAGTCGATTATCTAAATGACAAAGATGCCAGGTGTTAATGTTACTTCAGCCTCGCACAATCTTTACAAAATAATGTTATGTACAAACTTGATTTTAAAAGATGTGATGCGGAAGTTTGTTGCGCCGCTTCTTCTTCCCAGCTCTATATAACACCTTGGAGGCGGTGGTAGATAAAAAATTGACGTTGTATAAATGTACCCAGTGTACTTACATGCAATAAAATACTTTTGAATTTTGAATTTTGAATTTTGAATACATTCGCATTTAGAAGCAAATAAATCGTAGGAGTGGGATATATCTGAAATGTAATTTGCCTTTTTGATGTTACTGTCTTCGCACCTACCACAATCTATCAGCACTGCCCAAAGGTTAACTGGTAGAGAATGCCTCTCATTGTACAATACATGTGCAATAAAGTTTAAATAAATAAATGTAATTGAAATCATGAAGGAATGTAATAATAATCACTATCGAAAACACGTTTGTGAACAAACTGATGAAATGGTATCTTCGAACCCGTTAAATTGTATAAACCTTTTCGAAAATACTCTCCCGACTTCATTATCCGAATAACTTCGCGGACGTTCTGTCCAGGCGGAAATAGTTTAGCTTTTAGGAGAGCTACTACTCGTGGTCTGGAGCCTTTTTGAATTTCCTTCAATGCTTTTACTAAGGTTCTTGAGCCATCGTACTCTTGCAGTTCTCTTGAAAATTTCAACTACCATTTTCATTTTTGCAGAAAAACAGGTAAATGGAGTTAAGAAAGTGGTTGCGGAGGCAAGACGCCCAGAAGACAAGTCAATAAACAAGAAAAGTTGTTTAAAATTAAAATCAACAACTGTGGTAGCTTAAGGTTATGTTGGAGACTGATGCATTTACCACAATCACTGGAAGTATCGACAATACAATTATTAAAAGCAAAGTATCATCATTTCAGCCTTTTTACGTCCACTGCTGGGTATAGGCCTTCCCCAAAGAAAGCCACCACACCCGGTCCTCCGCTCTCCGCATCCAGCCGCTCCCAGCCTTCTTCAGGTCTTCGGTCCACCTGGCGGAGGGGCGTCCACCGGTCCGCGGTCTCCACTCCAGACTCGTCTGCCCCAACGGCCGTCGGTTCTGCGACAGATGTGACCTGCCCATTGCCACTTCAGCTTGCTAATACTTTCGACTATGTCGGTAACCTTAGTTCTTCATCGGATCTCCGCATTACGGATCATGTCCTTCAAAGAAACTTTGATCATATCTATAGCTAGCTGAAGGACCTTAAACTTGCGGATCATGCCCACCGTCTGTGTCCATGTTTCTGTGCAAGTAAGTATCATCATCATCATATCAGCCTGTAGACGTCCACTGCTGGACAAAGACCTCCCCCAGGGATCTCCACGACGACCGGTCCTGCGCTAACCTCATCCAGCCAGGTCCCGCGACCTTCACCAGATCCTCGGTCCACCTTGTGGGAGGCCTGCCTACGCTGCGTCTAAGTACGCAGTAAAGCTGTAAGTACGCTGCAAGTAAGTATAATAAGACTTGAAGGTCTGTTTTAGGAGCATTAAGGGTTATAGATAAGTAGCAGATACATTGAAACATTTTCTGAACAGCCCACTACGTATAAGGGGTGGTTAATAAAAATTCCTCAGTAGAAGTTATTTTGCAAGAGGCCACAGGGGAGTCTCGTATCAGAGTCTAGTATAAAACGCCCGCCGCTCTGGCGTGAACGTGTAACTTTGTGGCGCGAGCCACTGGCGAGTGCGCGAGAGGCAGCGACGCGGTAAACTCCATCATAACCGAGTACTTCAAACAAAAAATGGAAGAATAAAACAATACAAATAATCTACAGCATCTAATCTAGACACGCGGCAGTGTGTCAAGCCAAGTTCCAGCAAAGAAAAAGGAAGGAAGTTACGCGCCGCAGCCGTGTGTAATATTACACGAACCATTTGGAGCCTCGTTTTCTCCCGATAATATCTCAAAAACTATATAACATAAACACAAATGAAATTTGGTTTATAGACAATTACGTTATCATGTTTGAAGAGAAGCAGCACTACTTTGATCTATGCACGTATACGTACGAGTTATTGTTATTTGGTGACAAAAGTGCTCAAATTAGATTATTTATTTATTTATTAAAAGAAGATTACAACTTATTGCACTAGAAAAAAAACTTTTACTATAAACATTTAACATAAGTCAACTACGCAGGAAAATCTTCGCAGGAAAAATATTGAAAAAGTTTTTTCCCTGTAATCCGCAGAAGGGTGAAATGCAGAATAGATGTACCGTAACGAAACTGAAATTGTAACGAAACTCACAAATTATGTTACGTTTTGTTACGAAACTGATAATTTTCGTAACAATTTATCAGTTTCGTTAACAATTTCAGTTTCGTTGCGGCACATCTATTCTGCATTTCACCCAGATGTGGTATTTAGCCCCGCGTCCGCTTGTGGTCGAGGGCCCTCGCCTGGCCGGCATCTCTCGTATGAAATACCACCGCTCGTCGGAGGTGAGAATATGCTGTTCAGTGTAAAATTTCCCAAGGTGACAACCGCCGGGGCATTTTTCCGTGTAACTATGTCGGGAACTGGATAATATGAAGCCAGGGAGCCGGCTCCAGTTGTGCAAATTTGGTTGTAATATTTTATATCGATAACTTAAAACTACGTTTTTAATAGGCTCAGTTTCTTCGTCAGCCGATAAGTCTGTTTCAAAACCAGACCTCTCACAAAATATGGGAAGGATCATGGATTGATATGTGTCACAAAAATTCTGTAGATAAATAAAGTTTTAGGGTGGGTTCGACCAACTGATTTTCATTTTGCCGTACAAAACGGTGAAGGAAACATAGAAACCTATACAGAAAACACAGAAAGGGGAAATGAAGTATCATTAACAGAAATTTTAAATAATAAGTACAGGCATGTTACTGATAAAATTCTAAAAAAACGAAATTAGCGTCAGCTCGTGACCTCGGCCAGTGTCACCTGGTCGAAACGTCGGGCAAGGTAAATAAAACTATTTCGTGTGTAAGACCCCTAAATAATTATATAATTATGAAATTAGTGTCCTTTAAAAAAATTATACTTAATTATTAAAACAGTTAAAATACCATACTCTCCGTCTACTAAATGCAAACTTTGACTTCATACTTGAAAATTGAGACTTAAAAAATGTTTCTTAGATGGGTCGTACGTACTCGCCACGAGTAGGGAGTTTCTCGTATCACATAAAAAGAGACATTAACTTTTAAATATCCCAGAGTACCGACTAAAATAATTTCCGTTACGACCTACTCTATCTCATCCTGCACAAATGGAGGTACCAAATGAATTTCCTGCCGTTGCTGTTTAGGTGATGCTTTTACGAGACGGAAGAGGGAATATCTCCATTTTTATATCCCATTGCGAGAGGCGTCGAAAGCCCGCGAGTTCCAGCTGAAATGCGACAGTTTCATGCCGCGACGCCTGCTCCTGGGGCCTTCCAGCACGACGGGTCTGTAAAAAGTCGAGTTAACTTCTCTCTTTGTTACAAAAATTTTTGTCTAAAGACTGTCTAATGACTTTGTCTAATAAAATTTAATGTATTTCGTAATTTTTATTCCACTCTTACCTAACAGAATTTCATAGAGATAGGATCTCTTTGGTGGGTACTCGCGGCCCCCTATTTAATTGTATTTAATCCTGCATTTATCTTATTCTAACGTAGCTTATTATCTCTGAAAATTCAATAAGAAATCCTTTCAGAATAGATGTTAATACGGAAATAAAAATAATCGTTTATACCAATAAGTTTCGAATCTCTTTGGTGGCGCGCGCGCTCCATGTGGAGTTCGCATCTTGCATATTTAGTATCGGAACCTATGGTGCCAATTACCGGGGGGGTGCGGACAAAGGAAGCGGAGTAGCGGGAGGAGGTTGCTAATACAAATTTATATGGAGTTTGAAAATGAGAATGTGTGAGTGAGTTACAATATTGTAATCCATTTGACACGATTTTGACACCCATAGAATGCTTCTTTTACGCCTCTATAAGGGGCCGCGACTGCCAACCAAAGAGATCCTAACTCTATGGTTTATACAGTCAAAATAATTTATGTGAAAATTAAATTACAATGCTATAAAAGAATTTTTTGATAGAAATGCACTAAACCATCACTTGTATCATGCACTATTAGGGTAGCTAGTGTTGTAGCTGTAACACTTCTTGATACAATCCTTTTAGTGCGGGCCCGGAGCCAGAGTGTGATTGCGTTGGCACCGGCTCTTATCGCGGTTTATGTGCGGTTTGATGTTTATTTATAAACAACTATCACTATTATGCTCCGACACCAACGGCAGATTATGGAAGAGAAATTGTAGAGCATCAAGCTGAAAGTAATGAAAGATATTACTTTAGAAGTGATAGTGGCTTTAACAGAAATGAAAATAACTACTGTTAATGTTACAATTTTTAATGTTTGAGATAAAAGTTTCAATGTTTGAAGACATACGCTGGGGGTGCTCTGCTTAATATTATTGAGCATTGGACAAAATAAGATTGATAGACTAACCAACATAACTCTAGATACAACGATGCGTAATTGGCATCCTGAATCTGTATTACTTAAATATTTTAAGTTTAATAATGTATTTATGCTGTGAAATTAAATAAATATAAATAATAATAATAATGGACCTATTGTACGTACAAAAAATATAATAAAAGCAAAATTGCTGTACATTGAATAACGAAAAGTTTATCAGTTTGCAGCAGATTTAGATGCAGTTATCATCAGTGTTTTGAATCTTTCAATTGTTGATTATAAACCTTACGGTCAAGGCATGATTTCAGTACATCATTTTGATGAAGAAGAGAGGGGCCACGAGAAAACTCTAAACAGGATTAAACATAAATGACTACATAGAATTAAAAGTAACAATATTGGAGCCGTGTAGCACTGCAGCAGTACGATGCGTGCTTTGGACAGCACACGCATAGAGCGAGGAATCAGTTTGTTTCGGGCGCTCGGCCAAAACATGATTATGTTGGCAGCGGCGCGGCGATACTCGTGATTTTTATATACGGGGAAACACTGTTGTATATACTATATACTCGTGCTCATGGCACAAACTCTGATATATTTTACGTGAATAAAAACAGCGGCAAAAACTAATTGGAGAAACTACAGAAAGTAACACAAACACTAAGGATACAAAGTTGTGTCACTAGCACCATCGATAACAGGAATATCTATATTAATTCTTTCATGGTACTAGTGATACAAAGTTGTGTCACTAGTACCATCAATGGTACTACTCAATGGTACAACTGACACTACGCGACCTATCCAATAGATTACAATAGACATTAGAAGATTTTCACAAGTATTATCATCAGTTATCAGAAAAAAAATGCATAATGGCCTTGTGCCTGACAAATGATACATTCATAACCATTGATATTACACCAAGTGCCCCGCATTCGTCAGTGTTTCCTTTTTGTAAATTTTTTATCGCTGTAAAGACGCAAAACTCGACGGCCCCTGCAGATTCTCGAGACAAAACCTTGAATAAATTCGTTGGAACTCATTTCAAACTTGTCAACAACAACTCGTTTCAAACTTGTCGTGCTTAGATTGCATTGCTATTGCTATCAAACGAAGTCTATTGTTTCGCAAACTTTAAAACGACGAAAACTACTTTGGGATGGGCAGTTTAGTTCGCTAACTTCGGCGTGTTCCTAAAACTTGTGTCATTAACAGTCTATAGACGATTAGTGTTGAGCGCAACTTCCATATTCAGCCTCATCACATCCGATCCTCCGCTATTTCTCGTCCATCCGCTTCCGGCTACCTTCAGGTCTTCGGTTCTTCCAGGCATTCGAACGTCTGAAGCTTCTCATTCATCATCTTCATATCAGCCTGCAGACGTAAGGCCTCCCCCAGTGATCTCCACGACAACCGGTCCTGCGCTAACCTCATCCAGCTGGGTCCCGCGACCTTCACCAGATCGTCGGTCCACCTTGTGGGAGGCCTGCTTCTCATGTCGAGAGATTATCATCATCATCACATCAACAGCCTATATAAATATATCTCCACAGTGGGGATCAGGCATACCCTCTCAGCGTGGGCGCACAGGCTATAGTCCACCACGCTAGCCCAGTGCGGGTTGAGGAATTTCACATTCGCTAAGAATTCCTTCTTCGGCGTATGCAGGTTTCCTCGCGATGTTTTCCTTCACCGTTTGAGAGCAATCAGAAGAGGCCGAGACGCGGTCTTCATTCTAAACCAATGCTCTTGCAAACTTAATCTCTCCTAAGGATATCCTTACCACGCTCCATTTTTTAATCACTTTTACGGCGGAACGGGAATATTTTTGCTAAAGCCGCATCGCCTGAGCGCTTCCACCGCGGCCGGTGGCGGCCCTCGCATGCAATCACACTCGATTGTGATGCAAATCGGCCCTAAATTGCGAACTGAAACCGCGGTGTTTCCGCTCCCCGCTAAAACAATTGGGTTCTCTCAACCGCTCGCTATCGGGAAGTTTTTAGAAATTTATTTGGGTTAAACCACGCTGACCGACATTACAAATTAAATTCTTGTCTGTAAATAATAAAGTTTGAATATTAGTGTGCCCGAAAATAAACATAGGTGGTGGTTCAATGTCCTAGTATTATTAAATTACAGATGGAGAACTTTATGAAATTTATGATTATAGGTACCAAATAAATGACACAAGGGCATGGGACAAGAAAATGTGTGAATTGTTTAACCTAATGCGATGATATTTATGACAGTATATTCCTATTAAATCCTTGTTTGTAAAGAATAGATACAATTTTAGTCTTAAAGTCAAGAGTTTCGTCATTTCTGCTGTAAGTAATAAAATAGCATGCAAGTATGGACTTCAGGTTGTCTTCCGGCTGGATGAGGTTAGCGCAGGACCGGACGTCTTGGAGATCCTTGGGGGAGGCCTTTGTCCAGCAGTGGACGTCTACAGGCTGATATGATGATGGACTTCAGAGGGTTCGGACCACAAATAAAAATGTCCACTTCTTAAATTAACCACTTTTGGAAATGACCACCTCTTTTGGCTGTTTTAATTAGCTTTTGGATTAATAATAAATTCAGTTATCATTCACGTCAGTAACAACAGATAATTATTGGTCTATCAAGTGGTAATTATAGCTAGACTAACATAAGTCTTAGGGTAACCTTTTCATAAATTTAAAAGTGATTAAATCAAATTCTGATCCATTTTAGGGCATTGCCCCTAAACAGATACCTTATCTAGTTTCAAATGAATATGAATTGTTTCGAAACATTTTCATCAAGTAGTTTATCAAACTTCTACGAGTCGAAAACATAACTTCTACCTTCGCATTCAACTATCGAGCGTCAACCTATAAAGTGCCCAACTTTGTAGTACAAAAAAGCCTCGTTTGGCTGTACCTCAGCAGCAACTGGCAGGTGGGCTCCCGTTTACCAAACTTAACGAAACTCCGGGCCGAAGTTAAGCCGAGGTTATCTCGCCTTCACGAACAATTTAATAATGGTATAACGCGGTGAATTATTCCAATTCTCATTCCGTTTCACTCCTACTCGCGAGATTTGTATCTTTCCCTCCTTTGTTGCGGCCGGTGGTCCTTCATAGCTGTAATCTATTATGAATTAAGATTTCATTAGCGGTTTTGTGCGCGACGCCTTTGTATTATGAGTCAGAAGTCGACATAAATCTAGGAGCTTTAAGAATTTGTCCCCTTTCTTTGTTTGCGACTCCGGGAGAAATCGTTTCTTCGTGCTAAGTCTACGAAGTTTGAGGTGTTTGTTTGCGGCGACTCACGCGTCGTTCTTATACTTCGATGTCACTATGAATTAAGGATTTACTGTAATAATGTACAATCTGAAAAATGTAGTTTATCTGCTAGCATAAACAGGGTGGAAATCAGGCGTTAGTTGGAGGGAAAGTACCCTAAATACTGAAGATAGCCAATTTTACTGAAAGGAAACATTCCTTCATTTCCAAAAATAAGTAGAACTGCATTTAACGAGTTTTGAAAAATCATTGATAATCACTCTTTGGACCTCCTCCATCCATACTCCGGACGTCACACCATCAGATCTCGCTTAAATCATTCCCTGACAGAGACCTAAGGGCACAAGTGATCTTGTTTGTACGTATATAAAAAGTCCCCCTGAAATGAAATATATTTATGTGCTGAAACATGGTAATAAGTCGTTACATGATGACCCAATTTCATTGCAGCCGATTATAATTCAATCACTATGTACATAAGTATCGCTGTGGAGAAAGCCAGTATAGTTATAAGCTCACGGAGCAACCCAACTCTGCAAGTGAGAACCCTCTTACCGCGTCCTCAGTTCTCTAACGAGCTCTGAGCGGTTCACTACACTGACACCTTACAAGTTCACTTCACCGACAATCCCAAAGGAAATAAACACTCAATTAACGTTCAAAAAATCCCATCATACTTCCTACTAATATTATAAAGGCGTAAGTTTGTAAGGATGGATGTTTGTTACTCTTTCACGCAAAAACTACCAAACATATTTTGATGAAACTTGGTACAGTGATAGCTTATATCCTGGAATAACATATAGGCTACTTTGTAATGCGGACAAAGTCGCGGGGCGTCCGCTAATACCCCCTAAGTAACAAAACGCCTACATAGAGGGCGCTGTTTCACAATGTACACGGGAAAATTCTACGCAGGCGAAGCCGCGGCAAAAAACTATTTACAATTAATAATTTCAGTCCCTACAACCTTAGATTACAAATCAAGGATTGCCCAGTCGTGGTCTCCACTCGAGAATTCGTCTACCCGTGACAGTGAGAATTCGTTCACGACGACAAGAGTGGTATACTTTGCTTTATTTAACGGTACTTTATTATGGAGAACTATGCTCCATTCCCCCTTCCCCCTACGAGTGGGGGAACGAAGGTCCCCCGAGACGCCCCGCCGGTGGTGAAGTGACAACTCCGCAATTACATTTCGTCTGCTCCGTATTCGGCGGCGTATCGAGCACGCTTCATATCATATGGGCCAATGGCCGCCCATGTGTTTCAGATTCAGTCGGTCTTTAGGATCTGAATCCTCGCTAGTTGAGCTGCAGGAATGCTTTTGTGATGGGTTGTTACGTGCTTCAATCGGAATTTCCCTATCAATCTTTGACCTAAGATACTGTAACATGTTAATACACAGATAGACTGGCATAACACAACATACTTACAAACAAATTGTCTCGCTAATAAATGCCATTCATTCATTTAGTCATTCGTTCAGTTCAGATAGGTTGATTGTTAAGTTGACTTTTGAAGCAAGTTTTACTTACAATACAAGGGCTGTATAAACTCCTGGTGAATATGGAAAACGTGTTAATCAAGATTGTCACCAAGAAGTTACGAATTTCTTTTGACACCCATAGAACGCTTCTTTTACGCCTCTCCCATGTGTCTGTCAGATTTTGGTTTTTGAAAAACGAACTCTATCTAGACTTTACATAAGTCTAGTATTTGATCTTGTTTTTTTTTGTCGCAAAACCCGTTTTACCACTCTGAGGGATGGAACCGCGGCCGCCAACCAAAGAAATTCTAACTCTATGATTATCACCATGAATTTTTAAAAAAAGCTACTCCCATATGGATGAGTAACAAAATCATTTTAGGGGGTGCCAAAATCGTGCCAAATGTATATCGAAATTGATACTCACTCACGCATTCTCATTTTAAAACTCCATATAAATTTGTATGAGCAACTTCCTCCCGCTAATCCGTTTCATTTGTCCGCACCCCCCTGATTTTGACACAGAATTTTTCATCGTTTCCCATACAAAATTTGCAAGGTGCGATCTCCACAGGGAGCGCGCGCGCGACAAAAGAGGTTCGAATCTCCTTGATTATCAGGAATAGATTTTTAAAAATTACTCTCACCATGATCTACACCTCTGAGGATCTACATGACTCCAAACAAAACAATATCAAGAGAAATGCCAATATAGTACCTAGCAACTGCAAAAACAATAAAATCAAATATGAAAAGGTTCGGGCCTATCTGACCCGCAGCACGCTGGGCCCGCTCCACCCTTGCGAAGACAAAAACACCGCTACTTAACTAGCGGCCGAAAGAAACCGACCGAGTTCGTGATAAGCATCCATTTCGCCGGGTCCTTTCTTAGGAATTTATTAGGTAGTTGGCCGTATTGGCCGGATAGGGTTCAGCGCACATTAAAACAGACGCAACGTCTGCCGGGTAAGTGGGTAAGACGACAACTTCTAACATCACTACGGTCGTGGTCGCACGTCCGTTCGGGCCGACTGACAGCTGACGGCTGACGACTGGGCATTCCCACCGCGCGCCCGGTGCTCCTGCGCCTATACATCATTTCAGTCTTTTGGCGTCTACTGCTGGTCATAGGCCTTCCCCAACGAACGCCACCACACCCGGTCCTCCGCTCTCCGCATCCAGCATTCTTTAGGACGTCGGTCCACCTGGCGGAGGGGCGTCCCCCGGTCCGCGGTCTCCACTCCAGAACTCGTCTGTCCCAACGGCCGTCGGTTCTGCGACAGATGTGACCCGCACATTGCCTCTTCAGCTTGCTAATCCTTTCGGCTATGTCGGTAACCTTAGTTCTCATTACGGATCATGTCCTTCAAAGAAACTCCGAGCATAGCCCTCTCCATATCTCGCTGGTTACCTATGGCGTAGATAAATTACAATTCTGGTAGGTCCAGAACATCAAAGACTAGAAGCAAATCACAGCAGAGTCCTAATTTATAATACTCTCCCTATTTGCGCATTGAGCATGCTCTGCTCGAGTTGTATTAATATTGTGAAACTAGCATAAACGTATATTGTAAAAGAGCCGCGGTAGCCTAGTTGGTTCTGCACTCGCCTTACGTTCATGAGGCCGTGGGTTTGAACCTTGGCCGTTATCAATGAGTTATTCGGAAAGTACTTACTCTTTATTGGAATACATTGTGAGGAAACCTGCATACGCCAAAGAAGTAAGGTTTCTAAGTCGTATGTGAGTAAAGTCCACCAAAATACGGATTGGGGCACCGTTGGTGGACTAGGGTTAGACACAATGGATCCCAAAAGGGTGGAAGTGAGATATTCCTGGCCCCCTAAGAAAATACGATGACGTATATTGTAAGTGTTATTGTGGAGAGTTAGCAGGAAGGTTCGAATCTCTTTGGTGGCGCGCACGCACCAAAGAGATCTTAACTCTATGAGAATTAGTATTATTTTTAATTCTTAAAAAAACTTTCCGATACATTTATTCACATTTGACATAGTAGCCGAAGTATCTCCACTGCTCTTGTATATTTTGGCCATTTACCCCTATGTACATTTTGACATGCCATTGACTCCCGGAATCCGGCAGACTGCACTAGTGCTGTGCGCTGCCCCTAACTACGGGTCGAAGGTTCCCGCGGGACAGCCCTCCCCCTACGACCCCCTTTAAAACGACCCAATGATACCGGCGACGACGTTCGATTGCCTGCCCATACTGTATTTGGAGGTCACTTCGAACGTGAAATGTGATGAGATGAGATGGGCGCTATGTGATCCTAATAGCGCCTCGTTTTACCAATATTATAAAAGCCCTTTCTTACCCTTTTTATCTTTCCCTTCCTATTGTTTTGACTTTTATAATCTAAATAAACTATCTGTTACTTTGCTATCCAGCCTTTAAGCGCCTCTCTTTACCAATACATAGGTGGACGGATAATTAGAAACAGGGCAAGATTTTCATACAATCGAGGTCACTTTGAAGCCATGGGTCTCCGTGAAGGATTGATCGGGGCATGATCTGATGACGGTCATCGAGAGAGTACATGGAGGACTTTCAGATCGCTATAGATATCCAACTGATCAGATCAGCCGTCTGGAAGTAGCGTCGTCATGATTCCTTTAAGATTTTCATGCATTTTGGTGCCATTTTGCGGGTTTTTTGCGGGGATGCTGCTTCCAAACGGCTCATCTGATCAGTTGTATATCTACAGCGATCTAAGAGTCCTCCATCTATTCTCTCGATGACCGTCATCAGATCATGCAACGATCAATCCTTCACGGAGACCCATGGCTTCAAAGTGACCTCGATTGTATGAAAATCTTGCCCTGTTTCTAATAATCCGTCCACCTATGTATATGTTTATGTACGAGTAGGTATATCACCTTTCATTTATCATTCACTCCATAAGTTAACCCCTAATCATAATCATCAAAACTGTAGCCAAATATCCTTTCACGATTCGCACATTTGGTAAACTCCAACTGTAACTCTCGTTACGAAGCTCGTCAGAAATATTTTAATTACATATCTACTAACAAAATAATTTGCGGGTCTGTCCTCTGATCGCATTAAGCCGAAGCTTTGATGATGTAAATAAAGTTTGCGGGTTTAATTAATTTTATATATTCCCCGGGCGGAAGCAGAATTAGTTTATAAACCTAACATGACCGCATACACGTTTTAATTTGCGAAACTGACTGATATTCAATAATTAATATTAGTGTGGGTGCCTGAAACACACTTCTATTTTTCTATTTTTCCCACACATCTATTTCAAGACGAATTACAATTTTCCCGAAATATATCGACATGGAAAATATGTAATGCCCTGGTAATTTGTATCAATTTATGTTTCACAAAATTATAGCTATTTTGATGGGACATAAAAAAAATCTTGAAGAGCACTGACATGGCCGAAAGGATTAGTAAACTGAAGAGGCAATGGGGGGGGGGGGGGGGGGGGGGGGCAGATCTGTCGCAGAACCGACAACCGTTGGGGCAGACGAGACGAGTTCTGGAGTGGAGACCGCGGACCGGTACGTGCAGCGTGGGACGTCCCTCCGCCAGGTGGACCGACCACCTTCTTTAGGTCATCGGTAAAGCCTAGTAGGCCTAAAGAAGGTGGTCGGAAGTGGCTGGATGCGGAGTGCGGAGGACCGGGTGGTACTCAGTGGGCCTATATCCAGCAGTTGACGCTAAAAGGCTGAAATGATGCCTGCACTAGTCCACTACTGGACATGACCCTCCCCTAAGGCGCGCCACTGAACATGCAGATCGGCGCTCTCTCTAGGCGGGGGCGCCGCTTGCCCACGCGTGATCTCCACTCGAGAACTCGTCTACCCCAACAGTTATCGGTTCTCCGACAGATGTGACTACCACTTCAACGTCATCATCATCATATCAGCCAGTAGACGTCCACTGCTGGACAAAGGCCTGCCCCAGGGATCTCCTCGACGACCGGTCCTGCGCTAACTTCATCCAGCTGGGCCCCGCGACCTTCACCTGATCGTCGGTCCACCTTGTGGGAGGCCTACGCTGCGTCTTCCGATACGTGGTCGCCACCCGAAAACCTTTCTGCCCCAACTGCCGTCAGTTCAACGTACCAACTTTCTATGAAAAATATGTTATCCACTAACCAGGGCCCTGCTAGCGATAAGAGAAACACGTTTATTGATTCAGTGTAACACAGAGCAAGGATATTGAATGAGTTAGCGGCACGTAACAATAACATTAACCCGATGATTGCGGGAGGTGTAACTTTATGAGTGGTACTCACCGCGTTACGAGCTGTTTCATTGGCTTCTATACTTAGCGCCATTACACCGCACCGTTTGTCTACGCGTTTTGTAACAAAGTCCTGGAAATTAGGACTCTGCTGTGATTTGCTTCTAGTCTTTGATGTTCTGGATCTACCAGAATTGTAATTTATCTACGCCATAGGTAACCAGCGAGATATGGAGAGGGCTATGCTCGGAGTTTCTTTGAAGGACATGATCCGACGGAGAACTAAGGTTACCGACATAGCCGAAAGGATCAGCAAACTGAAGTGGCAATGGGCGGTTCACATCTGTCGCAGAACCGACGGCCGTTGAAGCAGACGAGTTCTGGAGTGGAGACAAGGTAGCCGGAAGCGGCTGGATGCGGAGAGCGGAGGATCGGGTGTGGTGGCGTTCGTTGGGGAAGGCCTATGTCCAGCAGTAAGTAAGTAAGTAAAGTTCTTTATTTCTCCATAATGGAACATACACAAGTACAAGTAGATTTAGTAGTACAAATATGCAGCAAGTACTGATGATTGTATATGTCATGGTTATGGAGACTAACGCTCGAACTAAGGTTATAATTAACCCTGTTGTTTCGGGACGCCAGGCCTCCTCCCCGCGGAAAATATTGATTTACTTAATATTAAACATGCATCTTAAGGTGTTTAGAACTAAGTTAAGTATATATATATATATTTATTATAATTTAAATTTAAGTACGGGTTGTTAGATTTATGAATGAGTGATGGATTCCTGTGCGTGTGCGTGGACGCTAAAAGGCTGAAATGATGATGATAGGTACTTGGCTCAAACCTTCGAAATGTAATTACCAAATATTCTGAGAAGCTACGAACTCGGGCACAATTTAACGGTGAAACTTACAACAATCATAACAGCCTGGACTCGTTTTATCAAATTTTCTCGCACAAAATGATAAAAGTTGTAGGTAATTTAATTAGCCATAAAAACAGAAACCTTGCCGGGTCTTAGTCGCTGTCCTCTCGTTTCATTACGAAAATAAAAAATAAGGAAAGATAGCGCAGTGTTCCCGGGGGGACCTAATTACAGAGTGAAGAAAAATGTTCGTCTCCCAGCACTTTGACGCGAGCCGCGCGCGCGTGTAGCCCGGGCCGATTGTAATTCGTTTTGGAACCATCGCGTTGATATGGGGATCGCTTATCCTTCTAGACAATGTTGTTTTATAATTTAGATTACATTCATTTATTTACACTGTTACATAATTAAATTTTATAATACGTCATTATTTTTGTAAAATTGTCATACATAACTTAAATGAGTCAAAGCAGAAACTATGAATAAACTTACAATGTCAATTAAACAAAATTATTAGATCAGTCGAAAAGCATCGATCAATGTGTCAATAAAAAATATTAAAATAAAATTAATTTAAGTCAGAATAGTTGAGTATCGTATACCTACTTTGCTGATTTCAGACCTATTGTAATAATAATTGACTTATTTCCGAGGTTTGTGAAATTCCAAATCTAGTAGTATGATGGTATACCTGGAATGCTTATATGCATGCAAAAAAATTGCAGTCAGCACCGACCAAAAAGTTATTAGTTCCATGTTTTTCGAATCTTTTTGGTGGCGTGCGCGCTCCCTATGGAGAAAGCATCTTGCATATTTAGTATGGTTGCTAATACTAGTTTATATGGAGTTTGGAAATGAGAATGTGTGAGTGAGTCACAGTATTGTGATCAATTGTGATGCATTTGACACGATTTTGACACCCATAGAATGCTTCTTTTACGCTTCTTTAAGGGGCCGCGAGCACGCACCAAAGAGATCTTAACTCTATGTTTTTAGGCATCAAATGTACAGTATATAATTTTCATAGACTAAGATGACTGAATCTGACATCTGTGATATTCAAAGAAGATTCACTTGTGACCTTACCACCACGCACACTGCCTCCATCAACACGTTCCCCGAACACACTCGAGCGTCAAAAGTCTAGTTTACGAGGGTGCCTTATAAAGCCCGATTTATAATAATAAAATACGTCGTAAGCAGCGACGCTCCAAGCCTCGCTCATTTGTCTGAATTTACGTACAATGTGCTATACTTTATTGAGGATTTAGACTTTGCAAAACCGCTATTCTACCGCAGGCTTTTCGGTGATTCAGAAGCAGTTGGTCCAACGCATTTGGTCCAATATCAGAGGATATGGTACCGACACTTTTAAAAAAACTAAACGAAGATCGGGTTCAGTAACGCCCCTTGGGGGAGACCTATGTCCAGCAGTGGACTAGTGCAGGCTGATAATGATGAAGAAGAAGAAAAACTTGTGTAGGTATTGGATCTTAAATATCAAAGCACAGCTTTTGAATTCCAAATTTCGTAAATGTAGTAATAGAGAAATCCGACTATAGCGTTAATGAATACAGACTGGATAAATTTTAACAGAACCTTCAGTACATATTAGTTTAGTCTATTAATATGCAGTCTAGTTTTGTATTTCTTGTTTTTAATAGTGTTAAATTACTATACCATAACAGGGTGCCACGTAACCACCACCTATTATATGGCAATGTATTAATAATAAAGAATCATTTTAGTGTTTTGTAAAATGTATATGTTATGTAGTATTTGTATACGATTGCAAAAAACACTTAATACACATGAAACAATACATTTTCTAAAAACTACATTTGGACCAATTTTATCATCAACAGCCTATTAATCTCCCCACTGCTGGGGCTCAGGCCTACCCTCTCAACGAGGGCGTGCGGGCTATAGTCCACCACGCTAGCCCAGTGCGGGTTGGTGGACTTCACATGCGCCTAAGAATTTCTTCTTCGGCGTATGCAGGTTTCCTCACGATGTTTTCCTTCACCGTTTGAGAGCAGTCAGTACATGTACTTAGGTTTCGAGAAAAAACCCATTGGTACATGGCCCAGCCGGGGATCGAACCTCGGACCTTTCGATATGATAGGTCGCGTCTTAACCCCGAGGCCACTGACGTCCCAACTTTATAATTAGACCAAATGCGTATTGGACCAACTGGCGAAGGAAAACATCGTGACGATTATCCGTGCCGATCCAATGCGGTCATCGAGTTTCCGTCTCCAACGCGGTTTTAACAAGTCCTAGCTCATCTATCCTTCCTGGAGACGTGTTCCGACATTTTGAATTGCAATTTCCGATTCGGTTAGCTCGACAGCACGTTCGTTTGTGAACTGGCTTTGAATCAAAGCAATTATTGTTGCGTCTGTGGCGCAGTGGGGCGGCCCGTCACGACCAGGGGTCTGAGTTTGACTCTCGGCCGCGGCATGTTCCGCACGTCAGTGGAAACAAAACCTATAAAACTGGTCTTATATAATAGTATTAAAACTCCCTAAATAGGCCAGGCTCAATTCCAAAGTGTTTCCACTGACGTGCGGTCGACTGTACCAATAGGATTTTCTCGTATAAGTACATTTACTAACTTCTTTCAGATAGTGAAGGAAAACATCGCGAGGAAATCTGCTTAAGGCGAAGAAGGGATTCTTAGGCGCATGTGAAGTCCACCAACCCCCACTGGGCCAGCGTGGTGTACTATAGCCCTCGTTGAGAGGGTAGGTCTGAGCCTGAACAGTGGCGAGGCGACATTATTAAAAGCTGATGTGATTATTTGATTTTGAATTATTTTTAAGTTTTTTTTGTTTTTATTTTTAAGTGACAGAAAGTCTAAGGATTATCTATACTAATACTAGATGAACCGACAGACGTCGTTCTGTCAAAAGCTACTTGACTGTGGAGTTGGATTTCAAAAGTTCTTTATGCACTTGATAGACCTACTCTTGAGGAAGGCTTACGGCTATTAAACATCTCGCTACAACCCATAGGAGTTGAGCAAAAAAAACGTCAGAAAAACGGCGAAGCCGCTGGCAAGCTGGTTGTCGTGTAATCTTCCCCTATGACTGTCAACAGACTGTATTACCTTTGACCGGGGTTCGTTAGAGACGGGCATAACGGGTATATTAGATTAATCCTCCATCAGGGCGGCCGTGACGCGGCCCAGCGGAAGGCTATTACGGACCGGAAATGGACTATAGCCTGTCGCGACGTGGCCGGCCGTAGAAGCCGGCGTCGGCCTTACGCGCCATGCCGTGATTGGATGTTATTTTGATAGTAAATATGAGCTTCGATCTTATCGCGTGTCATCCTGTCATTAATATTCATGACCTTAAATTGACAGAAATCGATGACATGTCGAAGATAAATGAAACACTCCACCTATACCGGGTGGAAAAAAGTCGGGGTTGGAAGAAATTTAGATTTGTAATATTACCCTCAATATTGACAGTAGCCAATTTCGTTAGAAAGATGTTTCAAGAAATCGATTCTTATCATTGGCACAGAATAAATAATAGTTCGGTCCTTTTGATCGGCATCACACTAATATGGACTCGGAAAATTTTGATATCATAAATATTTTTAGGGTAAATTCCTGGAGGGAATCACGACTTTTTCCACCAAGTGAAAACGTGTGTTTTTTGTCGATTTCTTCTTAATGACTGACCAATAGATCAACGGACCAGCGACCAGCGGTTCATTAGATCAAAAACGCAAAAAGACGTACCTAACCTAATTAATTACGTATTTCGTGTAGGAGAGCTCGCTGCGAGCGGAAACATATAACAGTAGAGCAGGTCAGACTAACCGCTGGAATAACAAAGGGTGCATTACCTCAGAGAAATCAAGGGTAGCCGCGTCCGCGCCGGGCACGTCGCGCCCCCGGACCGGCCTGAATATTTCACTCGAGAGGAAAAACCTGCGGTTACCCTCGCCCTCTGAGGGAGAGTACGGGGTACCTAGTTTAATGTAGCCCGACTCATCTACGCAACATCTATATACTCGGCTGCGAAGAACTCTGATCCAATTCCTTGTTCATAGAAACGAGATGACTTTGTATCCTTAGATCTCCGTCCGGGAACGATTCGCATGAGATCTTATGGTGACTGTCCGGAGAGCGGATGGAGCAGGTCCAGAGAGCCATCATACATAATTAACTGTTCAGACAAGCCGTTTGCACCATAGGCTATGCGGTTTTCCGTACATTTTGATGCGTAAACCTTTATTTATTCTTATTAGTGTACGCCTTTATGCTGCGTCAGTGGCGTTGGGGATAAGACGCGGCCTAGCATATCGAAAGGTCTGGAGTTCGATCCCCGGCAGGGCCATGTACCAATGGGTTTTTTCTCGAAACTTAAGTACATTTTCTGACTGCTCTGAAGGAAAACACGAGGAAACCTGCATACGCCGAAACAGAAATTCTTAGGCGCATGTGAAGTCTAACCGAATCGTACTGGGCTAGCGTGGTGGACTATAGCCTGAACGCCCTCGTTGAGAGAGTAGGTCTGTGCCCCAGCAGTGGGGACATATTGATAGGCTGTTGATGATGATGCCTGTATGGTGAAAACGGCTTGCCGGATCAGTTGGTGTGCACGACTCTCTGGACCTGCTCCATCCGCACTCCAGACAGCCACCGTCAGATCTCACGCATTTCGTTCCCTGACTGAGATCTAAGGGCACAAAGTGACCTCCTTTGTATGAACAAGGTCGATTGACCCGAATTCCTTGCAGCCGAGTTGAGATAGGTAGCGAATCAATTAATATGTCCTGTTTACACTCAAACGAGACTAAGGACACGACGACGAGACGATAGATAAAACTTTCTTCCCTTTCGAATCTGTGGTCGATTCTGAGAAATTCTACCTCAATCACAGATTGACACCTAATTTCAAAGTGATTTTGTTCAGAAAACGACATTTATTTCCTTTGACTAAAGGTATTTGGCAATTAATCAATATTTTATTGGGTAAGGTATTTTTACAAGTCAAATTTGCAAGGAATTCACACAATTTATAAATATCGAAATCAAATATTAATAATTTTATTGATATTAATTCTTATTCAGATCACATCAAGAAGCCGTCATTATTCATTTTTGCTCTAAATATTTCAAGCCTCTTCGAACAGGTCTTTCATTTTAGTAACGAAGGAGTCACAAGCCTGTACTTATTTTCGCGTAGTGTCAGTTGTACCATTGAGTAGTACCATCAATGGTACTCGTGACACTAATTTAGGATCTGTAGTACCATTATTTATGATTATGTTTAAACTCCTTTAATATTATTTTAGTGATTTTGAAGCTGTAGATAGTCTACTGATCCGGGGAAGATTATCACGTCGGCCTTCCTGAAAACAGTCAAAGTCTAAAGACATAATAAGGTTACGATTAAGTCAGACAATCACCAGTGGTTGTGGTCAGGTTATCACCTTCCAAAAAGGCCCTTCCTGGTTGAGATTGCAAAATATTAGGAAGTCATGACCATTCCAACTAAGTTGCTGATCATTTTAACGTGAATAAAAACTTCCACGACCTACAATAACTTCATGGGGGGACTGATTGGTAAACACAATCTAAGTTTTTTATTTCGCAAGATAAGTAAGTGACAGATAGGTACAGTTAACAATAGAGATAGGTAAGCATGCACATTACAGAGCTCTATACTAAGTTCGAGCCTGCTTACCTATCTCTTTTGTTGACTGTACAGATTCTAACCAGCAGTCACATCCAGTGGATGCTCGAAATAATGCTTAACTTCCAGACAGATCTTATCAATAACCCTGCCTGTGCTGACGCGCAGTCGGCTAAAAGAACAAGGTTTAAACAAATTGAATAGTATCTTCTCAATCCAACGATATTTTAGAGCAATATAAGCTTCGTGCTTTGAACTGAACGAGTGAACGAGAGAAAACATTTAGCTGTAATGTAATCAAAGGAGATAAATACTAAAAAAAGATAAGGAGTGTTCGGCAAATTAAATTGGAAACTTGTCTTGAATTCCGCTCGTATTCGACTAAAGCTCCCCGACCGGCCACCCGGAAATCCGCTTTAAAGCGAAATTTAAATAGAGTTTAATATTGAACGGTTGAAGGAAGCGAGAAATTTCTTTGCAATAGAACCTGAAAGGAGGAAAATTTGTGTCGTATCGGATTTTAATTTCTTCTTGGAAGAATTAATGACTTTGCTTTCGCTCCGCCTCGCCTTTGTCGATTCATACGTTAAAAAGTCTATTGGGTTTAAATGGAAAATATTTTCGCAGCGTGCGACTTTCGCGGTAACTTTGAGAAGGAGTATTTTATTGCTAGGTTTCGTGCCTTGCAGAAAACTTGTTAATGTGTCAATTATCGTTCAGTACTCTACAACGTATATTATTATTAGAACCGGCACTTGGGTACCTACCTTGCCTTATAAGACAAATCGCTGCAAACTGGTAGTGGTAGATCAATAATAATTTCGATATCATATCTGTATACGTGTTGTTAACTTTTCGAGTTTATTTGCTCTGAACGTGTAATTCACCCATCACACGATATGATGTCATCAAAGTCACCTTTACCTCCCTCACGAGAGGCAATGACAATAGCTGAAACATCAAACAGTACACTTTTGTTCCAAACGTCGGTAATTGAAGTTCTCGCCAGACATCAAAGTATAAACTCCGAAAGATAACTTTATCTGTTCAAAAACTCGACAGAACTATAAGCAAAATGGAAACGAAAAGACCCGTTCGGAGCTTCCAAACAAACGTTTTCACATCGCAATTTGTTAAAAGAAAATGTGAAAAATCATATGTAACTCCATTTAGCGAGGCAGTGGAAAAGTGACTTTATTCTAATGGAGTGCGGTTGTGATTCGAGGATGCTGTGAGGTTATTTTGAAGGCATCGTCTGTAACGTAGGTAGTATTTCAAGCATACATACATCGGTACGCCGCCGGTCCTTATGTGTTTCAAGTGACAGATATCTCTGTGTTAAAGCTGTGTGCTGGGTTGTGGGCAGTTTGGTTAAACCGGTGTTTTAGGAAAATGCTGGGGGTTGGAGCAAAAACGTTGCAATAGTTAAAATTCAACCGTTACCACTTACTTACTTGCTGTAAGTATATTTCAGATGATTTTTGTGTGATTTGGTTATAATTAGTTACCTACTAGCTTTAGTGGCAATAAATATTCTTTCTTTCTTTCTTTCTTTCTTTCTTTCTTTCTTTCTTTCTTTCTTTCTTTCTTTCTTTCTTTCTTTCTTTCTTTCTTTCTTTCTTTCTTTCTTTCTTTCTTTCTTTCTTTCTTTCTTTCTTTCTTTCTTTCTTTCTTTCTTTCTTTCTTTCTGTCTTCCTTTCTTTCTTTCTTTCTTTCTTTCTTAGTTGACGTGTTTATGCGGATTTTGTTCAGTGATGATTTGAGTGAAAAGATCAAGTATAATCAAAGGGTTTGGAAGACCAAGGTAGCCGCTGGCGTGTAGGGCCGAGCGGCGTAACCCGCGCGTGCGCTTTCTGTGCTTTGTGAGTATAATAATTGACATTCAGGCATATTCTGACGATTCATCATCATATACTGTTGTCCACTGCTGGACATAGGCCTTCCCTAATGAACGCCATCACACCCGGCCTTCCGCCCTCCGCATCCAGCTGCTTCCGGTGACCTTCTCTAGGTTGTCGGTCCACCTGGCGAAGAGGCGTCAGATGTGACCTGCCACTTAACCTTGGAATCCAGACGACTCGCAAAGTGCCGATTTCGGCAACTTATCAGCAACAATGGCTCGAGTTTGTTGGAAACGTCCCTTAGATGTCCCGAAAGGAAACAATTTCAAACATATGGAGTAAAGGAGACTCGATTTGAGTTATAGCGCTGGGGTTCTGCATAAAAATCATATTTGTACAGCGCGGCGGCACCGTCAGCAAAACACGGGCCAAATGCAAATATTTGGGACAAACCGTTTTGTTACCATCCACGGATAATGTTTACACATGTATTTCCTATATCCGGTGTAAACTGGTTTTTGTTTCGAGTTCCATCTATTTACGACATCTTTCACGTGTCGATGTTCTTTTGTTTGCCGAATTGAATCTCATTTATCTGGTCTGGCGCTCTATTTTTGATTCGCTCTCCTCGCTTCTAGCGTTCGATTCTACTGATTTTCGCTCGACTCCGCATTTTTGAACCTCTCGAACGGCAATGAGTGGTATCGACCAATCGTCGCTTGGGACGAGCCGAGCGGTAGAATAAACGCCAAATGCCATATGACAAAAAAAAAGAGACAACTATCACTGACACTTTACTCCAGTTCACTTTTTCTAACAAAAGGCAAAGATAATATCATATACAGCCTCTATGGTTTCGACCATTACTGAGCATTTTACGTTCCGCTTTACGTTTCAGTAATTACCCGTTTTTATCTTTTCTGCGTAAAACGGATAAAATTCTAAATTTCTAATATTATTGGCAACACCGAACGCGAGCGAATCAAAAATGCAGAAAATCAGCGTCGTGCGACTTGGAAGTCATACTCGACTTCCAAGTCGCACGACGCAACTTAAGTCGCATGCGACGATACAATTCCCTACGAGCGAATCAAAAATAGAGCTCCTGGTCTACTTTCGCAACAACGCGTCGTCGTCCGTTACATAATCTTTCCTTTGCCAGGTCGTCTCTGTGTTTGAACTTACATCAAATCTACGCTGATATAGAATTTAAAGCACCTTAAGATATTGAAGATTACTTTTTCATTACTCATACTCTGAACGAAGGTCTGAAGTTGCCTGAGTAGCGGGTTGAAAGTAATACATCTCAGCCCTAGGGAGAATCGCTTTCAACTGACAGATGTCAAATTATTTTTAAAAAAACTAGTACTATTTTGACATTTCTATTGGACCATGTTCCAACTGTCTATACAGCCTCTCAATTACAGCGCGATGTAAAATTGAAATAACATAAAGTTATGTATTAATTAAAGAATATTATATTTTTAAATGACTTTATTATAATTATTACTGTTAACTATTTCTTTAAAATAACATAGATTTGGGCAAAATATTTATCATTTTTTCAATGATGGAAATGAAAAATAATGGCAGAATAGCTAACCGGCCACAGAAAAAAAACAAAATAGACGGGAAAGCGGCAATCCGCTCTTCTTTTGTTGTTTCGAGTTGTAGAGTTTATACTTCCGTATAGCAGAGATTTGTATTAACACTCATTTTATGTTTTTGTTTTTACTTTCAGTGTATTCTTAATGAAAAGCACAGTGTTTCCCTCGGGTTCAAGACTTATTTAGAGGTCCCTCGAACTATTGGCGCCCTCACTGCGCGTCGGGCGCCAAACCCCGTCTCGGGACTTAAATAAGTTACTTTCACCCCTGGGGTAACAATGTACTATTACGTACCTATACCTACGGATATACAGGGTTCTCGATTAACGTTAAAAACTACTCTGCTTGTTAGGGGTCAAAACATTTTTCTCCTGGTACTTTCAGAAGAAAAAAACTATGACGTATTTCTGTTCCAGTCTGTGGCGCCATTTCAGACCCAGCTTACGACGCGGGTCCGGTCCGGTGCGGATTAGTGGAATCGGTTTGAGAATTTCTTCTATAGCGTATTCAAGTTTTCTTAAGATGTTTTCGATATCTTGTGATATGATAATAATAATCCGTCCGGAAATTTGGGACAGGAATACCACGGCTCTATATCTGTTTCATCCATTACATTATTTAAAACTAGGCATTTTCTGTCTGAAAGCGTCGGTGATCTGATGTACTACATATTATTATATTGTAATAATTATTACTACTTAAGTATTAGTATTACATAAATTTATTGACGCTGTATGTTCATTACAAAATAAATGAATATGAATATATGAATATGAATATGAATATGTTGTAGTGGAGAAGACGCGGCCTGTCATGCCGAGAGGTCCGAGTTCGATTCCCAGTGGAGCCATGTCTCTCGAAACTTAATATCATTTACTGACTGCTCTCAAACACTAAAGAAAAACAAAGAAAAACCTGCATACGCCGAAGAAGGAATTCTTAGACGCATATGAAGTCCACCAACCCGCACTTAGCTGGCGTGGTGGACTATAGCCCTAAAGCCCTCAAATAGGAGGTATAGGCATGTGCCTCAACGATGGGGACATTATTAGGCTGCCGATTTGATTTGATTTTCCTTCAGAGGGAGAGCACCAGCTTTTGTTTGTTTAACGTTTTGTAATTTAGATTAAAGTGAAATAGGAACATAACATCTTTTTGACGGTCCTAATCCCAGAGCTACAGGAAAAGGTCGAATGGCCCATTTAGTGTCAAAATCTCACTACACCATGCGAAACTTTTTGCCCCGCTACATTGAACCGCCGAGATCCTACCCCGAGCTAAGGTAAACTGGACTCTGTAGCCAGCGCGGTAAGGACTAATCTGGAAGCGAGTGGGTGGTGGAGAGCGTAATAAAATTTGTCTAGCATGCAACATTTGCCTCGTCACCCCTCAAGGGATATTGCAGAATGTGTTTGTTGCAGGGCAAGTTGACAATAGATCCTTTAAAGACATTTTAAGATACTTCGAGGAAATGTAACTATTTTGTAAGTACTAGTTTTTACTTCGCGAAGACGTTCACCATGTTTAGCCGACTTTCCGTTGGACTCCTTAAGTTTTTTTATGTGGCGTTGTTGACTTGCTCCGAGTGCTAGATTAACCTTTCTTGCAAAATATGTATTTTTCCTTTATCTTCTTCATGTCTCCACGTCTTCCCGCGTGTGGGGTTCTCCATACAATCCCACTGTCGCCTGGTATCTTAAATAGACTTGAGGAACTGATGATGTACTGGTTAATTATTCAATTTAAGTTGTCACTAATTGGTATATAAACAGATATCACCATCTCTACGAGATTCTAAGATGTTCCGAAAAACATAGGGCTATGAATATTCATAAAAATCAAGAATACTTATGCCCGGAAAGATTGTCTTTTAAGTAGGAATCTCTAGAAAGTGAAAAAGTACAAACAATTCCAGAAGTAAACTTTGAAGGTTACAGGTCATATCACAGCTGCTGCCGCCACCGTCACCAACTGTGGCTATATCTGGCATTCTTCTGTAGCCAGCTACTCGTATCAACAATTATTATTGCGAGGAATGTCCATACTTTTTTTCTAATGGTACCAAGGATACAAAGTTGTGTCGGTCAGCATGATAGCACAGGACGTACGTTTCTGCTCCCTATAGAACCCACACACTTACCAGAAAGTATTTCCGCACTTTCCCCGCGACATCTACAATATGCTAAGTGAAGACGCGCGGAAACTTAAAGGCACACATGAGACGAGAAATTTTATGAAATCGTCACTCTGAGACGCGACTGGCGATAGACAAACTGCCATTATGACTTTTGTATGGAGTTTCCTTAAAGAGTGGGTACTTTTAGACAGGAATACATTTGCTTGTCATCTGTCACAGATATTTGGGGTTTGTATTAGTACTGCTGTGACTGGTTGTGGTTGCAATCACTCATTTCACCTTCGTTCTTCCTCTGGTTCTTTCTACTTTTTTGTCCTTATATCAGTGTCTATATCTACCTTTGATTTTTTTATTTCTTTTAATCGAATTTTAGGCTCGATTCAAAGGCAGAGGCACATAGGTATAAAAAAAAGATAACACTAAAAGTATTTCGTCTTTTCCTTCGTAGTAAGGTGTGACTGGAAAAGAAGATTGGTGCTCTCAAATTTTAACTCTGTACCCTCAGAATTGGCTCCTTTGTTTATCTATGAAATACGCAGTTCAAATATCGCCATGGCATATTCCACAATTTGTTACACCTTGTATGTGAAACACATTGTTCCGAAATGACAAAACCTGAAACCGAATCTGTAAGCAGAGTACATGTCACCATTATCGAAGCATTAGCTAAAACTCGGTCCAAGCCGCCGGGCGGGACCGCAGGGGGAGATAAGCTGCAGGTGAGGAGGGGGGAGGGGCACACCTTTAGCGAAACCTATAAATTCCCCCGCTATCTGCCTCGACGAACCGGCACGGTAGTGTTTTTGAGGGAAATATCCTTAGATTTTTTATATTTTCACATGATTTTCGTCAGAGCGTCAGTGGCCTCGGGGATAAGACGCGACCTATGATATCGAAAGGTCCGAGGTTCGATCCCCGGCTGGGCCATGTACCAATGGGTTTTTTCTCGAAACTTAAGTACATGTACTAACTGCTCTCAAACGGTGAAGGAAAACATCGTGAGGAAACCTGCATACGCCGAAGAAGAAATTCTTAGGCGCATGTGAAGTCCACCAACCCGCACTGGGCTAGCGTGGTGGACTATAGCCCGCACGCCCTCGTTGAGAGGGTAGGCCTGAGCCCCAGCAGTGGGGACATTAATAGGCTGTTGTTGTTGATGATGATGATGATTTTCGTAACGTGATAGCGTGATAGCTTTTATTATTGGGTATTTGCCCGGTTTACGTTGGAAACTATACCAATTTTTTATAATATATTGATCGCAAGGATAGGAAATTATAGATGTCTGTAAAGTCCACTCATCTGCATGGTAAGAACTGTTGCCCGCAGATGTTCTGGGATGGCCCTTGTATTTTTCTTCAAATTACTAACAAATATTGAATATTTCATCATAAATTAACCATTTAAAGTTTTTTCGCGTCCACTGTGCACGGGCCCACACCACCGTGCAGGAAATGCGCCCAATGGTTCGAGTTTTATGTCCAATTCTCTCGAATGTATGGCCATTTCGACGTGCGCCGACACTGCTATGAATTTTATTGACTTTTGATTATTTTACACAGGGCTGCCAAAAAAATACGGAATTATAAATATTCGCGTGAATATTCGGATGTTTAGTCCACACAATTTTAGTAGATTAAAATTCGTTTCTACATAAATTTAAAGCTTTCTGGCTAGAGCCTGAATCTGTAAGTACAGGAAACAAAGAGTATTGCTAACATTTGAATAAGTCAGGCTTACTCACCCGAAAAGAAATAGACATTACAAACAAATACCTAAGGAGATTTAAAGGAAAGGAAAGAACAAAGAATGCAGTAAAGGAAAGAATTTGAAAACAGTAGATCCTTTTCATTCGACAACTGTCTCTAACCTAATAAAGTTATCTCGACTCGCCATTTCGCCGCTGCTCAATGATCCAGCTTTATCAGGTGAAGAAGGTGCCAGCCCTAATGCGTACGCCTGCCCAATCCCCGGCTGATGAGGTGCTTAGAGCCCCATAATGAGATCCGGAATGTGCACCGGTGAATAATTGATTGTCTCACCTCGCGGCCGCCGGTTGAGATTTGATAAAGGCTTTGGAGTCTTCGTCTTCAAGCCGTGGTAATTCCAACTCGAAACAAATGGCACTTGGTGCGGGGATCGGGATATATTTCTGAGGGCTTCTTTCATCACTTCCTGATATTGTTACAGATAGTAATCTTAGTGATAAACTAATCTATCAGATAAATCTGTGTGATAGACTATATAAAATATATAAGTTATAGGCAATCAGATACCTGTGAAACCAAAAAAATAGGCTATCTGTCAGATAACCTGCAGATAGGGTATCTGGGACTTTATCAGCAAGCGGTGTAAGAGGCCCTTTATCTTACTTCTTTATTTATTTCATACTAGCCGATGCCCCGCGACTTCATCCGCGTAATAAAGTATACTATTTATATGATAATCAAAAAATTTTAAACCGTTCTAATCATGCCAGTTTCTTTGTTTCAAAGTTTGTCAATAGATGGCGTTAGGTGTATTTTACACTCCGCTATCATTTGTTTCTTCGCAACAAATTATATAAGATACGCGTGTAAATTACCCACCAGTTGTTACATCTTTATTACTAGTAGTTCCGTGAGAACAGTAGACCTCGCCAGCCCTTATAAACCAAACCTAAAAGAAACCAACAAAAGTCAACTTTGGAAACAGAAAAAGTACCTACTAAAGTGACAAAAATTAGCACTTTAAAGCTTAATATTTCGCAAACGGATCCCTGAATCGAAAAATGTTTATCACACACCCGCGATATTTTTGAAAGACCCATCCAACGATACCCCACACCATGGATATCACGCGGAAAAAAATAATTTTCCATTTTACGTATGCAGTTCTATGAACATAATTTATTTTTTCAACTTTCTTAAGTCGATCCACTATTACTCAAAAACTAATAGAACCTACTTAGCCGTAATAGTTTTCCTTGTAACTACGTTATATATGCTACTGCCATGAATTTTTTCACATTTCCAGAAGCAACCGTTTAGCTGGCAGGGGGGGGGGACACGTGACTCTAACAAAAATTACCGCTTTAAAGCTTAATATTTCGCCAACGGATCCCTAAATCGAAAAAATGGTATTCACACACCAGCAATATTTTTGAAAGACCTATCCAACGATATCCCACACTATGGGATTCACAAGAAAAAAAAAGTTCACTCCCACTTTGCGAGTATGGTAGGTACTCTAAAAAAAATGTTTTTCAAAATTTTATTCTACTCATTTTGTAGGTTTAATTAATTTATACATATGCCAAATTTTCGTCAAAATCGGTTGAAAAATGCGACCTGTAGAGAATTACAGACAGACAGACAGACAGACAGACAGACAGACAGCCGGACAAGAGCATTTTTGGCCAGTCTCGAAACGTAGACGCTTCGCTCGCTTCGCTCGCTCGGTCAATTAGTATAGAGTATGCACAGAACACGGAAAAAGCTCGTTACGTACGCTCCGCTACGCGGAGTATGGATATCTTGTGTTATTTTTTAGCATTTTAATTTAGTATAGGCTGTCTTACTTGAAGGAAGGATATCAGGTCGAGAGGTAAGAGTTCGATTCCCGGGCGTGCAATGTACCAATGGATTATTCTAGAAACTTAAGTACATTTGCTGACTGCTCTCGAACGCAGAAGTAACCTCTGAGTGAGTAATTCCGAAGAAGCGCATGACGACTAAACGCATTGGAATCTAATTTTAACAAAATTTCTAAAGTGTTACACCCTAGAACAATTTTATGCCACATAAAAACAAAATTTTGGTTGTTAGAACAACTTTTACATAATACAAGGCACTCTATCAAGACAATCTAAAACACAAGAAACCAAACTGTCCACTTGTACATACATCTCTAAATTCCAAATACATAATGGTAATTTTGCAGTCAACTTGTGAACGTGAAGGAGTAATATTGGCCTACTCTTTACTTCTTGAAGACATGATTAACAGTCGGCTATAAATTTTTTAACTCGAAACGCGACACCAAAGTGACGGGTAATAAATTTAGCTGTCCAATAGAAACAGACGTTCGGTGAAGCTTGCGTGCTGGGAGCTCATCCGTGGAATGTACAACCGGGTATACAGTATACACTTGAACCATACGAGGGAAAACTCAAGTTGTAAAATGCGTATCATGAAATAAATTACTATTTAGTTAGGTTTCAGATTCAGAATAGTGGTATCTGAATGCTGAGCGTATAGCGGATACATACATACATACATAGAAACATACATGCATGTATCGGAGATGTGGGTATCGACGATTAGAAACAGTGGATGGAAAAATCCACCTTTCAAAGTCATATTAAAAGGACCTAGCTTGAGTAAACAATATTGTGCTAAGAAATGACCTTATTACATATAACAGCTATCATTATACGTTCAGCTACAGCACCTGTCCGAATAGCACCTGCGCGAATAGCACCTTGCTTAGTCCAGAAAGGCACCGATCAATATTTTTGGCAGGTGCTGTTCGTGGAAATGGAAACGAAACCAGCATAAACCGGTATCTCATAGTATTGCAACTCCCTAATAGACTAAGCCAACTGAAGGTCAAAGTCTTTACACTGACGTGCGGTTCTAAATAATCGTTCTATAAAATCAATACACAACATAAAACCTGTTACTCGCACGAAAATCCCTTCGTCCTCCAAAAAAATGTGACCCGTTCCAAAACGTCAAATAAAATACAATATTAACCCTTGCCGTAACATTTACACGGTCATAAGTTTCGGATTAAAAAAGGGGGGAGCGCAATGAATGGGAAGGAATCGCCGGGGATGAGATGGGTCGCCATTGTGTAGGTACCGCTCGTGTGTGTCAGTGTGTGTGCACACATCGACACCTCCGCCGGGCGACACTATCAACTAAATATAGATAAAACATGTACATGACTACGACACATACTTACGAAGACAAATATTCAAAGGTTTATAAACATAGATTTAGTATTACCATAGATTTGCACTCAATAATTTGAGAAGATGCTTCTTAAATGGCGGGGTCAAACTGAACAAACACTATGTATTTTAGTCGGGCTGTTAAAATTCGCATATGTAGAAAGAGATAGAAGATACTATATCTGTCTAGCTTACTCTTACCACTTTTGTAATAAGTGTGTCCCTCTCTGATTATTATTTTTATTTTAGTGCGTGCTCTATTGCTTTCTCTATGTTTATAAAACATTTTAAAATTAGTTGTGCGGCGCTGGTATTTTGTCAGCACCGGGCTGAGTGAAGTAAAGTTTCCCGGGGGAGATGAGTATGTACCTATCTAAATTTGTATTTATAAGTTTATATTATATATAACCCAACCTAATTAGTTATCAATTTATCTTATGTATTGCATAACCGAAAACCGTTATTTCTTCTGTGGTTCGGTGAACGACTACACGCACTCACACAGCCGAAATCAAAATTGCGTTCGTACCACATGTGGTAAGTGGTCCCTAAACGATCATGCTTGCATGACATGCAACGTTCACGTGAATTATTATGCTGCATGATGGACCATCATGCTTGCTATCAATCAGTACAGTGAAGCAACGGCCAGCACGTAGTATGCATGTCATGCACGGCATTCACTACAGCTAGACGGTCATGCATGTGTGACAGCACGCAATGTAATGCCGCATGATCGTTTAGGGACCCCAGTAAAGTATTTTTGGTTTTTTCAATTAATTTCCATTGGGTAGTGTCGATGTGTGTACGTGGAGGGTGCTATAATAATTTGACCCGTGTTTCGTCGTCACACATGTCATCCGAATGTTATTACGCGACCTGACGCCACGCCGAGTGTCTATAAGTAATCCGGCATTGTTGCGGACATACTCTCAGTAAGGCCGTATGTACGTAGGTACTTACAATCTCTTTTACTATGTTTACACCATAATAACAGAGAACCGTAATTTGTTAGCGAAAGATATCATTGAGGTTTCATTTGTTATTCAAATCTGAATTCAATAAAATATGCCTATTAACATGTCCGTATTATTAGCAACAAGGATATAGACCACAGAACACGGAAAAAGCTCGCTACGCTCCCAGCTGGTTTATAGTAATCGATGGTATAGGCTATGGTCCACCTAAGAATTTCTTCTTCGGCGTACATTACGTTTTATTTCACTGTTTGAGAGCAGTTACTAAATGTACTTACTCGTAAGTTTCGAGAACAACTCATTGATACATTATGGCATGGCCGAGGATCGCTTCTTCCCATCTACACCACTACTCTCTAAATCTTCGAACAAGATTCTGATGAAATTTTACAGACACAGGCCATAATTCAAAAGGTACCTAAGGAAAAGCTGTTCCCGACGCGGGCGAAGCTGAAGGAAACAGCTACCACGAATAGCACCTGCCAAAAAATTTTTTCGGTGCCCTACGTGCCAAGGTGCTATTCGCGCAGGTGCTATTCGCGCAGGTGCTATTCGCGCAGGTGCTATTCGCGCAGGTGCTATTCGAACGGGTGCTGTGGCTGGACTACGTCGTTTAAAATATAACCAAGACCGCGGCGATTCTATTTCATCATCATCGTCATCATCTCCGCATCCAGCCGCTTCCGGCCACCTTCTTCAGGTCGTCGGTCCACCTGGCGGAGGGGAGTCCCCCGGTCCGCGGTCTCCACTCCAGAATTCTATTTGGCATTCGCTAATTATTTGCATTCATTCCGGGCGCGGCGTCCCGCGAACAATTAACGAGGTGCCTCAAAGAAAACTTTCGCGTTCAGGGAACAAACGGCCCCTACCATCGGCACATTTCACAATGTCGATGGCCTGAATATGGCAACTCTCTCACGGGAGCCGTGTTTGTTATAACCCTGAATCCGTCTATCAGTGTCCAAGTTTTGTCAAAATTCGTTCGGCCCGGCAACAAACATATAATCTTTTTAATACATAATATATATTTTTATTGCAAATAACATTAACAAAAATAGTCAATAACATTAAATTAAATTAAAATAACTAACTATACATACATAATTAGTTAGTACCTACTTAGCAATGTTCTCAATGGCGCTCCGTTCTTTCTGCCTACCCCGCCAGGGACATAGCGTGAAGATATGTATGTATGTTCTTTTCTATATGCGAAGATTGTAATTGACTTATATACATGTAAAAGTTTCTTTTCTTAATTTAGGCTATAAAAGTTGTAATCTTCTTATAAGTAAATAAATAAATGTATGTACTTAGCAATGTTACAGAAAGGTGATTTCACCCTGGAAAAAAATCCCAATTTGCTTTGAATAATTCTTGATTCTAGATCAAAGAGATTTAAAACTGATTATGGTGATTCAATTTATATAAAAAAGAAGCAACATTACTTACGTAAGTATACAGTAATTTTCCGAAGTAACCCGCTGGTTCTTTCCCTAAAAATATTTTTTTTAAGTAAGTTTTATATTTATAAAAATCTAGTGCAAATCAGATCATTGCGTCGCGCTGCTCGAGTAGCCATAAATCCCCCTAGTAGCGGCCTCGGAGAGCATAATAGGATACTAAGCTGTATTCTTGTGTAATTAATTATCCCGTTATTAAAGTTTGCTGTAAAATAGTTTTCCTTCTCATAAAACACTATAGCTTTACACTTGGCTGACACTATGAGTATAATACATCAGTATAGATATGTTATGATGTGGCATTCCAAATCAAAAGGAACTTTGTGGTGGAAATAAGAGTGGGCTCTTTCCAAGAAGTTTCAAATCACTTTGGTCGCGCGCGCTCCCTGTGGAGATCGCATCTTGCATATTTAGTATCGGAACCTATGATGCCATTTACCGGGGGGGTGCGGACAAAGGAAGCGGAGTAGCGGGAGGAGGTTGCTAATACAAATTTATATGGAGTTTGAAAATGAGAATGTGTGAGTGAGTCATAACTTTGTGATTAGTTTGACACGATTTTGACACCCATAGAATGCTTTTATTACTCACCCAGGGAGTGTCAAAATTTTTTGATTCATGGCTCTTTCACACTGCGACGGTAACGACACCGACATATCGTCAGCTTGGTCCGTTGCACGACAACGATGTCGTCCGACGACTGTATGACACGATGATGTTACCAACAGTGCGGGATGCTACAGCCAGTGTGGCCAACTCCCTTGGATGTTTGAGCACTAAACGAATCTAAAAAAGCACCCGATTTACAGGATTTTCAAGAAATGAGCACAAGATTTTTAAAACTAAAAAAACGCAACAATTTATATGAGTAAAGGAATTTAGAAAAGATAACAGTATTGCCTGCCTCGATCGATTTGAAATTGGCGCGACGATTTCATAGAAAATGTGAATGATGAATGAAATTTTCTACAGAAGCAGTGATTCTTCCAGATTTCATACATGAATTCGGATTTCGGACACGCGCTCGCTCGTCGCTTGGTACTTTTTACTATACTACTACGATATTATTATGATTTAACGTGGTGACTGAAAATGCACTAAAAAGGGCACTAGGCACTAAAATTAAATTTTGAGCGCTGACATCTGTAAAAATGCACCAGATCTAGTGCCGAAAGCACTAAGATGGCCACATTGGCTACAGCAGCAGTCTCGCCCCGCACTGTGTCGCCCGCCGATATCGAGCAGTGTGAAAGCGTTAGTGAAATCTGCTCTAGACTTAAGATAAATTAACTAAATTTAGGTAAATTAGATAACTTACGAGGGTGACATATTGTTTAAACCCCTCTATATTAAATAAAGATTATATAAAAATAAAAAAATGTATAAAACTACCTCCGACGATATCGTGTAGGTAGCGTGTCGTTATGGATATCATCCAATGTGAAATCCCTTATGGTTGAGTAATAAAAGCATTCTATGGGTGTCAAAATTGTGTCAAAGTAATCACAAAATTATGACTCACTCGCACATTCTCATTTTCAAACTCTATATAAATTTGTATTAGCAACCTCCTCCCGCTACTCCGCTTCCTTTGTCCGCACCCCCCTTGTAAATGGCACCATAGGTTCCGATACTAAATATGCAAGATGCGATCTCCACAGGGAGCGCGCGCGCGACCAAAGAGATTTGAAATTTCTTGACATAAATATACCTAACCACAGATCCAAGAACCAACCTCCTAGCCTAGTTTTTTTTTCTTAATTTTTTGTATAATCGTGCCGTGCGTCATTGGAGTCATGTCACAAAACTTTAATTCTCTCGGGAACTAATGCCACCTTAAGGTCCCTTTTGATTTGGAACACCACCTATAACTGATTAGATGACAACGTCCCACACGATTACCGCCATACATCACGCCACAGTTAAACTGAAAATATTCATTAGCCAGGCGTTCCGCGTTTCGCCTAATGACGTCAGTAATTGATACGGAGTACGCACTCCGCGCAAGAAAATGGCGGCGACGTGAAAGCTATTTGAATATTCATTGATGGCAGTAAATGTGCGGTGCTTGAGGTGTTTCGCGTCGCATCTAACAGTGGATTCGCTGGAGCTTTTAGCTTAAAATGCAACGTTAGAATTCACTTTGTTGAAGTGGAATACACGAGCAAATAATTAAACGTTACGCTCGGTACAGATAGAACACTTAAGCTTCGAATTACTCGGTAACCTTATTCTGAATTGAATCAAACAGCCTTGTTCGAGACGTGTACGGTAGCCCGTTGAACACGATTCGTTGTTGAACAAGCATTCAGAATTTCAATTGCTTGTATCAATTGCTAATAATCAATAGCGTATGAATGTTTATGAACCTATCAGTTTGGTATTATTTAATTGATTTCATCACAAAAAAATAATTTGATAATGTAACTTGCGTGAGATTTAAGGAATGTTTCGTTTTGTAATCAATGTAAGCAACGCGATTCGAATGCCTAAACCTAACGAGTGTCAAAAGTCATCATCAGACTGCCATCTTTCAACGTCCACTGCTGAACATAGGCCACACCCGGCCCTCCGCCCTCTGCATCCTTCCGGCCACCTTTTCTAGATTGTCGGCCCACCTGGCGGAGAGGCTTGCCCACTGCCACTTGTGAGCTTTAAGTAATAAAAACTGTAGAGAATCACACCGCAAGCTCAATTCCTATAGATTTATTATTTGCCGATCCCACCTTAATATCTTTGAATACACACCGCTGCATTTCACATTCCCGAAACCGAATACTAGCTTCAGTATTTCCTTAAGACGTGCTCCAACCTGGCTGGAAATCTCGCCTGAATTTTTCGGTAAACATCTCGCACATAGCCCGGCAGTGGAGGCACAAAGCGGTGGGATTTGGCGGGCAAACAGCGGGCATTCCGCGGTAAGCCCGAGCGAGACGCTGCACCGTAACATGCTTTGTTGATCTGCTGCCGCGCGGCATCGTTCGGAAATACATTTAGATGCACTCACGCTGAGCTGCTTACTGCATACAGGCCACTGACTACACCTATGAATACGTACACTCTTTGTTACATACCTACTCTTTGTCACTTTCGGTCGTGTTTTTTTTCGTATCTTATCTTCTGAGGGGCCCAGGAACACCTGGCGACACTTGGACCCTATGGGATCTGTTGTGCCAAACCCCTGTCCGCCAAACGGTGCCCCGATCCGTTTTTTTGGTGGACTTCACATACGCCTTAGAATAGTAAATACCAGTCTTTGGTGTATGCAGGTTTCCTCACGACGTTTTCCGAAAAACCTGTGGTATTTTAATAAACCGTACTTAAGTTTCGAAAAACTCATTGGTACGGGCCAGGATCGAACCCACGACCTCATGAACGTGAGGCGAGTGCACAACCAACTAGGCTACCACGGCTCTTCGGTCGTGTCTTAGTCATACATCTGCTTCCTTTCACAGATAACCAGTTCATCTAACAGGGCGTTAATCACTCTAGAACCCGTCAGTCGCAAAAGTCTTCGGTTCCCTTTAACTGCTTCTGACGTCGTTAATATTGCATCTTTGTTTATATTTTTTCTATTGCTTGACTAATACGTAATCACCGAAAAGCCTATGTTACGAAGATCTATTCAAATCAAGGTCCGAAGTTCATTATGGGTATTTTCTCGAAACATTTACTGTCTGCTCTCAAACGGTGAAGGAAACACCGTGAGGAAACCTGCATACGCCGAAGAAGAAATTCTTAGGCGCATGTGAAGTCCACCAACCCGCACTGGGCTAGCGTGGTGGACTATAACCCGAACGCCCTCATTGAGAGAGTAGGCCTGAACCCCAGCAGTGGGGACATTAATAGGCTGTTGATGATTATGATGATTGAAATCAAATCATTTTATTGCATTCCACAACGTAAATAACTGTAGGTGTTAAACTTAAATATAATATGAACCCTTGTGGGCACAAAAACATCGGAGAGAGGCGATTACAACTGGAATAGATGTCGATTAGTTATTTATCACAGTTTAACGTTCATGTATTCGCTTAATAGTAGGTAAAAGTAGTATTTCATAATCAGTAAAAAACTTTTAAATTTAACAACAAAAAAATATCATCTGTCTCTTTTTTAAATAGATAGAGATATTTCTGGTATATTGCGTCTATCTGCATAGTTCTAAGAAACTAGAACCCGCAGTCAATCTATTGATTTTGCGAGCGCCACAGGTTTTACCGACGCAAAAATCAAATATCATTCGGAACCCATGTACAATGAAACATTTCATTTCCACATTCAATTCCGAAACGCAAATGAGGTGTGCACTGTGACGTATGATCGGCTCGGGCACGGAACCGCGGCTACGGGGCTGCGGGCACGTCAGAAAGCAATCACTGAACTAACGCGGAATCATTCGCCGGCGCCGTCAGCCGGAACAAAAGCGAATCACTTTGATCTCACTGCGGTGGCCAGGAATCTCGTTAAAGTGGGACTTATCTCTAGAACTGATCGGACTTTACGGTGAAATACCTAGTGGACCTTACGATCAATCTTGTGTCGCGTTTATTAGGTCTCATTCGAACCTTAGTAAGTCCCAATGAGTTTTAGAAACTTAAGTACGGTTTATTACCATAGGTTTTTCGGTGAAGGAAAACATCGCCGAAGAAATACGCCTAAGATTAGAATTTCTATTCTATTGAAGATGTCCAACACCTGCTGATGGAGTGTGACAGGTTCAGGAATAAGAGGGAGTTAATGATGAGACGACTCAAGCTGAATCCACTTGATGTAGGTTTGGCTCAGTCTATCTTGTCCAAGCCTGCATCTGTGGCGGCGCGATCCTTGTATGACATCCTTGAGTCGCCTCGTCAGTAAATCTTGGTTAGGGTACGATGGGACTGAAATGTGGATAACAAAAGTCTCAAATAAAATAAAGATAAAAAATACTATTTTAAGGCGTGTGTGAAATCCACTAAAAATCGAATTGGGGCGTTCGTTAGTGAACAGGGGTTTGGCACAAAAGATCCCACAGGGTCGACATATCGCCAAGTATTCCTGGACCCTAAGAAGATACAAAGGAACTAACTATAGCAACTAAATATAGACATACGCAATAATTGCGTGCGCACGGGAGATTATGGATAGAAATATCAAGGATAAAACTATCTATATACTCAGCGACAGCCAGGCAGCGCTCAAAGCCCTGAAGTCCTGTCGAGTGGACTCCAAACTAGTCTTGAACTGTGTGCAAGCACTAAATAAGCTGGGGAGTACAAACACAGTGCGACTGGTATGGGTACCGGGGCACGAAGGCATTCGAGGAAACGAGAACGCAGACGAACTGGCCAGAAAAGGGTCAGAACGGGCCCTGATCGGACCAGAACCATTTGTGGGACTCTCCTCGAGTACCATTAAGACGGTTTTAAAAGCATATGCCGACGAACAACACCTAGCGGAGTGGAGGGCTCTTGAGGGGCTGGCGCACGCTAAAAAGTTCATCGGCACAAATGACACAGGCTCTAAAATCAACATCTTAAGATATGATAAGAGAACCGCCCGCCTTATTGTAGGAGCTTTTACCGGTCACTTCGGTGTAAGGGACCTCCTGCATAAGATGGGACTATCGGAGACCTACATATGTAGAGCCTGTGGAGAGGACGGCGAGACGATGAAACATCTGCTGTGTGAATGCGATGCACTAGCCGCAAGGCGTATGAATGTCCTGGGTGTGGCTTACCCTGAACCCGAGGACTACAGGCTCCTACCCCTCAGCTGCACAATAGCATTTGTGCAGCGAACACTTGGGGAGGAGAGCGCCAGGTAAACATAGGGGCCGACACAATAGATCCCATAGGGTCGCAGTGTCGCCGGGTGTGCCCGGCCCCCTTCTATAAGATAAGATAACTATAGCAACCGTTAGAGCGCCGCAGAAAAGTGAGGCCAATTTGGCAAGGCTTTGAAGAATACGGACCAGGCAGATTCATGTTTTTCCTCCAAAATGCTAAAGCACAGTGTTCCTAGGGTCGACGTAACATGGAGATAGCTTCAAACAATGAAATGAAAGCGCGATATTTCCATGCATGGCGGGCCGACTGACTAAGCCGACTGCCGACTGCCGGCGCACACATCGGCGGCCAGGGATTGATTGATCCCACACGCCGGCTCCCGGATCACACGTGTCATATTATTGGCACTACATCTTCCGCCTTCCTAACATTGTTGAAAATTGCGATCGTTACAATCAAATAAATACAGTTTTACATCCTGACATTTTAGGCTCCATCCAGATCTCAACAAAATTGATGAAGAGATATCATTTTCTGGGAGATCATCCTTTTAATCAATCATCAATCCAAAGTTTCTTTATTTACTTTTAGGTTTAACCCTTTGCTAGCGCTGATGATTGTAAGGCATCCGAGGCTCCCTTTTCCTCACGCAAACGTATCAGATCGTCTGACGGTATAGTTGACCGGATAGAAGTGGCCATTTGATCTGCAGCCTCTGAATTGCTGCGACCACCCTCAACTTTAAAATTTAAGACAATAACAGTCTGAGCAATACTCGAGTTTAAATCAATCAAAAATTCACGTTCTCAAAGTATCCTGCGGCCCCTGGCTGGGCGCCAAATTTGAGCTTCACTTATTTTTACTTATCAACATCGAGAAATACTAAAATACCCTACAAAATCTTTAACAAGCTAAATAAAACACACAGTCCGTAAATGCGGCCGTGCAATTCTTGGATCGTACATTGTACGTACGAACCGAACCGGCTGTTTGTGCTATTTGTCCGGTTGGATCCGATACGATCCGGTGCTAGCCGGTATCGGCGCGCCGCCATGTTTGCGCGCGTGTTCACCGGGGAGCGAATCGCGGAAATGCTTCCGCGAGAGGATCGAGGAGCTGTTTTACTGCTTCAGGGTAGCGTAGCAAGACTGCATTACAATACAACACACAATGAAACAAAAAAAGTTGACTTTTTTTGCGTGTGTGGAGAGAATGATGAGATTGAGTGAAGAGATAGAAGGGTGTCAGGATCTTGACGAGGGATACAGCGCGGAAATTAATGTTTGTTTGAATTTGTTTAATGATTGAAACTAAGGAGAGATTCTCACGTAAGTCTGATGAGAATTCACGGGAGTTAATTGGCATACTTAATTTAAAATTAAGAAAAGTTGTTGATATAATAGTTACGTGATCAAAATGCTCTTTGTGATAATTTGTTCTGTGAACAAAACAGTATTTTGACATAAAACCATACCTCATACGGACTAAGATAAACATTAAGTTTGGAACGATTGTTTGTTGTAAATAAGAAGAAACAAGAGTAAATATTGTCCCTACATTTTTCGTCGACATTGGAATGTAAACACAGAGTGTACCAGACAAATCTGATATCTAAATAAGTAAACAGAAGCCCAAATCGCAGGCAATATTGGGGAATGCTCTAAACTAAAAGGCTCTCGCGACGGGCTTCTGGAGGACTTTACTGGGACGTTACGGGCTTAAGTCACTTAGCGTTTTATAAATAGAACTCATTTCACTAACATTCCGCTTAGAAAACATGGCAAAAGGGCGTAACGGAATAATAGCTTGGTACTGATCTTAAAATTCGTCATTTTTGTATTCGGAAAGTGTTACAGATACAGTTATTTAACTTTATTGCACTTTATACATTGTATAAACTTAACCTTTAGAGTGTGGCTGTCAAAATGCCAAAACTTTGTAGAATGTGGAACCCAAATGGGTGCCTACCACACACAGGGGTTTTTTTTTGCGCTTTCCCACTAAAATATTTTTTTCTCAGATTTTACTGAAATGCAAAGGTATACTTTAGGTAATAGACATAGCCAGATTAATAATGTACGTAGTTTCATTTTTTCCCTGTACTATTTGTCTGCTAGTAGTTGGAAATTATGACAAAACTTTTACAGTACTAATAAATATCAAGTTAAACGCAATTTTATTAAAATTTAAAGAAATTTCAGACTACCTTAGTGTTTTATTCTACACTACATCCTATTAGAAATATGAGGAAACAATAAAACACCATACCCCAGTAAATTTTTTTTTAGTAACACATGTTTCAAATTTTGAGCGGAATGAGTCATGCGCTCGGATTCGACCTCAAGTGGGTGTCGTATTTCATGCCTATACTAATTGATAAAACAACGTAGCGGGTTCAATCTTGTATAAACAATAACTTGAGGACATTATCTAAGTACAATAAAAGCATCACAAGTGTAGATGTAATAGTTTATAATTTGCAGGTAAACAAAAAGTGGTCTAATTACGTTCATACAAATATCTGATTTTACTAAAATGTAAATAACAATAAAACTTGTTATTTATTTTGAACACAATTTATAATTCAAAAAGTGTGGTAACAAGGCTATAGTTTAAGTACAAAACAAAGTTTCGTTTCATAGAAATATTTCGAGAACAATGGTCTTAGAATAGTAAACAATTTAGTGGTTTCAACCAAAAAAAAACGAAGAATAATATGGATATGACTTATGTCATGTTTTTGTTTGGACACAATTTAAGCGATTGATGCCACAATACCTACTACTGGTACACAAGATGAATTAGTGTATTTTGACAAAAATACAAAATGTACATGTAATAAAAAATTACACAATTTAAGTTATTGATGACAAAGTACTACTGGTATGTACACAAGATGAATTAGGTAGGTAGTAAACAATAATTAAATAATAATGTAAATAAAAATAATACTGTGACTATTGACCTCACAGCTGAGGACTCCCGTAGTAGTTAGGCGTGTCCCCACCGCCCGAGCCGCCGCGAAAAAGAAAAGTGACGCGTTGATGTCTTTTGTATGAAATAAGTACCTTTATTAAATTCCTTTATTTTTTCTTTTCTTTCCTTTATTTACCTTTATTAAATTCAGTTAAAATTACCCTAGCCGGGGGCACTGTCAAGTAATTACCTCGTTACCAAAACAAACTCAAATAAGAGAGAACAATCTGTGCTAATTACATATTCACTGTGCAAATTCAGACCAATTCTTAAAAAACGCTGGTCATTAGTCATTTTTTCACAAGCGGTTCTCGAAAAAATATATTTTGACGAATGAAAAAATGCACTGATTGGTTCGTCATTTTTTTGGATAATTTTAATAATGACTTAATCAACGCATACACTGGTGTGCGTGCGGTGTGTAAATAGCAAATTAACCACGACAGAGAAACGAGATGGTTTATTCTGTGCGAACTGACATAAAATTATGACATTTTTTTGGCCTAGCAATTTTTCTGACAATTAAGTATTTAGGGAAAGTGTATGATTGATTGATACTAACTTTTAATCAACATGGCCCTAGTATTACGGTACCTGCATACGCCGAAGAAGGAATTCTTAGGCGCATGTGAAGTCCACCAACCCGCACTGGGCTAGCGTGGTGGACTATAGCCCGAACACCCTCGTCGAGAGGGTAGGCCTGAGCCCCAGCAGTGGGGACATTTAATAGGCTGTTGATTATGATGATAGTGACTGGATGCAGATCCTTTTGTCATAACTGAGCTAGATAATCCCTTCGCTTCGATAATCCCAGCGCGGTCGGTGTGGACGTGACAGGCGCATGCCGCGGCCGAGCATGCGGGCGAGGCATGCGCCTGTCACGTCCACACCGACCGCGCTGCCGCGCGAGGCGGGCCGCGGCCGCGACGGCTCGCCCGGTCTGGACGCACCTAATGATATTTAAAAGACAATTAGCTACTTTAGTAGCATATAATTTACAACATTTTATGACGAATGTTAGTAGTAATACAAATAAGCTTATACATTTTTTAGGTTAGATACCATTACAATAAAAAAATCCGCTAATGATGGTTTATCAGTGTTAAACCAGAGGAAGGGATTATCTAGCTCAGTTATGACAAAAGGAAAGCACAATTTTATTCAATTATTACATCAAAACATTCGGGGCTTTTCTGACAGCAAAGTATTATAATTATATTTGGAAAAATACAAATTGGATATAATCTGTCTAACTGAACATTGGCAAGTACAAGGCCTTTGTAAATTACGATAATTATAACGTTATAAGTTCTTACACTGTGCTTTTCATTATGAATAATAGGAAAGTAAAAATAAAAACATGAATTAGCTAAAGAAAACATTTGTGTTAATACAAATCTCTGCAATACGGAAGTATAAACAAAACTCTACAAGTCGGAAAAACAAATGAAGATTGTTTTGGCGCTTCATTTAGCCATTATTTTTCATTTCCATCATTGAAGAAATGGTATTTTGCCCAAATCTATGTTAATTTAAAGAAATAGTTAAAAGTAAATTATAACTAGTAGTTCCGTGAGAACAGTAGACCTCGCCAGCCCTTATAAACCAAACCTAAAAGAAACCAACAAAAGTCAACTTTGGAAACAGAAAAAGTACCTACTAAAGTGACAAAAATTAGCACTTTAAAGCTTAATATTTAGAAAATATTAAGCTTTAAAGTGCTAATTTTTAGAAAAAAAAAGTTCACTCCCACTTTGCGAGTATGGTAGGTACTCTAAAAAAAATGTTTTTCAAAATTTTATTCTACTCATTTTGTAGGTTTAATTAATTTATACATATGCCAAATTTTAGTCAAAATCGGTTGAAAAATGCGACCTGTAGAGAATTACAGACAGACAGACAGACAGACAGACAGACAGCCGGACAAGAGCATTTTTGGCCAGTCTCGAAACGTAGACGCTTCGCTCGCTTCGCTCGCTCGGTCAATAAAGTCATCTCATATATAAAAGGCGAAACTGACTCACTCACTGACTGACTGACTGATCAACGCACAGCCCAAACCGCTGAACCTAGAGACTTGAAATTTGGCACAGAGGTACCTCATATAGCACTTACGTCCACTAAGAAAGGATTTTTCAAAAATCATCCCCTAAGTGGGTGTAATAGGGGTGCAAAGATTGTATGAAAGTCCTTCATTTTTAAAGTTGGAAACCTGAAACATTGTATTTAGGCTATTCGTTAAAAACCAATGAACACGTGTTTCAGCGAATTTGAAAATTCCACCCCTAAGTATGTAAAATAAGAGTATTCTCCATCGCCGAAAATAAGGGATGAAACGCGCACAGCCTAAACCGCTGAAGCTAGAATCGTGAAAATTTATATTTAGGCTTTTAGTTTAAAAACAATAATGATGTGTTTCGCGAATTTTGAAAATTCCACCCCTAAGTATGAAAAATAGGGGATGAAACGCACAGCCCAAACCGCTGAGCCTAGGAACGTGAAATTATAAATTTACTCTTTTATTTTAAAAACAATAATGATGTGTTTCGCGAATTTTGAAAATTCCACCCCTAAGTATGTAAAATAGGGGAAGAAACGCGCACAGCCTAAACCGCTGAGCCTAGAGACTTGAAATTTTGCAGAAAGGTTCCTCTGTGATGTCTACTACGAAATGTATTTTTACCGCGGGAAAACTTGCGGGAAAACCTTTTTTACGCGGGCGAAGCCGCGGGCAAAAGTTAGTGTAAAAATATGCTTTTTACAATTATTACTTAACTTTATGTTAATTAAATTTTACATCGCTCTGTAATTGACTGGAGATAACTGTTGATAATCCTTTGATAATATAAATTTAAACACTCTCCAAATTTGGTCCCAATCGGACCAAAGGTTAGCCAACAAAGCCAAGCCTGACGACTGACGTACGCGGACGGACGGGATTGAGCTACTTGGTTTTCCGATACCTAGTTAAATGTTATCGATACAGAACACATTTATGCGTAAATTGGAAAATCTTTTTCTTCGCGATTACAATACTTCCTCTGCCCGTAGTACGTACCTCTGGTACTACGGTCGAGAAAGTAAAAAAAAAGTTATTATGTACAATGTTTTACAACAGAGTTCCTTTTTCAACTTTTTAGTTTTGTAGAGCGTCAGTGGCGTCGGGGATAAGACGCGGCCCATCATATCGAAAGGTCCGAAGTTCGATATCCGGCTGGGCCATACCAATTAAAATGCCACCTTCCGGCTCCATCATCAGACCCTGGTAACCATCTACGATCAGAGTACCTGTCAAGACAAATCAAACGAGCCCAAACTCGATGGGTTTGCATGATTTTATTACAGAGTTCCCGTGGCCACCTTCCGCTTCCATCATCATATCAGCTCAGTGACACCATTATATTGCATTGTCATCCGACTTACATACGTATGTAATATTTCAGCTCAATTAAACATCAGGAAGTGGGTCAAAATTCACTTGCAAGATTTGACCCACACATACATACTAACAGGGCAAGTTAAAAAAAAGCTTAATCTCATATATAAAAGGCGAAACTGACTCACTCACTCACTGACTGATCAACGCACAGCCCAAACCGCTGAACCTAGAGACTTGAAATTTGGCACAGAGGTACCTCATATAGCACTGACTTCCACTAAGAAAGGATTTTTCAAATCATCCCCTAAGTGGGTGAAATAGGGGTGCAAAGATTCTCATATATAATTTATAACTCAAGAACGGATCGACGGATTTTGATGAAACTCGGTACATTTATAGCTTATATCCTGGAATAACATGTAGGCTACTTTTTACCGCGGTAAATTGTTCCCGCGGGAAACTCGATAACGGCTGAACGGATTCGGATGAAACTTGGTACAGTGACAGCTTATATCTTGGGATGACATATGGGCAACTTTTTACCGCGGTAAACTTTTCCCGCGGGAAAAATATTTAATTTTGATGAAACTTGACACAGTGATAGCTTATATCCCGGGATAACATATAGGTGACTTTTCACCGCGGTAAACTATTCCCGCGGGAAAAATATTTAATTTTGATGAAACTTGGCTAACCTAACCTAACCTTACCAAACCTAACCTAACCATCAGTGATAGTTTCCCGCGGGAAAAATATTTAATTTTGATGAAACTTGGCACAGTGATAGCTTATATCTTGGGATAACATATAGGCTACTTTTCACCGCAGTACACTTTTCCCGCGGGAAAAATTATTAAATTTTGATGAAACTTGGCTAACCTAACCTAACCAAACCTAACCTAACAGTGATAGTTTATATCCTGGGATAATATTTATGCAACTTTTTACCGCGGTAAACTTTTCCCGCGGGAAAAACATTTAATTTTGATGAAACTTGGTACAGTGATAGCATATTAGTGTGGCTGACGGAACGGAAACCTCCGTGGGCGACCGGATTTAATATTTAGGCTTTCAGTTAAAAAACAATAATGACGTGTTTCGGCAATTTTGAAAATTCTACTCCTATGTGTGTAAAATAAAGCGTAACACACACTGGGCGGCGGCGCTGCGAAAGCGTTGCGGCGGCGAAGGTTTGTATGAATAACGCGCCGCGCCGCCGCCGCTTTGATGTAAAGGGCTTCATACTATTTCGAACATTACAGAAAAAAACCGCAACGCTTTCGCAACGCCGCCGCGCAGTGTGTGTTACGCTTTAGTGATGAAACGCGCACAGCCCAAACCGCTGAGCCTAGGAACGTGAAATTTTATATTTAATCTTTTAGTTTAAAAACAATAATGATGTGTTTCGCGAATTTTGAAAATTCCACCCCTAAGTATGTAAAATAGGGGAAGAAAGGCGCACAGCCTAAACCGCTGAGCCTAGAGACTTGAAATTTTGCAGAAAGGTTCCTCTGTGATGTCTACTACGAAATGTATTTTTACCGCGGGAAAACTTGCGGGAAAACCTTTTTTACGCGGGCGAAGCCGCGGGCAAAAGCTAGTTGTAATATAAAAAGAAGGAGGTTAGCAATTCGACCTGTATGGTTTGAAAAAAATAATTCCCTACTGTAGAAGGCACAGGTAGAAGGCGTATCCACATTATTACTTGTGTACGATTGCCAACTGTCAGTCCGCAAGTATGGGCGAGACTCGTTTGGGTCTGTCATGACCCGTTACCGTTAGTTTGTTGAAATATCGTACATTACAGGTAAAAATATGAGTAAAGCATAGTATTAATAGAAATGTGACTAAATTTACTATGAGTAGCATCATAAATACATGTGGATAGATCAAACTTTATGCCAGAAAATCTAAGAAAAATGTCGTAGGAAAATGCCACGATCATGCCATGCCATCACTTCAACCACTGTTTTTTACTCAAAATGCAAACGTAATTACAATCTTATATAATTAAATTGATTGTTACTTATATTTCAGCAGGATTCCTTGTGATAAGTCTAAAATAAACTGTTTGAACCACGATTTGGTGACAATTTAGGGAGAGACAGCCGCGCCGAAACGGGTGTCGTATCAAAGATAGTTTTCTCACCTTTTTTTCACTAACAACCGCATTTTTACTGTTTTGGCAACGAAAGTATTTTATTCTGACCCATTTGCAGCAAATCAAAGCGAGTAAAGTTTAATATCGTCGCTTATTTCCGTACTAATGTGCCTGCGTGTCGCCGACGCCCATTTGGGTTCTTTAACACTCAGTGGACATTTGACAGGACACCCAAATGGGTCGATTAACACTCTAAGGGTTAATACCGTTGAACGCGAAAATCGTTCCTAAAACCGAACACTAAGGTCACTGGTTTTGTTGGAAATAGTGGACTGTATTATTTGTTTGGACGCACCTATTCGGACAAATGCTTTTCGGTACGTCTATCGAAAAATAAAGTAAACGCCACCAACCTTTGTTCCCGGCCTTGAGCTGCGTCAGGATTCCTGGAGCAGCGGCTGCTGCTTACTGGCGCGACGACACGGGTACCCGGTCCCAGAGTTCAACCCAATTATACTGTTAATCACTAGTATCACAATAAGTCTCATAAAAGGTAGCACTTCCGAAGAATGTTCAAAATTGCGATAAATCACACGTTGAGTTCAATTACTCAAAACTGCGTTAGATTTTGTCGAGCAGTGCGCGGCGAAGACGATGTGCGAATTGCGACTGACTGACCGCCGTCCGTGCAGGCACAAAAGTCGGGTTGACAAAAAGAGGGTGGAATTGAAATCATTCTCCGACATTCGGTACCTACTAGCATTTTGTCCGAATGACTTTTAGATTCGACGATAATAACGAACAACCGTACTACTACTAATATATGTACTACTTAATATATGTACTTACTGTATATGTAAATAAATAATCTGTGTAATAGTATGATCTATGTGATTGTAATGTATCATTTTGGTTTATGTATTTTTAGGGTAAGTTTACAGACAAGTAGTTCTTTCTCCTACTTTACTACGAAATTGTGGTACTTAACGCAAAAGCTAATCCTCTCAGTAACTCTAAGGTTGACTGGAAGAGATCCCTTAGTGGGATAAGTCCGCCTTTGTACTTAGTTTCACTGGTTTTACTATCTGTTATTGTAATGTTTTTAGTACAATAAAGTGTTTACATACATACATACATACCGTAGGCATTCTATACCAGTTAACCAAATTTAGCGGCAACTGTCGTCTAGTTCAAAGCCTGTAATGCCAGATGGAAGCAGGAACCGTGACAGGCTAAACCTCCGGTGTATCAGGGTTCGGATAATCCCGTCATTATCATCATCAACCGTATCATTTCACTACTGGACATAGCTCTCTCCCAAGGCCACTGGGCCTGATCTTCGGTTCTCTGCATTCAATTTTGACAGTTGCCTTGCACAGGTCGTCGCTCTTTCTATGATGATTGATAATGGTAGAATGTGGTGGTAACCAATTGCCTAAGTTTGATGATAAGATGTGGTAGGAACCAATCGCCTAAGATTCCATCATAGAAACCCCACCTAACTAAGCCCTTCATACTCGTTCTAAGATGAAATTGATGAATGATGATGATAAGATGTGGTAGGAACCAATCGCCTAAGATTCCATCAAAGAAACCCCACACAAGTAAGCCCTTCATACTCGTTCTATGATGAAATTGATGAATGATGATGATGATAAAGATGTGGTAGGAACCAATCGCCTAAGATTCCATCAAAGAAACCCCACATAAGTAAGCCCTTCATACTCGTTCTATGATGAAATTGATGAATGATGATGATGATAAAGATGTGGTAGGAACCAATCGCCTAAGATTCCATCAAAGAAACCCCACATAAGTAAGCCCTTCATACTCGTTCTATGATGAAATTGATGAATGATGATGATGATAAAGATGTGGTAGGAACCAATCGCCTAAGATTCCATCAAAGAAACCCCACATAAGTAAGCCCTTCATACTCGTTCTAAGATGAAATTGATGAATGATGATGATAAGATGTGGTAGGAACCAATCGCCTAAGATTCCATCAAAGAAACCCCACATAAGTAAGCCCTTCATACTCGTTCTATGATGAAATTGATGAATGATGATGATGATAAAGATGTGGTAGGAACCAATCGCCTAAGATTCCATCAAAGAAACCCCACATAAGTAAGCCCTTCATACTCGTTCTATGATGAAATTGATGAATGATGATGATGATAAAGATGTGGTAGGAACCAATCGCCTAAGATTCCATCAAAGAAACCCCACATAAGTAAGCCCTTCATACTCGTTCTATGATGAAATTGATGAATGATGATGATGATAAAGATGTGGTAGGAACCAATCGCCTAAGATTCCATCAAAGAAACCCCACATAAGTAAGCCCTTCATACTCGTTCTAAGATGAAATTGATGAATGATGATGATAAGATGTGGTAGGAACCAATCGCCTAAGATTCCATCAAAGAAACCCCACACAAGTAAGCCCTTCATACTCGTTCTATGATGAAATTGATGAATGATGATGATGATAAAGATGTGGTAGGAACCAATCGCCTAAGATTCCATCAAAGAAACCCCACGCAAGTAAGCCCTTCATACTCGTTCTATGATGAAATTGATGAATGATGATGATGATAAAGATGTGGTAGGAACCAATCGCCTAAGATTCCATCAAAGAAACCCCACATAAGTAAGCCCTTCATACTCGTTCTATGATGAAATTGATGAATGATGATGATGATAAAGATGTGGTAGGAACCAATCGCCTAAGATTCCATCAAAGAAACCCCACATAACTAAGCCCTTCATGAGAAAAATTGATGAAGATGATGATGATTGATAGGATCTAGTGGGAAGGGAACCAAACTTCCAAGTTTGTATCAAGGAAACAGCAAGCACAGCTTCAAAACATAAACCCTAACGAGAAACAAATACAATGTCGCGTGAACTTATAAAAGAAACTACAAACTCCATTGACAAAGTTCGCCGCTGAGCTATCGGCACGTATTATTATGACGCGCGGACGCAAGCTGACGTCGCCGCCCGCGGCTCGGTTTACTTAGCGGACTTAGCGCAACTTAGTCGCCAACTATTCACTTAGTTCGGCCGATGGACTACTTACTTGGACTTCGCGGTCGGGACGCTATACGACACGGAAATTATATTGGATGTGGTATTATTAATGAAACTTAGTATTAAAACAACTGACTGGGTGAGAATGTTGGAAGACCTCGTGGTGGCGCTCATGGGAGAAATAGTTATCTGTTATGCAAGGCTGCAGAGTTGGTTATTTTGTGCGAGTACTAGTCTTAAAAACTGAGCAAGCGAAGGGAAGATAGAATCCTGAGCGTAGCGAGGGTTTTAAGGTACGAGAGGCAAAATAACTATGCTGCCGAGCGCAACACACAATTTTTCACCTCACTGCAGCGAGGAAAATACTAGGTGAATTGAATCCTTTCAGCGGTTTAGAACCACAAATAAAAATAACCACAATTAGAATTGACCACTTCTTGAAATGTCCACTTTCTACAAATTAGAAGAAAAGTTTTAAAAAGTTTTTTTCCAGGTGCAGATTTCCACGCAGATTTCGAATGAGAAAGTATACCCTTCCGAGCTTGTGAGGTGAAAAGGATATTAACAGGTATTTGTATGATCATTATTAGTTATGACTAGGTGTTGCCCGCGACTTTGCCTGCGTGGAATAAGATTTTTCCCGCTGGAACAGTTTACCACGGTAAAAACCAGCCTTCATGTTATTCCAGGATATAAGCTATTACTGTAAGTAGGTATCAAGTGTCATCAAAATCCGTTCAGCGTGATGACAAACATCTTCACAAACATCCAAGCATCCTTACAAACTTTCGGCTTTATAATATTAGAGGACAGGATTTCTGAACTCGCTCGTCTTTGCGAACGTTAATTTAGCCGGCTGATAAATAGTCATGAACTCAATGTCAATAAACAGGCTAATAATTAGTTATCAATTCAATGTCAACTAACAGGCGGTAATTGGTTATGTATGAACTTAATGTCAAAATAACAGGACTGATGATTACCGGATGATGTAATGTATGTGAGTGTTCTCTCTAGCGCTGGTCGATTGCTATCAGTAAGATTAAGAGAAAAATTAAATTAAGATCAGTTAACAGTCTTCGTTGTCCTCCCAAGTGCCACATCCAACACAGCTCGAAGCGTAGCCCCCGGGCCGGTGTGGGTGAAGTTAGCCACTGCATCATGCAAAGCTTTGGAACGAGAAGTCTTAATATGCTAATGTTCAATGCTCAGATCTTGCCTTGTTCTCAAAACTACTTGCTTTGCTCGGCGCCGAGCTAGCTCTGATATTGAACCCATTCTCTTTGACGCTTAAGTTAGATCTCACACTTTGAAAATAATAATAAACATAAAGACTTTTGTATGAACTGAAATGGGTGAATGAAGGCCGGACTATTAGTATACTTTAAAAGCCTGAGTCCAGCTTCGATGTATTAATTAAACAATGCTGATTGGAGTTTATCGTGGGATTTACATGTTTCCAAAATTGTATTCCACTACACCCAATAAAGAGAAAACTCGAATGGAAATAATGGGAACTAACTTGAATCGGTAAATAAAATACAAATAGGTGAGCCGTATAAAGTAATATCTGATATATTTTCGCTTTCCGCTATCAATTTATCTCGATCATGAATATTAGATTTCATAAAACTTCACTACTTTTGGTTTATTTATTACAACAGTAAATTAAAAATAACTTAGTAAAAAAACTAAAACTAAATTATATTTTTAATTTACTTTTGTATTAAGTAAACTAAAAGTACAAAAAAAACTTCACAAAAAAAAGTCCATTGACATCACAACACACATAAATATCTATCGCTCAAACATTTGCCAATATCAGATTGCTCGATTTTTGTGTCGCAAATAATCTACCAATCTAATCCTAGATAACAGCAATTACAATGTCAACCGGTAACTTACTTAGCAGGTAACAACACTTCAGATCGGGAGTAAAATCCAGCTTACAAATAGAATACAGCGCATAATTTTTCGACTGGCCTGTCGGCGTAGTTGGTAGTGATCCTGCCTACTGCGTCAGAAGTCGTGTTGACCAGGGGCACCTATCATATATTCTGTGCCAGGGGCTACTGCGCCAGTCGTGGGTTCGATTCCCACTCGAGGCCAACATTGGTGTGATGAGCATATCGGTTGGTTGTCGGATTCCGGGTGTTTTTATTTAAAGTATTTATGTATGTTTATCAGTTTTTGAGTACCCATGTACAAGCTTCGGCTTAGTTTGGGACTAAACAGCCGTGTGTAAATTTGTCCAAACCTAAATAATGGTGTTGCCAACATAATGAAGCGATAAATCTGACTTGAACTAATTCGGCTTCGCAGACAGACACAAGCTAGATAGATAGTGAGAGATAGAAAAGCTTTGTATTCACCGGCCTCTAATAGAGAGAACTCAAAAGCGGCATGTTGCAAACAAGGTGATTCTGACAAAGGCAGAATTCGGGCTCCGCTTGCCCGGGCCGGGACTTAAATAAACACAAACTAACCGAACGAATGACTCGTTGGTTAGCGCACGCGAGCTCACAATCAGGCTGATTTCTCTCAAACTACCTCCCATTTTGAAGTGCGATTCGAACACTGATGATCGCTGCTTAGACACAGTCTCCTCCCACCTTAAGGCAGAGGCGATTTGGATACCACTTAGTTAATAAACATTTACGGAGAAGAACATCTTCTTTTTTATTTAACTATAATGGTATTATATAGCGAATATGTCAGGCTTTCTTTCCTCATTCATTCAATGTCAATGAATAGGTGTATTTAAAACAGATCATCTGAAAACTCAAGTGCACTAACAGGCTGAGTGCATATATTGACCACATTTTTTTTCTTAATGATTTTTTTTGCCGTAGATATGTTCCCCAGTGCATTACAAACATGGTAGTGTATTTAACTTTCACGTAGCTTATCTGTATAACCATTCGAATTTTGGAACAATTTCGATACAATTTTGGAACACCGTGTACCGTGCCTATGTTCCAATATCGGTACAGCAACACTTATGGCGTTTTTGCGTTTTTGGCGCTGCAACCGCAATGTACTGTGTGAGACAAAAATAGTAAGTGGCACGGGAGTGAAAGGGACCGGACGATGACCGAGACACTTTTAACTCAGTCAATCGAGATTTATAGCAAAAAATGTTTCAAAAAAGCGTAGTCCATCTTTTTTAACTGCGACTTTGCAGTTGCAAATGGTGATTGTTATTATAACGTTCTAATATTGTGAAAGTGTGCTAATTACTCGAAAATGTAAGTATTTAACCTAATTAATATGTGTGGCATGATGATTTCATGGGGATTTTCTATATTTCAATGATTTTTCAATATGAAAAATAAATCCGTGGTTTCGGAATACATTTCAAGGATCCACCGATACTACTGAATCGACCTTGCCGTGTATAGTACCATTAGAAAGGTTATTTCATGTAGATTCTTAAAAGGTATGCTGCTTTTCTTACAATTGTATAGTTTAGGAGATATTGAGCAAAGAATCGACGGCGGCGTAGGGGCGCCGGGGCCCGTTCGCGAATTCGGTAAGGCTCGACACCGAAGGCGTACGAATCGGGAAAGCTTGGCACCAGAAAGGAAAACTGGGGCCTTATAAAGGGTACCGACCCAGAGATTTTTTGACATACCTATTGAGTTTTTGTGTCTCACGACCGAAGGAACATTTTCTAGGACCAAATCTACTTGTGAAACTATAAGTACTTTAGGCGTCAAGGACTTGTTTGGAGGTCAAAAAGGCTGGGCGGTGGTAGAATAATAACTGCTTAACCTGATCTAAGGTTAGTGTTAAGTCATCATCATCATATCAGGCTGTAGACGTCATCTGCTGGACAAAGGCCTCCCCCAAGGATCTCCACGACGACCGGTCCAGCGCTAACCTCATCCAGCCGGGTCCCGCGACCTTCACCAGATCGTCGGTCCACCTTGTGGGAGGCCTGCCTACACTGCGTCTTCCGATACGTGGTCGTGTTAACTACTTAGTAACAATTTAAGTTTTCTATGACCGTACTATTGCAAATATTTCCAGATCTTTTTTTACCAACAATCCAATCCCGTCCCGTAATAAATGGACGCCCCCGAACCCAGACTGCGCGTGCTCATCTTGACTCAGGTGTCAAAAGCGCCAGCACTAATTCCGGTGCTAATTATTCAAGCGCATGTATGCCTTTGTTATTCAAATCAAGACGGTGCAAGATGCATGTAACGGAACGTAACTACTGCACGTAGGTACGGGCGACCGCACGTCAGTGACCAAAACCAGTATAAGCTGCTCTTTCGTCTTGAAGCTCCCTGATAGGCTGGGCCGGATCAAGGTGTTTCCACTGACGTGCGGTCCACTGTACGTAGCTAACCGCCCTCGGACATGTATTGTTCAGCTTTTGGTGTGAGTAAACAAACTCACTGATAATAATTCATGATCTTGAGTATTAGCCGTTCAATATCAGAATGGGCTATGCGGTATTCCCTTTGAAACTGACAAGGGATGCTTTGCAAAATGGACGAAATATTGTAGGAATGTGTAGATCTGGTGATTGTGAGAATAACCACATAATTATACTAGTAGTTCCGTGAGAACAGAAGACCTCGCCAGCCCTTATAAACCAAACCTAAAAGAAACCAACAAAAGTCAACTTTGTAGTTGGAGACAGAAAAAGTACCTACTAAAGTGACAAAAATTAGCACTTTAAAGCTTAATATTTCGCAAACGGATCCCTGAATCGAAAAATGTTTATCACACACCCGCGATATTTTTGAAAGACCCATCCAACGATACCCCACACCATGGATATCACGCGGAAAAAAATAATTTTACATTTTACGTATGCAGTTCTATGAACATAATTTATTTTTTCAACTTTCATAAGTCGATCCACTATTACTCAAAAACTAATAGAACCTACTTAGCCGTAATAGTTTTCCTTGTAACTACGTTATATATGCTACTGCCATGAATTTTTTCACATTTCCAGAAGCAACCGTTTAGCTGGCAGGGGGGGGGACACGTGACTCTAACAAAAATTACCGCTTTAAAGCTTAATATTTCGCCAACGGATCCCTAAATCGAAAAAATGGTTTTCACACACCAGCAATATTTTTGAAAGACCTATCCAACGATATCCCACACTATGGGATTCACAAGAAAAAAAAAGTTCACTCCCACTTTGCGAGTATGGTAGGTACTCTAAAAAAAATGTTTTTCAACATTTTATTCTACTCATTTTGTAGGTTTAATTAATTTATACCTATGCCAAATTTTCGTCAAAATCGGTTGCAAAATGCGACCTGTAGAGAATTACAGACAGAAAGACAGAAGGACAGAAAGACAGAAGGACAGACGGACATTAGCATTTTTGGTCAATCTCGAAACTTAGACGCTTCGCTCGCTCGGTCAATTATTTATTTAAATTATTTTAATGGCAAGTGACATAGTTAGAATTGGAATACTATCTCAAAACATTTTAAGTCCCGAGGCGTCTGTTTTATATTAAATATTTTCAAAAAAATGTCGTCTTTAGGACACTCGCGAAACTAGACGAATTCAATTATAGATAGACCTTGCTTTTCGAAATCGAAATATGAAATAAAAAAGGCACTGGACATATAGAATAAGAGGTCACTGGATTTTCGTGATAGATACGGATAGATTTGTTAGGCTCTACTAGGGAACAAGACTACAAACAAACATACATAGACTGCAAAAATCATAACCCTCCTCTTGTTTTCGCCGTAGGCGGATTTAAATGGCTTTTTGACTGTAGGATATTTTTTTTTAATATTAGGAAGAATTTACCAAATATTTCGAAATGAAACGACGAATTATAAAATTTGGGTAGTTACCCACTCATATTTTCCCCAGAGTTTCAATCAACATCTTGTGATTGAGCAGTGATTACCAAATCGAACCTCATGAATACCAATCGCGTCCGCCATTGAATGTTTCGATTTATCGCGCGTTTTTGTACCGCCGCCATAATTATTTCGCGTCCCACAGACCATTCATCAATTCCTTATTCACCAAACTCGATAAGTTAACGGTTTCCATTTGTAAATTTAATTTCAGTTTTGTGACACTTCGGTGGACATTAGAGCTGGGAATGCGCTGCTAAGTATCGACTATCGATATGGCGTCGGTGAGACTTTATTTCTGATCGATGGTTCTTTGTAGTATCTTGTATACTATACGTGCCTGGCTGTAATATTCATGGTTGAGGATTATAATCCTGCTCTAGAATGATACACTTACACCATTTTCGTTCCAGAGGATCAATAAATGTCTTATTCGTACTACTCTTTCATACAACTTTAATCCGTTCTAGAAGTCGAGATCCCAAAGAACTAAAATTAGCAGCTCATTGGCCAAAAAAATCCGGTTTATTCCCATCTCGTTCCGTTCCCATCTTGGCCCCCTAGAATTTATACCCATTAAAAATTCCCATCTTGGCCTCTCCATCATGCAAGTCTACCGATAGAAATTCACAAACTAATTAAGGTCACGCCTATCAGCCAATGGGCGCACACAGAAGATTTTCTTTTATTGGGAGGTCGATTCGTGAAATAGTGTATAGCTAAACTAGAGGTGCATTTAAATACACTGTTACTGCAGCGATTTTACGCACGTCGGCAATGATAATGTTATAATATTATTATCGACACATTCCGTTGTATCACTATTTTAGCTGGCAACATTTTAGTGTCAAAGAACTTTGACAGACGTCAACGTCAATCCACTGCATTCAATTAACTGACGTCATTTCACTGCATTCACGTCAATTAGTTGCTGGACTTTTGTCTACGAGAGGAAATTAATCGATAACTTAATGATACGACCACGGCACATCACTAGCGGGCACTGCGGCATCGTTAATCAGCGTCCGGCGCGTTCATATCGCAAATATTTATCTGCGGCCAGCTAATGAAATTATTGTCTATGCCCAGCGGGGCGCGGGTAATTGTGTTAACTCACATTACCTGCGGCACAGGCTCGTATCACATCGGTTGGGGGTATCCTTTACCCCGCATTGAAAGAGGAGAATGATGGGTAACTAATACCTACTTCACAGCTGCGACGCACATGCTCTTATAATAAACGACGAATGGGGGAAGCCGGAGCGAAAGGGGGGGGCCTAAACATGTATACTTCACTTATACAATACACAGCTACCTCATTCATTAGCTAGGCTTTAATGAGCGAACACATAACCATCAAATTAGCTAATCAATCAAATGAACAGCCTATTAATATATCCCCAGTGTTTTGGCACAGGCGTACTCTCTCCACGCAATCCCAGTGCGAGTTGGTGGACTTCACATGTGCCTAAGAATTTCTTCTTCGGCGTACGCCGGACTTCACATGTGCCTAAGAATTTCTTCTTCGGCGTACGCCGGACTTCACATTTGCCTAAGATTTCTTCTTCGGCGTACGCCGGACTTCACATGTGCCTAAGAATTTCTTCTTCGGCGTACGCCGGACTTCACATTTGCCTAAGAATTTCTTCTTCGGCGTACGCCGGACTTCACATGTGCCTAAGAATTTCTTCTTCGGCGTACGCCGGACTTCACATGTGCCTAAGAATTTCTTCTTCGGCGTACGATGGACTTCACATGTGCCTAAGAATTTCTTCTTCGGCGTACGCCGGACTTCACATGTGCCTAAGAATTTCTTCTTCTAGGTGACGGGCAGCGTCTTCTTCACTACGTCGCCGACGCTCGCAGTGAATGCATAATTACCACAATCTGGCGGCAGTGTCACCGGTATGAGGACTAGTACTTTGCTCCTGGTCAGACTTGCATTTAAAAACGGATATTCCCAGACCTTTCTCCTACTCAACACAGCATGACGTAAAATTCGGTTCAATATGAAAATTAGCAAAAATAATCATTATATCTACTTAAGTACAACTAAGGCAAATGTGCGAATAGATCATAACGGTTTCCATGGTAGATACCTACTTGTAATGTTTTGTTCGAGCAATATCTCAATCTCCAAATGATCTCAATTTGAACGTCTTACAAATAAAAAGAAAACTGAATTAAGATTCAATTCGGAAAACCGTATTTTCACGGACAACTTTCCCGTATAAATCATTCAAACTCATAATTTAAGTAAAATCTGATTATGCAAAGGAGGGGAAGGTAGAGTCCGACTGGTGCGCGGAGGGGGGGCGCTGTAAAGCCGGGAATTGAATTCGCGGAGGCGGATCCGAAGTTAACGGGCGAATTGTACAAGAAATTGATTAATGTCCCCATAGAGATCAAACAATTACGAAATTTGATTATCTTAGAAAATTTCCCGTGAATTTTGATGTTTCCGTTGACTCGTGTGCCCGGATTAGAGAGAAGGCAGCTCTGGAGTTGACATTAATCTTCGCGGATCACTCGCACAATGGGAGTTTGCCGACATTCTTTTGAAATGTTTTAACTTGGACGGGAATAAAAAGATTTTCATTCTCAAGGGAGTGATGACGGAGTTCACTCTCCGCGGAGTTATCTTTTCCTAATCTTTGTATTCATCGCGGGACACAAATTATTTTTCTTAAACTCCTTTAAATTCATAAAAACTCAACTCATCAAACGGAGTTTGAATACAAATTTTCATGAAATACGGTACAAACTTTCAGGTGAAGTTGATACAATCCCGATACAAATTCCAAACTTTTATTTCTACATGATGTTAAAATTTAACAAGGCAAACAAGTTTTGAAACAAACATGCAAATTCGTACGCACTTCAAACAAATAACGAATCGAATATGAACTGTCGATTCGAATCCCTCCGGCATGTTTTTATGGCAAATTAAACATTGAAATAAAAGGAAGGCAAAAAATATTTTCAAGTCTGGGCAAATGAGAGACGCCGCTGAGGCTTTGAACGTGATCGTTTTGCAAAAGGACAACTTAATTTTGCGCCCGCTGTCATCAATGAGGCTAGAATCCATTAGCTCTGGTTACCATTCCAACAGTGTTCCACGTCCCTTCGGCAAACGAAAAATTTCATATCGCTCGCTTCACCAGACGATGTTGTGATTCCTTGACAACCGTCTGATGCCTTTTGAATATCAATATTGTCATTATTTTCAACTCTCCTTTCACTTATTTTATTCTTAAGAAGTTTTCTTTTAGTAACTGCCTACTATTAGAAATTGAGCAATTAATCCAGTGTGCTATGAAATCTTTTTATATTACAAACAATTTGCTCCAAACAATCGAATGGGAAATCAACTTTTATAAATCCATTTCCAGTGTATTCGTTCCTCTATTGAATATATCAATAGCCTATGGGGGACATACCTACCTCTCACCAAGGGCGTACAGGCCAATAGTCCACCATGCTAGCCCAGTGCGGGTTGGTAGACTTCACGTGCAAGTTTCCCCACGACGTTTTTATTTCCTTGACTATTTGACAATCAGTAAATGTGCTTTAGTTTCGTGGAAAACCCATTGGCACATGGCGCGGCCGGGGATCGAACTTGGACCTCTCGACGTGACGCACCCACTACGCCACCGGTGCTTGAGTATAATATTTTAAAATCAATTTTAATTGATACTTTCACGATTTCATTATGTATTTAATTGTATGATCTTGTGTCCAGTTGTTCCTACAATACGAAGTAGTCAATTTTAAGTCCACGTAAGCGAAGCCGTGTGCAAAATCTAGTCTTATTAATGTCATAATAACCGGAATAGTAATGAACGACCGCTCCCAACCCGGACATAACCTGGCAAGGCTGAATAGTTTATACAAGTTTATCACTCAGACGGCAACCATAACATTTATCGCATCACATTAAAACGGTGACATCTGAACCCATGGAATCACCCTTAGGGATTACACACGTAAGTTTATGTAACTCCTAGTTATTGTCGGGACCCTAGAACGTACAGTTAATCCTATGGCAACATAAACGCAGTGTAAGCAAGCAAAGCCGTATTAAAGTAGAAACTTACAGGTGTGCAAGGAACTGAAGGGCCCTCCAGTAGGGCAAGTAAAGGGCCTGCTTAAGAGCTCATTCCGCGAAATTAAGCAAGGGAGTGCGTCTAAGTCGTGAGGCTTTAGCTTTGATATGTTCGTAGGGGAAGGGCTGAAGCGGGAACTATCAATATCTAAGTGAGGGGTGCTGAAAAAATGATGAGAAAATACTTAGAATAGAATAGAATAGAACAGAACAGAACAGAACAGAACAGAACAGAACAGAACAGAACAGAACAGAACAGAACAGAACAGAACAGAACAGAACAGAACAGAACAGAACAGAACAGAACAGAATAGAATAGAATAGAATAGTGTTTATTTGGCATACACAAGGCAGCACATATACACATAACAATAAAAACAAAACAAAAATAAGAAAAAAAACAGAGACAACATAAAACATATAAACATGGTGGAGGAGAGTGCAGGGCGCAACCTCCGGTCGGGCGGTGCCGCGATGTGACGACAAAAAGGTCTCCAACTCAGCATATGCTGTAGCCGAAGCTACAGCGCTGGTTTTCAGTGGAGCCTTCAGTGACGTACGGACGCAGTGAATAACTATAGGTATGAAGTGTGTATAAATAGATATGTTTTGGAAAATAAAATAAAAATATTTAATAGTAGAAGTTAAGTTGAAGGATAATATTAATTAGCTATAATGTAATACTTAAAACTGAAGTAGATAGGTGATTATATCATGCATACTTAGTCTGAAATAGATAATAGGTGGGTAATTTGTAAATAGTGACACAGTAGACGGAAAAAGAAAGTTTCTTAGTAAATTATGAAAACTACTACAAACACAACTTACAACTTAAATACTATTATCATCATCAGCCTGTACCAGTTCACTGCTGGATTCTCCGCATCCAGTCACTGCCAGCCACAGGTCGTTGTTCCATCTAGCGGGGGGCGTCCCACACTACGCTTGCTCCACTGGAGAACTCGTCTATCCCAACGGTTATCGGTTCTCCGGCAGATTGTGACCAGCCCACTGCCACTTATCGTGCTAACTTGAGCTATGTCGAAATCTTTGGTTCTCTGGCGGATCACCTTGTTTCGGATCCTATCTCTTAGAGATAGATAGATACTTAAATAATAACAACTGAAAAAAGCGGTCGCGATTTAAGGAATGCGAAATGTGGCCTCTGGGGTGTGAAGTTGCTTATTTATAGTCTTAGTGTATAATTTATTTTATTAGGCAGTTTCCAAGAATTCTTATACGATTTCAGTTCTCTTAGATGGCGCCAGAGTATTTTTTTTTCCTGAATTTATTCTTAATTAATTCTTTTCGCGGATTTTCTAGAGTCTAGTCTAGCCTAGAATCTAGACCATCACTCAAAGTGTCCAATGTTATGATTAGATTTAACAAGTCACTTTGGTGGAAATTTGCCACTGTGATGGGTGTGTTAGAGGTCTGGACCTCCTCCATTCACTCTCTGGATGGCCATCATCGGATCAAAACCCGATCAATCCCTGGCGGAGGTCCAAAGTTACCACGTTTGTATGAAAATGTTGCTGTCAATCCAAACATTTCACCAGCAGCGTGGCTTCATCATCGTCATATCAGCCTGTAGACGTCCACTGCTGGACAAAGGCCTCCCCCAAGGATCTCCACGACGACCGGTCCTGCGCTAACATCATCCAGCCAGCGGCCTTCACCAGATCGTAAGCCCACCTTGTGGGAGGCCTGCGCATCATCCGGTACGCGAGCGGTATTCTACGAGCGATGTGCCCATGACTGCCACTTCAGCTGCGCGTAGCTTCAGTTAGAGTTTATTATCAAAACTCTGATCGATTAAATGCAAAACCGGTCTGATTATGGCTTGGGCCACACCACTCTTTGGGACAGAGCCTTAAATCGCGTTAGTGTCTACCGAGTGTTTATAATCGGAGCGAGCCTAGTATAGGCGAGTCGGGCCGAGCGGCCGTTGTTGCTACAATAATCGGGAGTAATCGAGACTGAACCGCTCGTTTCCGGTTCACTGCGCTCGCAAAAACGGCGCTAGCGCTCACCCCTCGCGCTAATGGAAACTGACGAGTCTCTCTGTTCATTTTCATTCCGAATTTCGGCGAACTACTTTACGCTTTGGTATGCATTAGGTCCATTTGTACTAAATTGCAGTTACTTGGGTAACTACGTGGCTTAGCGGCAGTCTATCAGTGCCTACTGTTACATGTACGCCTTCCCTCCCCGGCTTTATTTATCTAGTTAGTTTACTTTCTGTTGCTTTATCGGCTATCTGTGGAACTCTCGGGCAAGATAAGAACCGCGTTATAGTGATTACAATTTAAATATCAATTTTCTAATTAATTGGGTTGCTCCTAGTGCGCTCTTCCATCTAAGTTAATTAATACATAGGTTTCATGAGAGTATACATAGGTGGACGGATAATTAGAAACAGGGCAAGATTTTCATACAATCGAGGTTGTTTGAAGCCATGGTTCTCCATGAAGGATTGATCGGGGCATGATCCGATGACCGTCATCGAGAGAGTAGATGGAGGACTTCAGATCGCTATAGATATCCAATTGATCGGATGAGCCGTCTGGAAGCAGCATCGTCATGATTCATTAACTTTTAGATTTTCATACATTTTGATGCCCTTTTTCGGGTTTTTTTCTATAGCGATCTAAAGTCCTCCATCTACTCTCTCGATGACCGTCATCAGATCACGCCCCGATCAATCCTTCACGGAGGACCATGGCTTCAAAATGACCTCGATTGTATGAAAATCTTGCCCTGTTTCTATTTATCCGTCCACCTATGTAAGTAGAATACTTAGAAACTTAACTTACAAAACTCAACTTAGGAACTTACAAATAAATGTTATTACAAATTGTTATTCTACTGTGTCGTGACAGATCTTCGTGGGTGTTCTATTTTTTTAACGTCAAAAGTCAAAACATCGTTTGAATCAACTTCTGCATTAAAAATGTGGAATAAACGAGATTCCTACCACGCTGTGATTCCTTTTTTATGAAACCAAAAATGAATCACACGGTGAGAATAAGTTTATTAAAAATCTTTTGAATAACAGCCACGAAAGTTTTCGAAGTTACAACCTTCTTGCGCTGGTTATGTCATTCTCCAACAGTGATAAAGATTACAATATTCATCATCAACAGCCTATTAACATGTCCCCACTGCTGGGGCTGAGGCCTACCCTCTCGACGAAGGCGTTTGGGCTATAGTCCACCAAGCTAGCCCAGTGCGGGTTGGTGGACTTCACATGCGCCTAAGAATTTCTTCTTCGGCGTATGCAGGTTTCCTCACGATGTTTTCCTTCACCGTTTAAGAGCAGTCAGTAAATGTACTTAAGTTTCGAGAAAAAACTCATTGGTACATGGCCCAGCCGGGGATCGCACCTCGGACCTTTCGATATGATAGGCCGCGTCTTATCCCCTGGGCCACTGACGCTCTTACAATATTTAAACCTTTCAATTTTCAAACAAGTCCCAATGTATGCTACCTACTAATATTTTAAAGGAGAAAGATTGTGGGGATGTTTGTTATTCTTTCACGCTGTAACGGCTCAACGGATTTTGATGAAACTTGGTACAGTCATAGCTTATATTCTGGAATAACATTTAAGCTACTTTTTACCGCAAGAAATTATTACACGCGGGTAAAGCCGCGGGAAACAGCTAGTGGCTATTAATTCGAACTACCACTGCAGTATCCGCATGAGGCTACTACATAAATAAATAACGTTACCTGATCGCATAATGCGGGCTAATTTCATTAACCTCTCGTGAACCCGCCCGCTAATCCCGCATTGTATCACCAAATAATTTGATAAACAATGAGACCTGGGATAATAAATTCAGTATTAAATAAATAATGCGGCGCGGCCAAATTGATATGTTGTGTTGCGGACTGGCGGACAAGTCGCGCGACGCGACGCGGTCGCACGACGCGGTCGCGCCCGTAATTGGATCGCGTTTACAGTGTAATTGGGCTTTATTGATATTAATTGGTCTATTTAGCGAGCTGACGTGTAGCGCGGACTCCAGGGCTTACGGGGATGTGGAAGCTGATAAAACATGTACCGGCCTACTGGAACTATATACAATGACAACCAAAACTATTAATTTCCGGAACAGGAAATTTATATATTATAGAAAAAGAAAGGAACTGAAAAGCGAAAAATGAAAAAGAACCCTTATAAGTCTAACTAAACATTCAATAGATGACAATCAATCATTCTCTATTTTTCTACCATTTTTTTTAAATTTAAATGGGAGCACCTTCAAAGTATGCCCTAAATTTCAGCTCGCTACGTATCACCGTTGCGGAGATACAGCCCTTCGGACAGACAGACGGACAGACAGACGGCGTAGCGTAAGCAATAGGTTTCTTAAAAACGTGCTGGAATAATAGTTTGACATACCAAGTAGTTGAATGCGAATGTTTGGAACTGGTAGAAATAAAGATTTATAGTAACACCCGCAGCTAAAACTGTTAACCAAAGTAACCAAAAAATTTAATCCAAAAGAACCGTGCTTTTTTCAATTTAAAAACTTAATTTTTGTTGCAAAAAGTGCATTCCTCCCGGCGCCAGCCGGAAGCGACAATGGGACGCCGTACATTCCGCAAAACTTGCCCTCAACGTTGAGACAAACTTGTCTCCTGTTTCTTGTTCCGGCCCTACTTATACAGGGGTTTGATGGACCGCCATGTAAAAATTTAAGTAAGAATGATATTTTAAAAAAAATTTATATTTTATGTATTACAGAAGTATCTAAGAAAAATGTCTGTAAATCGTACCAGTAGTTTTTTGCATGGACGATGTGAGTTGTTGACATATCAAAAAATTAAATCAACAGCCTATTAACAAGTCCCCACTGCTGGGGCTCAGGCCCACCCTCTCAACGAGGGCGTTCGGGCTATAGTCCACCACGCTAGCCCAGTGCGGGTTGGTGGACTTCACATGCGCGTAAGAATTTCTTCTTCGGCGTGTGCAGGTTTCCTCACGATGTTTTCTTTCATCGTTTGAGAGCAGTCAGTACATGTAGGTACTTAAGTTAGAAAAAAAACCATTGGTACATGGCCCAGCCGGGGATCGAACTTCGGACCTTTCGATATGATAGGCCGCGTCTTATCTCCGACGCCACTGACGCCATTGACACATCGGACAATTTCGAAATCAACTGTGTTATACGCTTTTATTTTAGTTTCTCGCACCATCTACATAGGTGGACGGATAATTAGAAACAGGGCAAGATTTTCATACAATCGAGGTCACTTTGAAGCCATGGGTCTCCGTGAAGGATTGATCGGGGCATGATCTGAAGACGGCCGTCGAGAGAGTAGATGGAGGACTCTAAGATTGCTATAGATATTCAACTGATCAGATGAGCCGTTTGGAAGCAGCATCGTCATGATTCCTTAACTTTAAGATTTTCATACATTTTGATGCCATTTTGCGGGTTTTTTAATTTATGACGATGCTGCTTCCAAACGGCTTGTCTGATCAGGTGGATATCTATAGCATTCTTAAAGTCCTCCATCTACTCTCTCGATGACCGTCATCAGATAACGCCCCCATCAATCCTACACGGAGACCCATGGCTTCAAAGTGACCTCGATTGTATGAAAATCTTGCCCTGTTTCTAATTATCCGTCCACCTATGTAGGTACTAGCGTTAATTCCGGTCTAGGGCTACTACCAAGTACTATGAAAAAATATTATTATGCGAGCTAACAAACAGAACAAGGAAGCTCGCGAGGCCCTATTTTTGGAGCGAAAACAACAAACGGAGCCGTTTACACGGAAACTTCACAAACTGCCACCCACATTTCGTGGAATAACAGAAACAATACAGAAAAAAGCCTTAGGTAGATACGTTATTCAGTTGACTGGTCTTTATATGGAACTCGGAGATATTGGGGTGTCAGTGAGTAGGGTTTTGACCCCGAGTGTGACAGTGGCCCGCCACGCGTCGCCGGCCGCGCCGGTACACTCAGCATTGTCGCAGAATAAAGGCTGAGGTACTTACAGCAAATATATAAAAAAGTTTTTTGGCGGTTGTGTGAGGTTGGCTGATTTCCGCGCAATGACTAATTTTAGGTGACAAAGGGGGAGCTGTGTGGGGGTTCACTAGAGACACTCATTCAATTTCAAGAAATAGTTCATTGATTCGATCAACTGAATCAAGTTTTTGGACGTTTCTATATAACACACTATCTCGCTTACGAATGTGCGAATGTGCAAACAATCTGTGACTATATTCATTCAGCCGCCAAAAAATTCTACGGGGACTATACTCACTTCTCAAAACAATTAGGCGAACAAGAGTTTGAGCTTTTAATTTTTAAAATATTAATAAAGTGACAATTTTGTACCTGCGTTTAAAATTTGCTGTTTGGGCGAAAACCAACTCAAAGGTTTAGATCCCGTTCGCGATTCGTCACGCTGCGAATGGGTCCAGTTCGCGATCGCGTCTACACGACGAATGATTTTTGAGCAGCAATCACTCAATGAAATAGATAAACCTAGACTTACCCATTAAATGATCACTGCTTAACTGAATATTGTCGTAAACTCCTACGCTTTTGTAGTCACGATACGGAGTGTAGTCACGCCTTTTCCTGCCACAACGCCGGCGACTGTCGCGGCGCAAAAAACCCGCCCTCCGCCGCGTTGTCTGCGAAAAAAGTTAAATTAATCGGGAGCAGTGTCCCGTTTTCTGGAGTTTGATAAAAATTGGATTTTTGTGAACAACACCGACAATAATCAGGGCGCAAGGGGGAGGCTCGAGGGGGGGGGGGATTAAACGGTGAGATTGATCCCAAAGAGAATGGGCGGATGCGGGACTTATCTCTGGGCATCAATCAAACGTGCCACATTTGACGGAGATTATCTCTACATCATCTTTTACTGAGCTACCGATATAAAGCTCTTGAGAATATTTACATGTTCTAACAACATTATCCTAGCGTAATAATGCCGTGATAACAGATTGAAAATGCGCATGTTCGAGGGTTAAAACTCGTTTCCACGGACAGACAGAAAGACAGACGGACAATAGCATTTTTGGCCAATCTCGAAACTTAGACGCTTCGCTCGCTCGGTCAATTAAGCTATTGATAAGCTATTGATTTGGATTGGCTCTTAATAGTAAGTAAACACTACTATAGTCTGTACTTGTACAGTCGACGGCACGTCAGTGGAAACACTTTGACCTTGAACTGGCCTAGTCTATTAGGGAGTTTCAGTACTACGGGAGACCAGTTTATACTGGTTTTGTTTAAACTGACGTGCGGTCGACCGTACCTATTTCAACAGTACTCTCGCCCCGGCGACGACGCACTTCTCGCGTGAACCGCCCGCCGCCGCCGCCGCCGCCGCCGGGGACCGCGGCACTAATTAGCAATGCTAATTCTATTCATATGTCGCGCTTACACCGGCGGCTCGCGGCGGGACGCGGCCCCTACCACGACGCCAGCAGCGATGACAAGCATCGCGGAATAATCACTGAAGTGAACATAACATACAAGGTACATTTAAGCGTAACACACACAGCGCGGCGGCGTTGCGAAAGCGTTGCGGTTTTTTTCTGTAATGTTCGAAACAGTATGAAGCCCTTTACATCAAAGCGGCGGCGGCGCGGCGCGTTCTTCATACAAACGCCGCCGCAACGCTTTCGCAACGTCGCCGCCCAGTGTGTGTCACGCTTTAGGGCTTCTTTCACCACTTGCAGTCCCAGATACCCTATCTGCAGGTTAACCTGACAGATAGTTCATCTTTTTGGTTTCAGAGGTATCTGATTGCCTTATTCAGATAAACCGCCTTATAAACTACAGCAAGATTCATCAGAGACTTGAGGTGTGAAACACGAAAATATTATCAGACAGATTTATGTGATATATTATTTTATCTGTCAGATTACTATCTGTAACGATATCAGCAAGTGGTGAAAGAGGTCCTTAGAGTCGTCGTGTGTAAGGCACTTAGAGCTGGTATACGCATACGAATCTTAACTATTTATCTGACGGGATATGCGCAAAGGATAGTGCGCCAAGTATCGCGATCCTGACACACCTCTGTCGCTTCGATCATCTTCACACGCGCTCGCCGCGTGACGCGAGTGCTCTTCACGTATCCGTCTGTAAGCACCCGCTCTATCTAAGGGTGGTTTATATGAAACTAAAGTTATCTTCAAAGTTAAATTCAAAATACTTACCATGATAATCATTCATCAGCTTTCTAGTGCAAGTCAGGTGCGGTCCAAACTCTTACAGTTGTTACCTGTAGTATCTCTCCTACTACTAACGATGGTACCACCTCTGCCATAATATGATGTTTTTAACAAACAAACAAACAAACAAACAAACAAACAAACAAACAAACAAACAAACAAACAAACAAACAAACAAACCGAAGGAACCGAAGAAAAACATACTAGCGAGACGGTCGGTATTAAGAGACGTTATAAAATAGGTATACCCATTGCTTGGTAGTACCACGGGCAACAAACAGACAATGCTAGTGGGCTCCCTAAACGATCATGCGGCATGACATGCAATACATGCTGTCACTATGCTTGACCGTCTAGCTGTAGTGATTGACGTGCATGACATGTAAACTACGTACTGGCCGTTGCTACACTGTAATGATAGCAAGCATGATGATCCATCATGCAGCATGACATTCACGTAAACGTTGCGTGTCATGCAAGCATGATCGTTTAACGACACTTTAGCAATCAAACAGCAATGCTAGGTGGTTCGAAAGGTAAGAAAGGTAATCTAGAACAAACAGTAGAGTCCACATTAGCATACACACAGATGCGACAGCTAAGTGACACGAGGGCGCGGCAAGTGCTTTCAATTGTTTAGATTCAACCGCTAACACAATCAAGCGGAACACAGACAGGGCGGCGGCGTTGCGAAAGCGTTGCGGTTTTTTTCTGTAATGTTCGAAATAGTATGAAGCCCTTTACATCAAAGCGGCACGGCGGCGGTGCGGCGCGGCGGCGGTGCGACGGCGAAAGCGACAAAACCGCGCGCACAGATTTGACGTTTTGATTTGACAGATTAGCTCAGACAGGCGTTGCGGAGCGGCGCGGGCGGCGGCGCGTTGTATTCCTTTGTAGTGTATGAGAACCCCTACACAGAGCGGCGGCGGCGCGGCGCGGTGCGGAGCGGTCTTCATACAAACCGCCGCCGCGCCGCCGCCGCTAGCGGTATATGTTGTCTGAAGGGCTCCGCTTTTTATTCGCTTTCCGCAGATTCGCCGCCGCAACGCTTTCGCACCGCCGCCGCCCTGTCTGTGTTACGCTTCACTAACCGCATTCTGTGCACAGCGAGCATCGATCTTCACTATTGCACCCAGTATGCCGACTGTAACTCTTTAATATTCCTGGAAAGATGAAGGGCTCCGCTTTTTATTCGCTTTCCGCAGATTCGCCGCCGCAACGCTTTCGCACCGCCGCCGCCCTGTCTGTGTTACGCTTCACTTACCGGCATTCTGTGCACAGCGAGCATCGATCTTCACTATTGCACCCAGTATGCCGACTGTGACTCTTTAATATTCCTGGAAGATGAAGACAACAATGAGGGCAGGGTAGCGTGGACTAGAAAAACAAAAAAACAGGAAGGAGAGGGAGAAATTCGGTAGAGCGTTTTTGTTTATGTTCACTCTTTAAATTTCACGAAAAATACTTTCAATTCAGAAAATTGTATAATAATACCTACAAGAAGAGTACAATAAAAACCTATCAAAACTGACTGGTTATCTATATCCAAGAAGTTTCAAATCTCTTTGGTCGCGCGCGCGCTCCCTGTGGAGATCGCATCTTGCATATTTAGTATCGGAACCAATGGTGCCACTTACAGGGGGGTGTAGCGGGAGGAGGTTGCTAATACAAATTTATATGGAGTTTGAAAATGAGAATGTGTGAGTCATAATTTTGTGATTAGTTTGACACGATTTTGACACCCATAGAATGATTTTATTGCTCATCCTTATTGGGAGTGGCTAAACTTTTTGATTCATGTCAATATCAATGACAATGTCAATCAATAACAACAGCGGAACTTCGATCACCGTATATGGTGATCGAAGCAGCGGAATTAAAAAATTCCGCTGGTCAGACAGTCAGACCAACAATCTGACCACTGGGAATGACCCCTGGACTCTTCACCTGTGTTTCATATATAACAAACTGAACATAAAACACTCATTTCGCGTCAGAAATACAATTACACGAGGTGGCATTGCCAGCGCAGATTTGTGAAATATAATTCCAAAAGCAAATCAATCGACTACAGCGTGCACTCAAAGCAATAGCACGAAAAGGGAAATCTCTGCATTCATAGGAGTTGGGAGCAAAATATTAAATCGATGCCACCCCGCTCTCCCCCCCCCCCCCCCCCCCCCTTCCCCAGAGCGCAGTTAGCAATTTTAAACTTGGCGAATCGAAAATCATTGGAGAAACTTGTACATTGCACAACTTTCAAACGTAGCTCGGAGTTTATTATTTTATTTCGTACCATATTTACTTCATTCTCATGTACATTGTCATTTCATATAGCGTCGGTGGCGTCGGGGATAAGACGCGGCCTATCATATCGAAAGGTCAGAAGTTCGATCCCCGGCTGGGCCATGTACCAATGGTTTTTTTTCTCGAAACTTAAGTACATTTACTGGCTGCTTTTAAACGGTGAAGGAAAACATCGTGAGGAAACCTGTATACTCCGAAAAAGATATTCTTAGGCGCATGTGAAGTCCATCAACCCACACTGGGCTAGCGTGGTGGACTATAGCCCGAACGTCCTCGTTGAGAGGGTAGGCCTGAGCACCAGCAGTAGGGACATATTAATAGGCTGTTGATTCGTTGTACACTTCAGTTTCCATGTAATCACATTCCTTTCTGTGCTCCTAAGTCCTGTCAGTCAGTTTGTGCCTACCCCGTTGGGCACCACCTACCTTCTTTAGTACTTATTATTTCTGTCTTTATTAGTACCCGGTACGTCTTGAATAGATACTGAAAATGCGATTCCAGTGAACCTATAGTTAACATCGTCCATTTCATCAGTATTCTTCTTGAAGTCTTTCGTGGAGGGATGGAGTGGTATAGAAGAGGGAAGGTCGTTATACCAGTGCTCAATGCAAATAAATAAGTCGTTTACTTTATTCTGACTTGCTGTCTCCGTGTTTGCGAGGGGTTTCTTTTGGGCTGTCTTCGTCATCTTTGAGTGTTGTTTGTAGCGCATATAAATTCTGTCGCATGTTAACAACCGACGAGGACCCAACATAATACCAGCGCTGCTCTCTCGGGCGCAGCACCATGCTGAGTTGGGGCCTTTTGGTTTATCTAAAGCCAATAAATATATTTTTCTTTCTTCTTTCTTTGGGCAAAACCAGTTTGGTACTTTTGGGGCATATTCATTTGACAATTCTTCAAAATCCCATCAGGTTGCCATGTCAGTTGAAAAACAGGTATAAACACCGCAGCTGTACCGAACACAGCCTGCCCCATTCTTCGGAGCTTAAGTAGAGATTATTACGGAGTTTCCACATGTACTTAATTAGGTGAGAGACACGCAGCCTCCACCCAATATTTTGAGGGTACCATAATAGTCTCAATATCAGCGGGCGTGCAACCGATACCCGGCCAACAATAACGAACGGGCGGCCGGTAATAATAGCCGGGTATCGGGTTGCTTTGTTGTGACGTGACTTAAGGCGGGCTGAGGCGAAACAAAGGCTGTTTGTGTGGTCTGCGTATCGCCGATGTCATTACTTACCTCCGAGATGCTTTAAGAGTTCGGGAGGTAATAAACACATTGTTTACGTGGGGGGGGCAGCCTTATCAAGTGCTCGATACCGACTTAAAAGCGACGGTGGTGGTCAGAATATCTGCGCAGCCATTCTGGGTATTCATCATCATCATCAGCCTGTACTAGTCCACTGCTGGACTAGGTCTCTCCCAAGATATCGCCTTTTTCCAGATACTCGTCGCTCGATTTTAGGTAATATTTTTAATGGGGTTTACGGCCATGGAAACAAACTCATTTTCGGCCAGTCGGCAAAGCCGTAGTCAAAATATTTTATTGCATATGAGTAGGTACACTGGGGACATTTATACACAAAAAAAATTATTTACCACAAAGGTGCAAGAAACTTTAGTAGTCTCAGTTTTAAAAATCTCATAAAAAGCTGCGATTGAGGTACGGCTTCCACAAAAGTAAGGCACAACTAGTGCTAGTCGGCGATCCACACTCCAGGTCCGATCCACACTGTGCTTTTCATTAAGAATACACTGAAACTAAAAACAAAAACATAAAATGAGTGTTAATACAAATCTCTGCTATACGGAAGTATAAACAAAACTCTACAACTCGAAAAAACAAATGAAGATCGGATTGCCGCTTTCCCGTCTACTTTGTTTTTTTTTCTGTGGCCGGCCAGCTGTTCTGCCATTATTTTTCATTTCCATCATTGAAAAAATGGTGAATATTTTGCCCAAATCTATGTTATTTTAAAGAAATAGTTGACAGTAATAATTATAATAAAGTCATTTAAAAATATATATTCTTTAATTATTACATAACTTTATGTTATTTCAATTTTACAGCGCGCTGTAATTGAGTGGCTGTATAGACAGTTGGAACATGGTCCAATAGAAATGTCAAAATATAATTTGACAGCTGTCAGATGAAAACTATTTTTCATTACTCATACTCTGAAAGTAGGTCTGAAGTTGCCTGAGGAGCGGGTTGAAAGTAGTACATCTCAGCCCTAGGGAGAATCGCTTTCAACTGACAGCTGTCAAATTATATTTAAAAAAACTAGTACTATTTTGACATTTCTATTGGACCATGATCCAACTGTCTATACAGCCACTCAATTACAGCGCGATGTAAAATTGAAATAACATAAAGTTATGTAATAATTACTGGCCGGTCACAGAACAAAAACAAAGTAGACGGGAAAGCGGCAATCCGATCTTCATTTGTTTTTTCGAGTTGTAGAGTTTTGTTTATACTTCCGTATAGCAGAGATTTGTATTAACACTCATTTTATGTATTTATTTTTACTTTCAGTGTATACTTAATGAAAAGCACAGTGTTTCCCTCGGGTTCAAGACTTATTTAGAGGTCCCTCGAACTATCGGGACTTAAATAAGTTACTTTCACACCTAGGTTAACAATGTACTATTAACACCGACAACTTTATATCCATGACATAAACCGTAACCGTTCCCGAGTAGAGCACACACTCCCAGAATTCATAGATAAACAACAATCTCCACCACAATATAAATTCTCATTCGCCCCCAAATCCTTCGACGCCGGGGTCACCAGTTACTCAGCGGAATCTCTCCGACTGCCCCTCCAAGTGTTCCCTCTCGTGTATCCGATATATGAATAAAAAGCTCCGATACATTATTACCGAGTGCTTGCAGAACGCATGGAGCTAGAGCTGCTGATCAGGAGAACGCACAACATGCCGACCAACAATCCGCGGTCATATCATCATCAGCCTATCACCATGTCCCCACTGCTGGGGCTCAGGCCTACCCTCTCGACGAGGGCGTTAACGCTAGCCCAATGCGGGTTCGTGGACTCTTCTTCGGCGTATGCAGGTTTCCTCACGATGTTTTCCTTCACCGTTTGAGAGCAGTCAGTAAATGTACTTAAGTTTCGAGAAAAAACCCATCGGTACATGGCCCAGCCGGGGATCGAACTTCGGACGTTCCGAAAAGGATAGATTCCGATTTTCCAAGATTTGAAGTACTTCGCAGTGTACAAGATCTTTTGATCTACGTTACTTTCGTGACAATGCAATAATACGGTACCATGAAGCTGGTCTGATGATGCATTCGGAAGGTGGCCATAGGAACTCCGCAACGAAACGAGATAGCCGAGTTTAGGCTTGTTGGTTTAGTCTCAATGAGTATTTTGTTGACAGATGTTATCACCGTCTGATGACTCCCTAAAAACTTAACGTAAAACCTTCGAATTTGGCCTCGATGAGCAGTTTGCTGACAGACGGTGGTCAGAACAGGTTAAACCATATACTTCTTTTGTGCATTTTAATAAAAACTTTTTTCGTTATTTATACTAATTTCACACTAATTTCGATCTTTAGTGGGCTCCCTAAACGATCATGTGGCATGTCATGCATTACGTGCTGTCACTCATGCATAGACGTCTAGCTGTAGTGATTGACGTGCATGACATGCAAACTACGTGCTGTCCGTTGCTTCACTGTACTGATTTATAGCAAGCATGATGGTCCACCATGCAGGCTGCAGCATGACATTCACGTAAACGTTGCATGTCATGCAAGCATGATCGTTTAGGGACACCACTGCGAGTCCTTTTGTCCCAAGAATATTTTCTAGCCCCATGTTGTTGAGAGATCGGGGTTCCATGTAAATATTTACCACTGAATTCCCGATTATGGGGATTTAACAATTTTACGGCGGGTCCCCGGATTTAGAGGGAGATGGGTCGCGCTTCTTCGCCCCCAAATGTAAAATTATTGAGGTTTTATAAGAGGACACATTATTTTATATCAAGTTATATCACAATCTCAGCTCTGCTCATTTCGCATAGGCCGTGGAAAATTTATTACAATCCTACTAAATGCAAAAGTTTGGATGTTTGGTGTTCAATCACGCTTTAACTGCTGTACAGATTTTGATGAAGCTTGGTATAGTCATAGCTTATTATTCTAGAATAACATGCAGTAGTTTTACACGGTAGAAGTCGCGGGGCTTCCGTATGTATGTTAACCTACTGGTTACCTTTCATGGAACACATGCTTCCTTATAAAACGTCACTGGCATAAGGATTAATACCTATAACTGATGATAAGGTAATTAACTATTTAACTAATTAGCGTATTTAACTAAACTCATGATATTAATTTTTAGCCCTTCCCTATTCGATCTAAAATCAGTTGCCACTTGTGTTAATCGTCTATTTTATAAAAAGCTTTCTCACAAAGGCCTTTTTAAAAGATCCCTTTGGGATTTGTTCAATACAATGACCAAAATATTAAGCTTCCAAAGCCAAAAAAATATTTAAAAACATTTTTTTGTAGCTGCCATCCCAGCCCTGTTTTTCTTTCTCTTTTTCCTGCTACGCTGGCCACGGCAAAGGCTTTTTCGTAAGATTTTTCTATTTAGTGTGATTTCAATAAAATTACACATTAAAATCAAGTTCAGCATGTTTTATTAACAGGATTAGATTTCTCATTCATTATCTATACTAATAATAAAGAGGTAAAAACTGGTGGATAATTTGCACGCATATCTTATATAGGTATTTTTCGAAGAACCAAATGATGGCGGGGTGTAAAATACCCCTAGCGCCATCTATTGACAAACTTTAAAACTAAGAAACTTGCATGATTAGAACGGGTTAAAAAATTTGAATAACATTTAGATAGTAAACTTTATCACTCGGATGAAGTCGCCGGGCATCGGCTAGTTAATAATAAAGTTGTGTTTGAAATTTCAATTATCACTTCTCTGTAGGTTGAATTTACACATCCTGTATCTGTATACGGGGTGCAAAAAGACGTTCTCTTTAATATTAGACCGTTATAGTCACGTACGGTGGCGAGGGGAGGTCAACCCGTGTAATTATATCGGCCCGCATATTGGGCCGGAGTTTTTCATTTCGAGCGAAGTGAGGCCGGATCGGGCACGCGACCCCTTTCATATCGCAGATCAGTTGGGAGAGAGGCTTCGGATACTCAGAGGTGAAATGTATAGCCTTCTTTGATGCCCTACACATGCAAATACCACTCGGGAACTCTACCAGAATCATCATCATCAACAGCCTATTAACATGTCCCCACTGCTGGGGCTCAGGCCTACCCTCTCGACGAAGGCGTTTGGGCTATAGTCCACCAAGCTAGCCCAGTGCGGGTTGGTAGACTTCACATGCGCCTAAGAATTTCTTCTTCGGCGTATGCAGGTTTCCTCACGATGTTTTCCTTCACCGTTTGAGAGCAGTCAGTAAATGTACTTAGGTTTCGAGAAAAACCCATTGGTACATGGCCCAGCCGGGGATCGAACTCCGGACCTTTCGATATGATAGGCCGCGTCTTATCCCCGACGCCACTGACGCTACTTTACTCTACCAGAATACTACTACTTTAACGTGCTGTTTTGAGAGAAAAAAACGCATTTGAAAACATCGAGGTAATATGCACTACGTACTAGAGAAGACACCCCAAATCTACTGTTGAACACCAACCCACGTGGGGCGGCCATATTTCGGTGAAATTCATTCATATTCAGACAAAGTCGCATCTGTGCGCATTGATTGTTATCTATGGGAACGGAGACACCCCCGCGCGCACCCCGCGTGCCCCGCCCGCCGTCATCTAGTTATACCATAACATAGGTCTGTGTATAATTATTTACCATAACTTTTGTTTGAAGTAGCTATGTACTCTATATTACCCGTAAAGAGAGTAACTATAGAGGACGCACTAAAATAAAAATAATAATCAGAGAGGGGCACACTTATTACAAAAGTGGTAAGAGTAAGCTAGACAGAAATAATATCTTCTATCTCTTTCTACGTATCTGAATTTTTTGTTGGGGGCAGTTGGTATGTACCAACTGCCCCCCAACAAATAACAGCCCGACTAAAATAGATAGTGTTTGTTCAGTTTGACCCCGCCATATAAGAAGCGTCTTCTCAAATTATTAGGGGTAAAAGACTATTGCTATTTCATGCTATACGCTGATTACGGTTCTACGGTTCATTCTTTTTCTATGATATTACCTCAATGTTTAAAAATCTGAAATGTTACATACTCGTACGTCATGTCATAACCCCCTAGCGGCGCGTGCGGCAACAAAGACCTGTGCGACATTAAATTACAAAACAGACAGAGTAATTTGCGTCACCTTGCGTTCAGCCCTGCAGCTCGCGAGCGAGGTAGTCCAGCCAACAAAAAATATTTTTTGCAAATTGTAAAATTTCTGTCAATTTGCAAAAAATGCCTTATCATCAATCATCGATAGCCTATTAATCTCCCCACTGCTGGGGCTCAGTACCCTCTCAACGAGGGCGTGCGGGCTATAGTCCACCACGCTAGCCCAATGCGGGTTGGTGGACTTCACATGCGCCTAAGAATTTCTTCTTCGGCGTATGCAGGTTTCCTCACGATGTTTTCCTTCACCGTTTGAGAGCAGTCAGTACATGTACTCAAGTTTCGAGAAAAAACCCATTGGAACATCGCCCAACCGGGGATCAAACCTCGGACGTTTCGATATCATAGGTCGCGTCTTATCCCCCGAGGCCACTGACGCTCTCAAAAAATGCCTTAAATTTAATCAAATCTCTACGTGAGCCAGGAGGAATCAACAAGGAAAGATGCTTATATATTATTTGCTAATATTGAATTTTAGAGGCGTCAGCAATGTTCTACCTGGAGTTGAAACTAATGAAACAATAATGTAGATACATGTAGGTATGTCAGTGTAATAATTAATGAATTGATTCTGATCGTGCTCTTCGTGTGTTACGTCATTAATGATGTTATCTCGTATACAATCAATTTAAGGTGACGGTTAACAATGCTAAAACTTTCGGTTATCAAATTACGATCTTTTACAATTAAAAGAGTCTGTCCACAAAGACCAATCCTAATTAGTAGCATGCGTTAAAAACTGTGTCTCTATCCGCATGTGCACGACGCGCATAACTTATAATCCCACAGACACGTGTGCCCGCAGCGCCGCCCGCGCCGCTCGGAGACTCAAGACTCGCGCGCGGCGCCCGCGGCGGGTACCTAGTGCTGCAAAACAAAAGACTCAAGTCCTCGAGTCTAACTTTGAACACTCGCCTCGAATATGCAGAATCATTGCGATCTTTGACATATTTCAATGTTTTTTGTGAATTTTCAATTTAATTTTTACATACTGTGTTACATACAATGTGTGGGTTGATTGCCTGGTATTAAGAATTTATTATTATTGTAGGCTCGAAGGGCTTTCTTACGACGTGTGAGTCTTCATAAAGACTAAGTCTCCATAAGACTACTTGTCCTAGAAATACTTGTGTTAGAATTCGAAGGCGCAAAGAGACTTGATCTCTGATGAAACAGCGCGCGCTCGAGCCCTGCACGAAGACTCAAGTCTAGTTTAAAATAAGACTCGCGACTTTTGCAGCACTAGCGACGGGGGTTGAGCTTCCCTGAGCGCCGGCCTTGTGCAATGCTGAGATTGTTTCACAAAATGTGCAACAATCATGTTACGAGTCTACAATTGTCTCCCATCTAATCTAAAAAATTGTAAATCTAATGTTAGTTTTAAAAGTAAAATTACGGAATGGCTACTAGACAAATGCTATTACTCTCTAAAAGAATATTTTGATGACAACATTTAATTTTAAAGATTAAAAAAAAAAAAAAACTTGCATGCCGCTTCGGCGGAACATATGATACTGTACAATGTTACCCTAAGACCTATTGTTCCATACTATGTTCTAGCAAATAAAGCACTTGAACTTGAACTTAAAATACATTTTCTGATTCATCTGATGTTTGCTCGTTCGTTATAGTTTTTAGGATTCTGTGCTCCAACACTGACCCCCTAGTAATTAGTTAACTATACCTAATAGGGTTCCTTGAAAAATTTTAGAAATTTTGTATTGTTTAGCAGAAATATAAAATAAAAACACAATTCTTGAGGAGTGTGATAGGCTACTTATTAACATCACGCTTTGATTCTAGGCAGATATACGAAAATATAAATTTCTCAAAGAACATAAATCAGTAGAGAATGCCATACTGGCATTATGTTCGCCTTTTGTACAATTATGTGCAATAAAGTTTTTAAATAAAATAAATAAATAAATAATAAATAAATCTAACCAAACAGTAATATTCTAATTTGATTTTTTACAATAAAACAAGACAAGTGGCTCACTTCTCGGTCCATGTTCTCGTTACGTCCCGTATTATCAGCTCGCGACGCTCGCGACGCTCGTGACGCTCGTGACGCTCTCGACGCTCGCGACGCTCGGCGCGCATCAAACCGCCGAGCGGTGGCCTTAAATCGAAATGAATTCCCGGACCCGGCCATAAATATTATCCGGGCACGACACGGATTTAAACGTCGTCTTCCACATATTTTATCTTTCCATTTCCCGTGTACGTACATTCTCGAGCGGTCGAAACATCGAGAGCTCACTTTAATGTACACTGCGGTACAAAGGTACATGAGTACCGCCGGAATGTACGTTTCAGCACAAAGGTATTTGAGGGTATTTTATAAGGACTTTTGTGTATTTTGTGATACACTTTAGAGGTCGAGAGAACGGTTGAAGTGAGTTGTGGTTTGTATCTACCCGCTATAGTGCTTTCGGCCGCCATCGCAACTGTGTTTCGCAACCAGTTGTCTACGAGATTTTTTTTCTAAATTTTTGAAATATAATATTAAACTTAAAAAAAAATTGTTTTATGAATAAATAAAATTAAAAATAAATAATTGTTCATGAATAAATAATAAATGAACTCTCATCCGATCATTCAACCAAAAGACGAAACGAACGGTTTATAATACTCGTGGTACTCCATTATCATTAAAACGCTGTCGTTAAAATGAAATACCAATAAAAACGTAACCTGTAAGCGGCGCGTAATTGTGAGGTCGGGTGAAATATAGCGGCGCGTAATGTTAACCCCTCATCGCAGCACAATGCGCGCTGATTGATCGCTGAATGCGACCGAATGTGACCGAGTGTGACCGCGCGCGCGATTAACAGTAAACGCTGATTCGGCCGTCACGCGCTTATCTCGTTAACAGCATTTGTAGTGAGTGTTTAAAATATGCTGATAAGCTTTCATTTTGTATTTGGGAAAGCGTGATTTTTTAAATCCAAGATTTGCATCGATTATAGGACAGGACATCGGGCATTGGTCCAAAAAATGAGCGGCCAGACTTAGAATAACTATTGGTCATATATACTATTAAAACAGTTGTGCAGAAATAGTTGTCAAAGAAGTTGCAAACCAAATCACAATGCTTCCTTGTTCCATTTCGTTATATTTTCATCATCATAATAATCATTCAACAACCTATTATTCGCATGTCCCCACTGTTAGGGCACAGGCCTACCACAGTCCACCACGCTGGCCCATCAGTGCGGGTTGGTGGACTTCACACGCGCCCAAGCTTTACTTCGTTGGCGCGAGGAAACACGTTTTCCTCTGTGAGCAGTCAGTAAATGTACGCAAGTTTCGAGGAAACCCCCATTGGCACGTGGCACGGCCCGGGATCGAAACCGGACCTCTCGCCGTGACAGGCCGCGTCATTCCCCTTACGCCACCGACACTCATAATCATTTTACCTTTACAAGCGCTTAGAAAAAGACTGCTAGTTCATTGTGCAGGATAATCCTTCAAGTTTAAAAGCGACTTTGCGAACGGAGTTAAACGGGCGATAGACTAATAAATTATCCGAGACTAATCTAATGATGCGAGATGATTTATTGTGGACGCAACAGGTGCCCTAACAAGGGTTGTGGAGAAGTATTTTATAAAAAATCAAGATGAGAATCTTAAGGTTAATAACCGTGTGGGAGGAAAGGATGATATTAATTCTAGTCGAGCTGGAAGCTCTCTTATAAATATCGTTCATCAACGTACGCTTCATGGAAATATTCCGGATAAATCTAAAAATACACCTCCCGAGAAATACACCCGACTACAATACACCCCCGTCTCGCTCGCGTAGTCGGATTTCATCTTTAATCGGAAGAGGAAATTTTGTAAACTTTCCAAAGCTTTGTCGGATTACGGATCTTTTATAGACGTTCCTATTTCAGACCAAAGCGCTTCGGTGGAAAAATATAAGTACAAGTTTAGATAAAATACAGATTTATTTTTGAGTAAAATATACCAAAAAAGCATTTTTATCCTTAAAAGCCACGAACTGAGCCCAAATATAGTCGAAACCGCTCAGGTGATGTAATCAATCATTCACAGTATTTTGTTACATGCAGTAGGTTTGGTATTACGTTGAAACATCGAGTTTCAAGCCAAGCACCAGCACATGTGTTCCACAAACTTCAGATATATCGTGAACGCAAACAACCGCACTGATATGCTCATATTACTCGGGGCTGCGGCTGCAATGTGTGTGCAGGTAACTTGAATCCAAATTCATGACTTAACTATTAACGTAAGTTGGTGCTAAGTTTAATCAAGTTTAACTAACTACATGAACAGCGTCAACGATTCAACTGCTGATATCATTGATTCACACGTCAAATTTTGTTGCATGTTATCTTGTTACGGAATACGATGAATTCCTGGCGACACTACGATCCTTTTCCGATCTGTTGAGCCAAATTCCTGTCCATCGACGCTGCCCAATCCGTTTTTGGTGGACTTCACTTACGCCTTAGAATAGAAGCTATAAGCTTTGGCTGATGCAGGTTTCCTCACGATGTTTTCCTTCGGCAAAAAGCCTGTGGTTTGTGAACCGTTTGGTGTAATAGTAATCTATTTTTTATCCTTAAGGTGTAATAATGGTGCTGACTCTTTCTTGATTTGTTTCTTTTTTCAGTTTTTCTTTAACGCAGTGATGCTTTAGTGTTAAGTTTTGGTTCTTGTACATATTGACAAAAAATGATCGCTATGTTTGACATTCTTTAAAACTCGCACCATCATGTAGTTATCATATAACATCATCAATTTATTTGCTATTATTATCACCAGCCAATCAACGTCCTTTATTAATTATATCCTGTCTTTTCACATGCACGTCGGCACACTTAGCCGCATTTTTTCCTCTATTGCTTGTTATCTCGAGTGCTGTAATTGCTCATTAATGTGGTCAGAAATACACGTTCCAATCTATTTCTCGTCCCACATGGGAGAGCCGCTAACCACCTGCGGTCCGCTGTTAACTTCATTGTCGCGTCGCGCCCGCAACCAAATCAAAATTGCGAAATTGCAGCGGAGCTGCGTCATACCGACTAAAGTCACACTATTATAGGCAGATATAGGTGACCTAATAGCTCTAATATCTGCCTATGAGCTCCAGTGCACACCAACGGAAATATATGAATGTTTAAGACCTATTTTAATGGAAGGTTCGGTTAGAATTGAAGGTACACACAATGTCAAAAATGTTTTCAATTTCAAAATTATCCTCATACGATAATGGTCGAAGTAACTCTTCTGCTGCACATGTTTTTCACCTTTCCCTGGACATTTTAATTTTTTCAATAGGTACAGTCAACAAGAGAGATAGGTAAGCAGGCACAGTACAGCGCTACCATAGAGCTCTGTAATGTGCCTGCTTACCTGTCTCTATTGTTGACTGTACGCTAGATAGCGTGATAAAATCACAATTTTCTTTGAACTATCACGCCACCAGACTGTGCCACCAATTTGTATTGCAGTGTGATAGATGTTAGAATTGTTGGAAACCGAAACACATCAGTGGATAGTGTCTATTCACATTTAAAATCTTTGAATCTCATGTCACTTTCTGAGATATAGTATTGATCACTGCAACATCGTGTCGAGTAAGTACTAGTGATTGTGATTAGAGGAACTCCCTAAGCCCGGGGTCCTAATAAAGATAAATGTTGTACGATCGCCGGCGAATGATTAATGAAGCCCTGTAACAGCTGGTTTTTATTTTCCCGGTACAACCCGTCTCTTATTACCCGGGAAATTTAATACCTGCGAAATTTTAGACAACCCGCCTCAATACCTGGATCGTTTATCAAAATATGTTGCTCAAATGAAATGCTTTCAATCTGGGGTATTTATTATCGGGGAGGCAGTTGGCTAACATTTCCATAATAATCTGTTTGGTTCATCTACAGTTTGTGTGTTCGAATATACAGGTGGGCTCAGTGTGGATTTCTTACAACATCTAGATAACAATACATACAAGTCACTTAAAAAAGTTTTATCAACGTAAAATACATATTACGGTGAACTAAAACATCGTGAGGAAACCTGCTACGCCGAAGAAGAAATTCTTAGGCGTATGTGAAGTCCACCAACCCGCACTGGGCTAGCGTGGTGGACCCGAACACCCTCGTTGAGAGGGAGTAGGCCTGAGCCCCGGCAGTGGGGACATGTTAATAGGCTGTTAATGATGAATGATGAGTTTAAGATTAGCAAACTGAAGTCACATTCACGTCACAGGTCACATCTGTCGCAGAACCGACAGCCTATAGAAGGTGGCCGGAAGCCGCTGGATGCAGCGGGCGGAGGACCTGTGACTTCGTTCATCGGGGAAGGTCTATATCCAGCAGTGGACGTTGAGGGGCTGATATGGTAATGATGAAGTTTAAGGTACACGTACCTAATTAAAATATTTATTTCATCATCATCATCAACAGCCTATTAACATGTCCCCACTGCTGGGGCTCAGGCCTACCCTCATAATGAGGGCGTTCGGGCTATAGTCCACCACGCTAGCCCAGTGCGGGTTGGTGGACTTCACATGTGCCTAAGAATTTCTTCTTCGGCGTATGCAGGTTTCCTCACGATGTTTTCCTTCACCGTTTAAGAGCAGTCAGTAAATGTACTTAAGTTTCGAGAAAAAACCCATTGGTACATGGCCCAGCTGGGGATCGAACTCCGGACCTTTCGATATCATAGGCCGCGTCTTATCCCCTGGGCCACTGACGCTCAGTGGCCCAGGGGATATTTATTTAATTAATTACAATACAAAAAACATGTCACCTTACAAATAAAATATTTTCTCCAAAGCGTCACAACGAGGTACTGTGCCTCGCCAGGCTTATTCGCTGGCCGAGGTAACTGCCCGCCCGCCGGTCACCTGATGCCTCGTTGAGACGCTTTGAAAGGTCCCTAAATAACTTCAGGGCTTCAGGGCCCCACGGTCCCATTGTTTCTACCCCAAACGGCACAAACTGATAGGTATCACCGATGCATGCGTATTTGCGCTTCTTTTGCGACTCCGCCGAAGCCGCCGCTGCCCCCGCCCTAGCTGAGGTGGCCTGGATATGGGAAGGAGCCAGAGTATCCACGCAGGTGGCATCCCATACCAGGCACCTGCCCTTACTCCATGGGACCGTACCTAACTAATTTTAAGATCTTTTATAAACCTTTTGCCTTTATCGTCACTATACTTTGAAAACAAAAATGTTACGATTTTGAGAATAAAAGAATGCTTTTAAGATTTTTTCAAAGTACTGCCGATGTTGAAATTGGTGACAAAAGTCACTCGGTTACGACAAAGTGAACTGCGGCGCCGGTTCGTTAAGCTAAATACAGACCAGCGCGGTCAAAGTGCGCGTTACAGTTGACGTACGTCGTAGAGTACATTAACTCTGTAGACATGACAGAAAAGAGTGCACTGGCTTGTAGAAAGGCACCTATATTTATATCAGAGGGATTGCCTTGTTTTGATAGATTTAATCAAATCAATAGCCCATTAACATGTCCCCACTGGCTGGGGCTCAGACCTACTATCAGGCTATAGTCCACCACGCTAGCCCAGTGCGGGTTAGTGGACTTCACACGCGTCTAAGAATTTCTTCTTCGGCGTATGCAGGTTTCCTCGCGATGTTTTCCTTCACCGTTTGAGAGCAGTCAGTAAATGTACTTAAGTTTTGAGAAAAACTCATTGGTACATAGCCCAACGGATCGAACTTCTTACCTTTCGATAGGATAGGCCGCGTCTTATCCCCGACCCCACTGATGCAGTTACACGGCAGTAAAAGGTAAGAAGGTTGCTGGTACCGGCCTGCATGATTGTAGTTGAGCAACCAGTCAGCTGGTCAACTCACAAATACATTTCACAATAAAGTATAGAATAGAAACCAATTCCATCGGAAACTTAACGGTATCTCATAATACCCAATAACAACGCTAAGCCCTACATGGTACGGCACGATAATATACCCAGGGAAGGAATAGAATTTTAACAAGGGTCTTTGATGTGGCAATGAATAAACGATTTCGGACATTTTATGAGTTCCCCGGACGGATTATGGGCCGCTCGCCGTTCGGCTGCCTCGCCTCACGCCGCCGACCCGGTCCCGCGCTTTATGTGTGTTTACATTACTTGCTTCTTACTTGATGATCATTGGTAGTGGTGATACATTTTGGGATGAGATCCTATTGAAAATGTAAGCAATATATTTTCCCTGGTGACTTGCTAGTGATAAGTCAGCACCAGTATTAACTTAAGGTACTGGCACTCCTATGCCAGGTGGACCGACAATCACAAAAGATAGCCGGAAGCGAGCTGCAAGCGCAGGACCGGATGTGGTATAACAGTAGACGGTTACCATTCGGTGTGAAGAATATAAAAGTATAATGAATGAAAGTGAAATTAGTCCTGGTATTATATCAATCAATCAATCAATCATTTATTAGTAAAAAAAGATTTTACACGTCAATATTTCATTCAATAATTCATAATAAATAATTTAATTAATTCAATTTAATTTAATTTAATACTAATTAATACTATATTAAAATTAATAGTTTACTCCTGTTTAAATCACAGCCGCAGCCAGGTGTGTGCATCGCATCAGTTGGTGTCCAGGTACTCGGTCACTGAGTAGTACGCGTTTTCTACAAGATATTTTTTCAGTTTGTTGGTGAATGCATTTATGCTCGGGGCGTCTTTTATGTTGTTTGGAATTTTGTTGTAAATTTTAGGGCCGACAACTTCTAATAGTCTATCGGATTTAGAAAGACGGTGAGGGGGGGGCCGGAGCTCGTGCCGCCGCCTCGTGTTCAGGTTGTGGAAGTCGCCGTGCGACTTCCACGATATAAAGCTTATACTTTTATGATAAAGGTAAGTTAAAAAGTCCATAAACAAGAGAAAATGGTTTTCTATCACCATAACCTGACCTACCTTTAAGCTTCCAAAAGAAATTATGGATAAACAAAATGACGGTCATAAAATAGGATATGCAAATTTAAAAATATAAGTTCATATCAACATTGGCGATGCAACGCGGCCAGGTTTTCGTGAAAACATACGGGCTCAAGTAATAGGTCGAACCTCGGATGAAGTTATACATTATAGTTCTTCAGGAACTTGTTTAATTTGAGCGAATGCGTATACAATTTAATGACTTCTCGCAAAGGAATTAGTTCTATAACTTTTATAAGCTTTGTTCTAGTAAAACATAAGAATTACATTCAAAGGCTTTAATGATGAATGCCCAATATTTAATATGCTTAGAGTGATACATACTGACGAGACCCAGGATGACAAAATTGACAAAGGACACCGCACGTGAAGTATGGAAAAAAACATCGGTCAATATTATGATCATCAGCCTGCACTATACTAGACATACCGCAAATAATATGTTTCATGTAGATTTAGAGATTTAAAAAAACAATATTTGTATAGTTTTATAGAGAAAAAAAAATCAATTATACTTTCACCATAAAACATACCTTTTAAGTTGATAGTAGATTATCATTTACAAGTAAATAGCTCACATTTCAATAGTAGGTACGAAATACACGAACAGAATTCTGCGGTCACGCTCGTAAAACGTTTCTGTATATTCGGTCGCTAAGGCCAGACACTCGAGTCGCTGCTTGGCAGAGCGCCGCTATAGTTCTCCCAAATTGTGATTTATTCGCGACAAATGTCGAAATAAAGCGCCCTGCTCCTCCTCTATTGCGAGTATTGCGCCCGGCCGCGGGCAGGTTTGTTTTATTTATTTAAAATTACTGCCATGAAAAACTGCACGTGATTTTGATTTTACAAATTGATTTACCTGCAGTTAAACGTTGACAAAAATTTTACAATAGTGACTGACGCTAGCAAAACGCCGAATATTGTGAAACAAATATTGAAGCTTTAAAATAAACATGTAAAAAATTTTCATGGCTGTTGACTCAGTATACTTGGTTGCTCATTTATGTTGCATATCATACAAAATGCGGTGATTGTTTTTTTTTTAATGAACACACTTTAACGAAAAAACGATGATAAAAACCTTTAAAGAGAAAGAAAGAGTACTCTTTATTGACACCATTGCAAAAGTAAGTAGTACATTTAGACGCATAGTGCCGGAAATGCAAATTGCCTGACACGCCGATAACCAGATTTGCATTTCGCGAATTACCAGACACACAGAATGACCTGATTTTGTTTCGCAATTTACCAAAATAGGTACCTCATAACGCCAATCTATTTAAAGATAAAACCACAACTCATTAATTGGTAAATTAAACCCAAATAGACGAACAGAGCGGTATAAAATATTCACGGTGTTTGCAAACATCGTGTAAACCACACAATTATGATCGTCGAATCAAACTCATATATATTTCATTATTTACTCGCGGGGGAACCAAAGCGGATTTCCCTTAAATAAAGCCAATAATACCAAAGTATGGTGGAACAGTGAAATGCATGGGGGTTAAGCGGACATTTTCTAACATCTTTACTTCATATGAATAAGAATGTGAAACGCACCAAGAAACGCACCTTGGTGAACGACCGCATTTATTGCCGAAACTAAACAGTATAATAATCACTGCTTTCGTGATTTTCGTCATCAGTTGCATTGTTTGAAGATAGTCAGAAAATGATAACAATAAACTACACTATAGTAACATGTAATGCCAAAGTAATAATGTTATACAATCGAATGCAATGACTCTATCTAATAAGTTGGTTTATAAATATTAAGTGAAAAAATACTAAACAGAACAAACTAAGCAACGTTTCCATCAACAGAGGGAAACATCCAATATATCCGGCTACACGATGAGCCTATGACTTGTCCCGGTGGACTATATCGCCGGTTGAACGCAGCCCCGGGCAAGGACTGTTGTTAACTACGACAAACACAATTACGGCCGGCACACAGCCTCGCCGGTATCGCCTATCTACCTCCTATTGACACACATACTTAGCCAAACGGTAAACACAATATTTTGTGAGCCAGCACAAAATTCGATAATACAAATATTGTCTAATACGGATATAAGATTTTGCTGCATATTAACACTCCCCAAAATAGAAATTCTTACTCTCAGCTAGAACTTTTGTAAACAAGTTTTAAAACGCAGACGGAGTCAAGCAACAATATTATAGTTGTCAGAAGTCAGAACCCACATCTTTATCTCAATTTCATCTCAAATGGAGATAGAGACCACTGAAACTGCAAACTTGAACTGGGTATACAATATTTATTTTTACATTCGCAACAAATTATTCGTATGTTCATTCTTTTTGTTAACAAAGTTTTACTTCGGTGTTTTTTTATCATTGTGTTTTTTTACTTCTTAAGTGTTTTTTGCTTGCAGTTTGTGCTTTACATTCTAATTTATTTTCTTTCTTAAATAATTGTTTGCCTACTTTGGTAACTTGTGAGGTTCCACTGAATTAGAGTAATGGTACTTGGTAAAGAGGTACTTACTTGATTTTGCAAATACTTTTATTGATTTACGATAATAATATCCAATCTGAAAAATGTGTAAATCCTTTTATTGAATACCTATACTTTTATGAAATAAACAAAGATTTGTTGTGAACATGTTTAATAATTATATTAAAGGCTATGTCCGTGTATGCGACTGTTGGTTGTAAAACTAAGATTCTGATAAACATGTTGATTTCTTTTTCATATAATAAGGATACTTAACAATCAGTGCTACTGTTTACTTCGGCCAATATATTATATAGATTTATACATCTACATACAGGTAGACTAGACGACTAGATTTGTTTTAGTCGACGTTACATTGCAACACTCCTAGACATAATAAAACTAGTAGTTCCGTGAGAACAGTAGACCTCGCCAGCCCTTATAAACCAAACCTAAAAGAAACCAACAAAAGTCAACTTTGGAAACAGAAAAAGTACCTACTAAAGTGACAAAAATTAGCACTTTAAAGCTTAATATTTCGCAAACGGATCCCTGAATCGAAAAATGTTTATCACACACCCGCGATATTTTTGAAAGACCCATCCAACGATACCCCACACCATGGATATCACGCGGAAAAAAATAATTTTCCATTTTACGTATGCAGTTCTATGAACATAATTTATTTTTTCAACTTTCTTAAGTCGATCCACTATTACTCAAAAACTAATAGAACCTACTTAGCCGTAATAGTTTTCCTTGTAACTACGTTATATATGCTACTGCCATGAATTTTTTCACATTTCCAGAAGCAACCGTTTAGCTGGCAGGGGGGGGGGACACGTGACTCTAACGAAAATTACCGCTTTAAAGCTTAATATTTCGCCAACGGATCCCTAAATCGAAAAAATGGTATTCACACACCAGCAATATTTTTGAAAGACCTATCCAACGATATCCCACACTATGGGATTCACAAGAAAAAAAAAGTTCACTCCCACTTTGCGAGTATGGTAGGTACTCTAAAAAAAATGTTTTTCAAAATTTTATTCTACTCATTTTGTAGGTTTAATTAATTTATACATATGCCAAATTTTCGTCAAAATCGGTTGAAAAATGCGACCTGTAGAGAATTACAGACAGACAGACAGACAGACAGACAGCCGGACAAGAGCATTTTTGGCCAGTCTCGAAACGTAGACGCTTCGCTCGCTTCGCTCGCTCGGTCAATTATGTCCCAAGTTCCAAGTTACAGCAAACGTCTAGAAACATAAATGATACCATACCTGAATGCCAAGCAGCTTCTCATGAACAGAATAAGAACACAGAGATATATTCACTCAATTAGTTTAATACATGTTAGCCGAGAGTCGGGACGTCGCCGCCTCCATAGCAATGAGCTCAGCAGACCAGGTACCGGCAGAATTAGGATGGCTAATTGATTGACAGACATACACAAGGTGATAAAAACAGCCTCACCTATCAGGGGCAAAGGAATGGAATTGAGCAACAATTTCTTCAATAGGTATGTATGTGTACGAGTGTGGGCTACTGATGTGTAAATAAACACCCATCTGGGCTACTAGGTACTCACTTCAACCTGATGAAGTAAAACAAAACAGTGCCAGAAGGTTTCTAACTGATGAAAAGCTTAGCACTGAACTATAGCAAGGTGGTGATCATAAATTATCAGTAATGATCACAGTGATACAAGGCTGGGTCAGCCTTGAAATAGCCCCATCACAAAAAGTGTTTTGACAAACTGATAAGGCCAGCATTGCGATGTATCAATGATACATCCCTGAGACGTTCATTTTCATTGACAAATCTCAATGAATTGTCAATGAGAATTGATGTATCAACGCTGAAGTCTAGGTTGTGCGCTTAGAGAATCGACCTGTAGTCCAAACCACAAAGGACGTAATAACACTCCTAATACCCCAGAATTTTATTGTGGATGAAATAATCTTTGCTGCCAGCAAATCAGTGAATATTGATATGAACTTTTTTATCCAGCTATATTTTATATCCGATTAAGTCTTACATATAATACCATACTAATTTAATTTTTCGCTTTGATCCTTACATTTTCAGGACATAAATTCCGTTTGACATTTTAGAGGTTCTAACCTTCACAAGTTTATTTAAACTTTTAACAGTAAAGTTAAGTGCGGAAAGGAGACTGTTCCGCCTTTTGCTACTTTATATTTCAAACGGAAACTGTTGGAAAGTTGAACCTTTAATCTTAGACTTTAACTGATGGACCAAGTTTAAAGTCCATTTTGGATACGACTTCAAAAGCACATAAAGAGTTATACACATGGAACTTTATAAAGGTCAGTCAAACCCCTATTGTGCAAGTTTCAACGATGGAATGAAGTCGGTAAAAGCCAGTAAGTCAGGTGAACTGATAGTGGCCTAATCATATCTGTAAGTAGAGGAATTGATAACCGCAGAGAAATTCGTCAGGCGACTGGGCAAGCGTAGTGTGGGACGACTCCGGCCGGAGGAGCGACTGCCTGCGTCAGGGACTGAAAACACGTTTGTTCAACAGTGGGCTGCTTCGGGTTAATGATGATGATTCATCATTCAGTACTGTATTATTTTGTGGAAATCAAAATGAACCGCAGAATTAAAAAACTCATAACAATTCAAGACTATTGTGGCGTCACTATTAGTTATTTACTTTTCTTGTATTTTATACCGGTGTGAGGATTCTAGTAGAGGTTCTTATCTATCGTATATTCGCCTTGACAAATAGCAATACATGCATTGCCATGTTTCGATTGAAAGAAGAGGATCTCATTTCGTATCCGGCTACTAATTTGGATGGATTCTTATTTAAGTTTGGAAGCAGGCTCCGAAATTTGTCTTTGAAACGGTGCGAAGGGCATATTTTCACATGCTAGCAATTTTTTGACATAATAAGTTTTTGTGTCAAACGACCGAAGCACCTTTTAATATGACCAAATCTACATAATATATAATCATCTACATAATAAAAGGCTGGGCATAGGAGTATTCAATAACACTTCCCCGAACTGCAAGGCGAAGGAGAGAAGTGAAACAAATGTGAGACACACGGGCGGCATACCGTGCGCGGCCGCATCGCTCATAATCCCAGTTTATCTTTATGAAAACTACTAGATCCGTTGTCAGACGCGGCATCTGTATGCGCGGTGGGCCGCCAACCAATCCGTCAGCGAGACCGGCCCGCCACGTGACCAGAATATCATCTACGCGCCAAGGATCAGACGATACACACACCCACTAGATCGTCGAAGACAAACCCATAACACCGGACGATTACCATTAAAAAAAAATTCAAGATACAACGATATAGGTACCTACATTCTGTTTGATGTTGCAAGCATTTAAACAATAGAAGTTTGGACTTTGCCGATACAAGACTAGAATAGAATAGAATGTGTATTTCCACGTGATAGAAGCGGTGCTGCGCCTACGCCTGTCAGTCTACTGCGAATGAAAACATAACCCTAAATATAAAGGTCCTATGTCCAATAGAAATCACCAATGATGATTGATCAAAACAAGTTTACGGAAGAAGAAGCGGTGCAACATCTTTTAAAATCAAGTTTGTACATAACATTATTTTCGTAAAGATTGTGTGAGGCTGAAGTAACATTAACACCTGGCATCTTTGTCATTCAAATAGTCGACTATTAAAGCTTGTTCATTACAAATATTTAACTATGTTGAGTTATGAGGCACTCCGAGGAATTTTATCATTTATCTAGGACTGCCGAGAATACCTTGTGTGTTTTGTTACAGTTCATTTTTCATATGAATTAGCAGTTTAGATAGATAGATAAAACATTTATTTCTTACTGCAACACATACATGACAAACAAGATAAACATACAAAAAGTTCTAAAACAATTATTTTGAATTTTGTTAGGCACGTGTCGCAGTAACAAAATGGCGCTGACTCAGCATAAAGCTGCAGCACGCTGCGCGTACTGCGGCGCTGGTATTCTGTCAGCACCACAAGTGACCTCACAGATATATGGGTTCTAGGTTTAGAGGGCTGTTCTAGTTGCATTGATTAAATAGGTAGGTATACTAAATACAAATAAAATAATTATAACATTGAAATGTATAGTGTGTGTAGTAACTAGATAATAGATATTTGAATTGAATTATTGTGTGTGATGTTGTGGTTTCGTTGTTTTCTCTTGTCTGTATAAGGCATGGCTTAAAAATAAAGTCACTTCCAGTATCTCGTGCTCCCGTAACAGGGGAGTTATGAAAATGTTACGAACATACGGCCTTTATGGCGAGCTATTGACTTAGATTCAATGACGTCATTGCGCAATACGATGCGCTCGCTATTCCAGTCTACTGACGCGGTTCTTGGATCCATTTGTATTACCGCTCACTCAACTTACAATGGACAATTTAGTTAGGACGCAAGATTTCAAATTCGTATAAAGACGTGAAGAGGCTATGATTATGTGGAACAATGGACGCTGACTGAAGGGCTGATAGAATAAACACAAACAAACATAGAACTTGTAACACATTGTATGCAATATCATACTGATCGGGACTGATTCCTTGTAAAAGATGACCAAATTCCTGAGGTTATTAGTTGCATTCCTAAAGAACGGAAGAGATGCTTGTTTATTTGCATCACATTCATACATAATATATTCAAGCTATGTCCCTGGCGGGGTAGGCACAAAGACGGAGCGCCAAGCATCGTGATCCTCTTGGTCCATCGTGGTCTTATCATTCTCTTCACACACGCTCGCCGCGGGACGAGAGTTGATTTTTACGTGTCCATCTGTGAGCTCCCGCTCTATCTGACCCTGGTATATCAGCAGTCTAGCTCGTCCCCGGCTTCTATTAACGATCATTTTTGATCGTTCGTGATTCGTTCGTCACTCTTTGGATATGTCGGAACCAACGGAAATCCTTAAAATAACAAAATAAAATGTTTTGCGTGTGCAAAAGAGCGATAATAGAGGTAAACGAGGGGTAAAGAGACAGAAAACAAAAGAAGCAAAACAATGGCCCAATACTACCCATAAAGAACGTCGTAACCCGAAGCTCCCCCGATCTTTAGTAACTCAACAGAATCAAAAACAATGTAAGCATTATCTTTGGGAAATAAAACCCACATCCGAACATCTGGCTGCGGCCGCCTCAATATCTCAGAGAGGTTCCAGCCCCCAGCACCGAATGCAAGGAATTTTTTCCCTTTTTCCAATTTTCCCGGAGCGTGCTCGAAGCGTTCCGTATTTATTATTATTTGTTTTCAATTGCAAAGTAATCTGCGGCCTGCCTGTGCAGCTGGTGGCGTAAGATGAGAGTCTTGGCGGCGGCGCCCGTGTGGAGCGGAAGCGGATAAGGAAGCCAATAATAGGAGAAAAGCCAAACAAACGACAGACTAAACTCTAAACAAAATTGTTGAATTAGGTAACGCAGAGGATAAGAAGGTTGCAGGTAACAAAGAGGGTGTTGAAGAGAACAAACCCTCCATAAATGATAATTTTTTTCAAAAAGAGGGGGAAGCGGAACGGAAAATACTGCGAATTCTGCTATTTGCCAGATATAGATGAGGCTATAGATATGGCCTAGTATTAGTAGCCGAGTAGACTGATGAGATTTTTTCGTATCAGTAGTTCGGTGATGCAGAAAACGGGACTAGTGAGCCTTTTAGTTCGATACGTTAGCTGGCACGTCCTATAGACAGTTGGCTCACCAGAGGTCACTGTGAATTCAAATCAACCAGATGGTCATTTGGATAACGGTGCAGTGACAGATCCTCAGTTTCTTTCACCCACCACTTCAGACGGGGAAAAGTTCCCTTGCGTTCACTCTCTATGTGATCCGATGAGAACTTTTTGTGTGATCAGATGCAACCACGAACGGATCATATGATTCATTGGGAACAACCCTCTAGAATTCGTCGGCCTTGTACAGACATTGTCCCAAAACCTGAGGAGTAGCTTTCGTCGTGTCTGTCTGGCTAATCTAATCTATATTCATAAATCGCTCTCTTGCCACCGTGAGCGCTCCTTTAGTAGTCTCAACCGAACTCGCCAAAATTGAGACATCAATGCCGCATCGACCCGCGAGGGTGTGATTAAAACGTGCCACTGCGTGTTTTATCCTCAGTGTCTCGTCTGAACCTGGATAATTTCCACTTTCATTCCTCGAGAGTCGGGACTTGTTAGCATTGAGAGTTCTTTGTTCTGCTTCTTTGTTCACAAACAGCGATGTTTTATGCAAGATTCTGGTGGGATTTTGTATGCATTTTGGTTGCTGATAAGTTGCATTTTTGATTTAGATAAACAAATAGTAACATTTCTTTTATCGGTGCAATAAAGTCTATAATATACCTAAGTAGGTGCTTATTGTATTGTAACTTTTATTAAATAATAATAATAAAATCTTTTTTAAATTTCTGTATTGAAAAACTTTACAAATTTAAATTAGGTAGGTACGATTTATTGTAATAATGTCCAATCTGGAAAATGTCCAACGACCATGCTCGGACTGAAAAATGACCAAACTGAAGAATGTCCAATCTGAAAAACTTCCAATCTGAAAAATGTCCAATCTGAAAAATGTCCACTCGTTTCGTGAGTTGGAAAATTTTCAAGTACCTACACCTACTTGTAGTTTTTGGACTATTGAGTTGAATATTTAGACCTAATCAGCTGCATCGATCGAGTAGGCATCGATTTGAAAAAAGGACTTCTTTCCAATTCAGTGCTAACAAAATTTGCCTCCACCGCAAGTTGCAGGTGTCAAGTAAAAACATGAAGGTATAGAATTTTCTTTAGTTACCAAAGCATACAGGAGTTACCTAAGAAGTAAGCTGTTGCTTACATTACAAAATCAAGGTCAAGCCCCCGATGGAGGCCGCTCAACCGCATCTCGATCCGGACGATAAATCGGCACATCTACCTGCCGCGCCACAGTGGCATTAATAAGAGAATTTGAGCTGACGAGGCGTGTGTTTCATTACGTTCTCTCACGTTTACGATCTCTATAAATCCTGGTCTAGTTCGGTGCTCAGACGAGCGACGGACGCGGACTGGTAGGCGGTCGCACATAAGGTGTTGAACACATTGCTTTTAGTGCAGCTAGCACGGGCGTTCATCGTGACACTGACAGTTATCTCCAGGGTTGGAAAAAATCACGATTTTTTCAAAAAAATCAGAAATCAATAATTTTTATTAAAAAATAATAAATAAAATATATAAAAAATCGTGATTTATTTGATTTTTTGCTTGAGCCTTAAAAATTCACTTAAAATAGTGCGTGTAACGAAACGCGCTTTTGGCCAGTACCATTGATGGTACAACTGGTACCATTCTGGGAGATTTCCCACGCTTTGTTTTATTTGACACTTCAGTTCATTAAGATTAGTTTGGAAGAAACACAAGTTTTGTTCAATAAAATAATTATAAATGCCTGGTGGTGGAAGACAGAATGATGCCATCTGGCAGTTTTTTTACAGAAAAAAGAAATAATATAGAAACTGGGTGTTTCCGTGAATCTAAACAAAATGAAGAATTTTAATTTGTGTTACAAATAGTAAAGAAATGAAATAATTTGATATAATCAATGATTTTTATTGAAAAAACACTTGATTTAAATCATTTAATCGTGCCAACCCTGGTTATCTCCTGGTCACTGTACGTTATGGACACTCGTTTTTCAGTATGGACATTTTTCAGATTGGACATTATTCATTTTGGACATTTTTCAGATCGAGCATGGTCGTTGGACATTGTTTAGATTGGACATTATTACAGTAAACCTTTATTACTCCCTGAAACCTGGGCACACTTCTAAATTGCAAAACTTTACTTTGGAAAATCTAACGGGTAAGACCGAAGAATAACAGCTATTCTCCGGGTCTTATAGCCCATAATTTTGGGCCCGTCGACTCATGAAGAAAAAAAATCGAGACCACAGATAAATCAATCCTTAAATAGACGTGCAGAATTGGATTTGCCGCATACGACTCGATTTGTGCGCAAAATTAAGGGAATCGAATTACGTAGCAATCCGAAGATTCTTATTTATAGGTTATACTCATGTTCAACAGGAATTATGGTCTGGGTTGGCAAACTGTCAGACAACCTGGAGGTAGCCGGCTTAGTATCATGAATACAAGGTTTCCTCACGATGTTTTCCTTCACCGTTTGAGAGCCGGGATTGAACTCCGACCTCTCGATATGACACACACGCCGTGTCTTCCCCCACTGCGCCACCGACGCTCTCCGCTGCTAAATCTGCATTCCACGGACATCTGTATAAAAACTATCAATAAATTTGTATTTTTTCATTGTTTGTTGTTTTGCCTACTTTTCGACATCCTCATAATTATAAATAAATAAATACTAAAATATTTTCTTACAAATATTTATATTCTAATCCCAAACTACAATTGGAAGTAAACAATGACATAAAAATCACAATTATTTTATTATTTTATTTTTATTTACACAAACAATTACAGTGTCATTACAGACGTCGTGTCCATCCAATAAAACATCCAGACCAGGACAAACTTGTACAAAGTTGTCTGTCCCCAGTGGCAATCGAACCCACGGCCTTTTGCGCTTGAGTCTCACGATCAAGCCACTAGGCCAACGAGGCGGTCAAATTCATAATCAGATTTGAAAAAACCGTTCGCTTGCAGAAAACTAACCTCAAACATAAAAAATGTCCTGTGTTTCCTTTATATATCTATAGCAATAGTGTAGTACAACAAATCCTATATTTAGCATCTCAGAAAAAGTGTGATGACATTGTATATTGCACAGGTATTGCACAGATACAAAATACTCCGCCCGGCGCGTGGTGGGTAGAACAATTTGGCGCGCGCACCTGCCGAAGGCCGAAATCAATTTTCTGCTTCGCGGGCGCGCGGCTTTTTGTTTCGTAGAGGTACTGTAGGCACGCTTGCGGGGAACATAAAATCACAAATATACGAACGTCGACGCAACTGATGTCATACTGAATGAAGGGATACACATACGCACGCAGATAGCTAAGGAATGGAGGTCCGTGTCAGCAATCGATAGGTTGATTTGCTTTTGAAATTTTCTTATGAACTGATGAGCAAAAATAAGTAATTTAGTCAAGGTTTTTTTTGCCTAATTTTTTCCATTTAGGCGGACAATGTCCCTTTTCTCAAAACGTCCCTGACTCAATTAAGGATCGACCACTCCGGTAAAATACGGTGACGAAATCGCTTTCTGACAGGGTCTTGCCTTTTGTGAAAGGGTCATTTTGCAATAGGGACCTTTAGCAAAAGGGTCATTTTGCGATAGGGACCTTTTGCGAAATGATGAAGGGACATTTTGCGAACGGGACATTGTCCGCCTAAATGATTTTTTCTACATCATCCTCATCAGTTTTGAAATAAATCTTTCTTTTAGCTAAGCTTTACAACAGCTTTTGATACAAACTTTTTATTTTCTTATCTAGGTACGTTTTTTTTGTCTTAGGTCTTTGGGGTCGACTGGTTGGAGGTAGAAAATTATACAACTGATGATCTGTAGATGCATGAGTTTATTCGCATTTGTCGTTATTCATATTTACAAACTTATACTCCCAACAGGTGACTGTTGAGAGGAGTGCTTAGTTCTAGAAAAAGATAGCGATATCCTATGTCCACAAAAACCCAAATTCAAACTGCTCTGCTCGCCTCATCCAAGACTTAAAAGAAAACCGCTAATTGCCAATTGGACAAGAAAGATAGAGCAGCTAAAGGTTCGTCTAAAACCCATTAGAAGCACATTTCTGCACAAAAACGGTCGAACGAACTCCTGCGAACCCACGAGTGAGCGCAACCACAATAACCGATTTCATGGGGCGATTTAAACTACGTTATAATTAATATCTCTACCATAAATGTTCCTGTCAGTCTGTAAGTGCTCTCTCAAATTGTAGAGATCTCGTTCTAAGTTAGATTCTGGCTTCTGGACCTGGGTCCGACGCAAGTTTTTGAACTTATAGTGAATTCTTAATTGGCAACTGGATGTAACAGGAATACATTATCTTTCTTAGATACTAGTTGCGTAGCAAGATTATTAAAAATCTGTGTAGGTAGAGTAGATACCTAACCTGCTCGTAGTATCAAATTGTATGCAATTCCGGTCTTTCCAGATTAATAATAGCGAGGCTCTGGAACCTACTCCCTATCCATGTAAGAAAATCCCTCACTGGCATCCTTTAAAAATAAATTAAAAACTAACTCTGGGTTCAACATCGATGCTTTGAGCTAACAAATATAGTTTATATTATCAACTATTTAGTTTATATATATATTAGGTTAGGTAAATATATAATTTATAATATATGTATTATTATATATATTTATATGTATGTATAAGTATATGTATTATATATGTACTTACTGTATATGTAAATAAATAATCTGTGTAATAGTATGATCTATGTAATTGTAATGTATCATTTTGGTTTATGTATTTTTAGGGTAAGTTTACAGACAAGTAGTTCTTTCTCCTACTTTACTACGAAATTGTGGTACTTAACGCAAAAGCTAATCCTCTCAGTAACTCTAAGGTTGACTGGAAGAGATCCCTTAGTGGGATAAGTCCGCCTTTGTACTTAGTTTCACTGGTTTTACTATCTGTTATTGTAATGTTTTTAGTACAATAAAGTGTTTACATACATACATACATAATAATTAAGAATTCCGGCAGTGTGCGGCCAGCCTGAGGCGAAGTGTCTTCAACCAGCTCTACCGTTTATTGTTATCAAAGCAGTATTAGCTATTGGGCGGGACGCCAAATTGGCGGCGTTGCAGCTTTATCACCCGCGGACTGGACGACGTTTTTTTTCTTTTGCACAACCACTTGGCTGTGATTAGAGCTGCGAGCGGGGCGGCCCGAATTGGCGCAGTTTGCGTGAAGTTTGACATAGAAGTTAGCGTAGAGTTTTGGCTGCGTATCTCAAGACTTTTTTAACATTCTGTTATGTACCATTTTAAGTTTTTTAGCTCTAGAGCCCCAAGTAATTTTAATCCACAGCTCTGGCCTCATGTATTAACTCATGTTAATGAAAATATATAAGTTACCTAACGTGCTTAATATTTTCTCCAAACTGACTTGACTTGATGCCAAATTCAAATTTTAATTGCATATTAGGCAATTTTACAGTAGATTAATTTTTAAAGATCGCATTTGCCAGCTGCTCTGAACCTAGTCTTCACGGCATAATATCTATTAGAAGAGATCATTGGGGGAGGCCTTTGTCCAGCAGTGGACGTCTACAGGCTGATATGATGATGATGATCTATTAGGACACCAGTCATCAGTTGGATATTTTTACACCATTTAGACCAAATTCGCCTAACCCATTCGTTCTTCGCTCCGATGAGCCTGGCGAAGCCGAACTTGATCTTAAAGACTAGGAACAGATACAAGCAATAACTCCACTGACATTGTAAGGTATAGGTTATACAGGAGAACTTAGGGCGTAATTTTCGTACGTGACGTAGTTTAGGAACCTTTATAGGTATGTGTAACTGACTTCGGCGGTAGGTACGCCGGCGTCATAGCACTCGAATTAATTGCGACCTTTGCGGCGCGGTGCCGCAAAAACCGGCGTAAGTGGTAAGTGTTGCCATATCTCAGTGACCGGCACACTCGGTGTGCGCGTGCTAATCGCGCGCATATCTCACGCCCACTGGCCCAGCGCTGGGGTGGCGGACGTAACGTGAGCTTAATTGGCACTGTCATTACACAAATGCATGGTATCCATACAATACCGTATAATACTTAATACTCTCTCGCCGCTGGGTTAATGTACATTGGTTCATATCCGGCTCGAAGGACCACTTAGCATGTTCAAAATGAAAATGCTAGAAACTTTTTATGTACTATATTGATAGTCGACCCAGCTAGATCGTGGGACCCGGCTGGATGAGGTTAGCGCAGGACCGGTCGTCGTGGAGATCCTTGGGGGAGGCCTTTGTCCAGCAGTGGACGTCTACAGGCTGATATGATGATGATGATATTGATAGTAATTACAATAATTATTGCGGAGCACACTGTGCTCGCATGCAGATCCAAGATGAAGGAGGAGTGTTGCCATGCTTTTCCTACGCATTTGCCCATTTTATATTTTACCTAAATTTTTACATTATTTTATGTTCTTGTACTGAACAACATAATATCTTCGAGTTTTAACCCTGGCAGTAAGAACGGAGTGTCAATTCACGAGATCCTGACACACCTCTCTGTCGCTTCGCTCAGTCTCATCATTCTCTCTCAGGGACGCGAGTGCTCTTCACATGTCCGTCTGCAAGCACCCGCTCTATCTGATCCTCGTATGTCAATCTAGGTCGTCCCCGGCTCCTATTACCAATCCCATTCGTTCATCACTCATTCGCTCAACATGTCCGAACCAACGATGTATGCCTTTTTTCGTGTTAATGATGACGCTTTCATTCAGCCAGCTATTACCGCGTGTCTCTTCGTTGCTGAGCTTAGTTCCACCTTAAATCTTATAAGACCATTAACTTTAGACTAATCTCCAGACCAGTCCAGTGCTTGGTTCCTTAATACCCACCTGAGAACTCACCGAGCATTAACTGCTAACTTGTCCTTTGCGAAACTGAGACTCAGGCACGTATCCAGGCGGGGTAGATAGACCCCCCCTTCGAGATATTATTATGCAACTTTTACAGCTGAGGTAAGTGTGTGTAATTTATGTATGTGTTATTCATTATTTAGATGATCATCATCATCATATCAGCCTGCAAACGTCCAATGCTGGACAACGGCCTCCCCCAAGGATCTCCACGACAGATTAGACGATAATAAATTGCAACACTAAATAAAATTGTAATATTTACCTTGAAATAACTTTAGAGCTGTAATTTTAGAATTTAATAATGCAAGTAACATACAAGCTTTTCTTCTGTTGAGTGATTGAGTGTTAGTATGATTAAACTAGCTGTTTGTCGCGGCTTCGCCCGCGTAGAAAAGTTTGACTCACGGAAAAAAAACCTTTCCTAGTGGACGTCAGAGCTATATGAGAGGAACTTTCGTGCAAACATTTTGCAAAATCTAGGCGCAGCGGTTTGGGCGGTGCATTGATCAGTCGGTCAGTTTCTTCTTATAAATAATATTGATGAATAATCATATTAGAGTTAGTCTCTATTTTAAGAGATAAAGTGCTCCAAAAAGCAAATACAAAAAATAGTTTAATTATGCTTACAACATCATCAATAGGTACCTACTTAAATTAGAACCATCCTTAAAATAAAGCTAAAAATTAAACAAATACATTTTTAAAATGCCAGTATTGGGGGAACCTACTATCAAATGGTAAGTGACCGACGAAAGGCGTGCTTTTCTGCCGCACCGTCCGAGAAACCCCCTCCGAATCCCTCCTGACTCCACGCCTGATGACGCTCGAGACGAATGCACCACTTTAATCAACGGCTTACAGTTATTTTTCCAGCATGCAGTTCGCTCGCAGATAACGTAGTGTCGCTGAAATTAGTCGGGGACTTGGCTCTGCACTGACTGTGGATTTTTTAGTGAAATTTATAATTTACAAGATATTTGGACAAATCAGATGGAAAAGTGACCTTATTTTAGAAGATTTGGTACAACGAGTTGACCAACGCGGTTGTGCCACGGGTACCGCATGATTCTGAAGGCTCAAAATAAAAATTTAATTGTGAAATTGTTTCTATTTCTATCACACAAGGCAAAATACGAAACTATTTTATTGGTGTCTAATTTTAAATGCGTGCCTGCTTTTCTAGTAAATTTATGTACACAATGGTGCCTTCAGTCAGAATCAGTGAAAAAATGGGCTTGGGAAAATCATTGAAGTTCACTTTAAAATATTTACTACATAGAACTGTTTATTCTATTTGTTTCCAGACGATTCTTCTTCACTCATTAATAATCTTTTTCTGCTCAACGCTAACAGCTAGGAAGCGGTTGTAGATAAAAAAAATACGTTGTATAAATGCACCTAATGCAGGTATTACTCCTATGCCAAAGTATTTTGAGTTTTAAGTTGAATTTTATTTAATGAGTATCGATTCGTAAGTAATAAAAGTTTTAATTTATGTATAAATTAACAAAAACACCTTACAACTAAGTTGTAATACATAATTAAAAATAACTTATAAGTTTTAAGTTACAAACTACTTTCAATATTCGAATGGCATAAAGGTCTTGCAACCAAGCCACAAACTCCTTTAAAAAATCAATATTCAATATAATGTACCGTCTACAGATATTTCAAAAGATGTCTAAAATGAGAAGCCCAATTAAACGCAGTCCTATCTGCGGAGTAATCCTTTAATGCCTCGCAACGCGCCCCGCCCCCGCCCCCAGGCTCCCAGGTTACGTGGAAAATAAAACACAAAACGAACGAAAACGCTTGCCGGATAATTAGCTTCGGTTTCCGACAAATATTTTATTTGGCTTTAGAAGTATGTACTTAGGTACTGGAAGGCGAGAAGGCGCTATCACATTTCTCGTTAACAAAAAGCGGAAAATTTCGCGAGCACACTTCTCTTAACAGGTTTAATTTAATCACTGTAAGTTAGTCTTAATTTATTACTTAACTAGCCGATGCCCCGCGACTTCATCCGCGTTATAAAGTATACTATTTATGTGTTATTCAATTTTTTAACCCGTTCTAATCATACCAGTTTCTTAGTTTGTCAATAGATGGCGCTAGGTGTATTTTACACCCCCCTATCATTTGGTTCTTCGCAAGATATATAAGATAGGCGTGAAAATTATCCACCTGTTTTTACCTCTTTATTATTATTTATTTATTTATTCAGTTCTTAAATGGCTTACAGAGTGGCAAAACACCATAAAGTTAATTATTAAATACATTATTTTACATTAAATTCAATTAAACAATAAATAAATTGTAATTAAATGTCATTAAACATTAAATAAATAGTAAATATTAAACTAAACATAAAATAAATAGTCAAATTCAATTACACATTAGTCAAATAAATATATACATTCCTAAGGAATGTTCCAATGCCATCTGCAAATATGTCAATGTCAACGTTCTGAGCGAGTATGTCACCGAGCAAACGGAGCGCGCGCGCTGTAGGCGCGTTGCGTGCGCGGTGCGTGCGCGCGGGCGGGCCAGCGAACAGCCGCGGCGTGCGGCGCGGCGCGACCGAGCCGCACTCGAGGCACCCTCAGGGCCATCTGCTCTAACACCGACTGGTTGTCGATCTTACCATGTAGCACCGAATAATAGTGTACCACTAGCATTACCTTCCGACGTAGTGTTAATGTGTCTAACCCGACCATACCCGACACAAACAGAGAGGGATACAAAAATGGATAGTATCCGTAGACCCGCTTGTATAGCCACCGTGCAAACTTACGTTGGATTTTTTCAAGCATCAGAGAGTATTTGGCTTCATAAGGATCCCAGACAACAGCGCCAAACTCGGGCGTACTACGGACGTACGCATTGAACAAGACTTTGGCCACGTTTACGTCACTAAACTGCGAGGCGGTCCTCATGACAAAGCCTAGCGTTTTATTAGCCTTTTTACAGTATAGATATAGATAGTATTAATGATCGCAGGCATAGATTGACCTTTCAACTAAGTCAAAAATCATTTTAAGTATTTAATTTCGCTAAGAAGTTGACTTATTGGTCAGTCTATAATATCTGCACTATTTCAGTAACATGTCGTTATTATATGACTAGGTGTTGCACGCGGCTTTGTCCGCGTTAAAAGTAGCCTATGTTACCACAGGATATACCTATAAGTTATGACTGTACCAAGTTTCATCAAAATCCGTTCAACCGTTATAGCGTGATAGAGTAACAAACATCCTTACAAAGTCACTACATCTTTAACAAATTTTCGCGTTTATTTTTATTACTGATTGGGATTTTATTACTAATATTATCAATGGACACAGTCTGAAATAAATTATTTGAATTTATACTATTAGTAGGAAGGATGATCCAGCGTGCCGTATCTAGACGACTTCCTAGCGCTACAGTAGCCGAGCTCAGATTTCTGCAAACAAAATGTTCCCCTTTCTAAGGCATCAGCGAGACCGCGTCTAATTCTGTTATAATGAGCGAACTTTTTCCATTTCTTTTTGGAAACTTCCGGACTAACTTCTCTTGCGGAATTTCTTTGCGATTTATTTCTGGGCTCGCTGAAGGCTAATTGACGGCCAGCTATTTGGACCACGGAAGGTTGGCGACATGGAAACTGGGAAGTCTGGGGTCCTTTTGCAAAATTAGTGAGCACTTCATGCAATAAGCTAACATTTTTACCCTTTATTATTTTGAGAGTAAATACTCGTAAGTATATAATAAATTAATTTAAGTTTCTTTAGACATTTACACAAACTTTATTATTATTTTTACCCTTTATTATTTTGAGAGTAAATAAATAAATTAATTTAAGTTTGTTTAGACAAACTTTATTATTACTTTTACCCTTTATTATTTTGAGAGTAAATACTCGTAAGTATATAATAAATTAATTTAAGTTTGTTTAGACATTTACACAAACTTTATTATTATTTTTACCCTTTATTATTTTGAGAGTAAATAAATAAATTAATTTAAGTTTGTTTAGACAAACTTTATTATTACTTTTACCCTTTATTATTTTGAGAGTAAATACTCGTAAGTATATAATAAATTAATTTAAGTTTGTTTAGACATTTACACAAACTTTAATATTACTTTTAACATTTTCTGTGGATGTTACATGTGTTTGAAGTAATTTCCGTAGCTACTGAACCGATTTCAAAAATCAATTCACTGTTCTTACAATTTCTGCTCGGACGAAGACTAAAATAGTTTCAGACTTTACCAAGTGTTCTGTACGCCTAATGAGTTGACTACGTCGTCAATGCTCGCTAGAGCCTTCGTAAAAACTATCTATATCTCTCTGTCTTTCGTAATTATTTGAAAATAGATAGCACTATTATGTATGTTGTCAACTCATGGTTGGCGTACTGTTTAAGTATAAGCTTTTATTGAATCGGTAAAAAATTTATATACCTTTTAGACTTTCGCGCTTTGTATTCATAATTATTGTTGGATCCAATAATATCCAATATACAAGGATCCAATAATACAAGATCAGCAGAGGGTAGTTTCAGAAACTACTCACAGCGATCAACAATGACAGCTCGCCTCTCCAGTCAGCTCGTGACCACGGCCAGTGTAACCTGGTCGAAACGTCGGGCAAGGTAAATAAAACTATTTCGTGTGTAAGACCCGTAAATAATTATATAATTATGTATATACCTACCCGCTCCGGCCGGTTGCCTGCAACCCTGACTAAGATGTCATCCTTCATCCCGCATCCCCTGGAGGACAGAGTGAAGTTAGACGCGTAACCGAGTTATTTTTAACCAATTGTGTGAAGCTAGGCGAAAGTTCGCAGCACCCTCCGGGGGCTACATGTGACAGGCGTATCACGCAGAGAGAATGGATAGAAGCCCGATCATATATTGTTACCTAGATATAGGTGGTGCTTTAATAAACTTTTTAATTTTTTTTGCTTGTGGGTGCTAGCTGTAATGTTTGTCACTGGAGAGTTGGAGACCTGTAATTGGCATATTTCAGTTATGTGATTCGATTTAATATAGCTTAAATTAAATAACATTAAAACATTGCTTTATTAAATATTATTAAATAAATTATGAATTATGATACCTAATAAAATTAACAAACTAACTGGCTAAAACCTACAAATAAACAAGGCCGTCGAGGTGGTCACACTGGGACCACAGTGTGACCACCTCGACCACCTTTCAGTTATTTTAAATTATTTGTCTGATGATCTGGCGTGTTTGGCGCTTATAGTGTTTGATTGTCTATATGCAGTAGGTACTTTGTATTTTGTTGTATTATTGTATAGTTGTGGCCAGAAGCTATGTGTCTTAGAGCAGAAAATAAAAAAGAACGTAAAATATAATAGTTGTAATTGCCCCTCCGGGAAATGAACTAAAGGTTGTCTGAGATGTATGTACTAATGTAAGCTTTAGTATATGTATGTCTTTACAGATATTGTGCAATAAAGAGTATTGCGTCGAGCAGAGCGTCAGTGGCTTCGAGGATAAAAAAAAAAAAGACACGGCCTGAGTCATGTACCAATGGGTTTTTTCTCGAAACTTAAGTACATTTACTGACTGCTCTCAAACAGTGAAGGAAAACATCGTGAGGAAACCTGCATACGCCGAAGAAGAAATTCTAAGGCGCATGTGAAGTCCACCAACCTGCACTGGGCTAGCGTGGTGGACTATAGCCCGAACACCCTCGTTGAGAGGGTAGGCCTGAGCCCCAGCAGTGGGGACATGTTAATAGGCTGATAATGAAAGAGTATTGAATTGAACCTGCGACACCCGAGGCGAATAGCCTAAACCGAACAGCACTCCACCAAGGGCGGGAGGGCCGGGGGTGGTAACTAAACCACCCTCACGCACGTAGTGACATAATTCGGGACCGCTGGAACTCCGTCCGTAATGAAGGCGCGTGTCCCTCGACGCGTATGTGTAACTATATTATTGTAGATAGAGCAGCAGTTCATTGGCGCAGGCACTCTTTAGTGCCCCTAAATCTTTTTGGCGGTTAAGTGCAATGGCAGATTCCTGCGCAATGACTAATTTTATGTGTCAAAGCGGAGCTGTGCGGGGGGGGGGGGGCGACTCGGTCGTAAGCTGCTGTTCTGTCAACATCCTGAGGATGCCTCGTAGAGAGGTGAAACACGTGTCGATTTTATATTATTTTATGTTGTTTTATACAGTATATTTTTCGCTAGTATTATTATTATTTTGTAATTTATAAATTAGTAAATTTTGACCAAAACATTTTGTTTAGAATAGTAATTTGCATGATATTATTTATAAATTTAGACTTGTAAAATTTATTTTTACTTAATATTAGAATAGTAATTTAATTTCTGTATTACTTACTATATATAACAACATAAAGTTTATTCGCGGGAAAAGCAAATTAATAACCACAGTATTGTTATCTTAAGATTTGACAAAAGAACCGTCCGTCTTATCGTAGGAGCATTCTCCGGACAGCCGCCTCCTGCGTGAGATGGGGCTAGCGGGACCGTCATATGTAGAGCCTGTGGAGAGGACAGCGAGACGATTACACACCTGCTGTGCGAATACAATGCACTGGCTGCAGGGTGAATGAGATACAGTCTAACCTGAACCCGAATACTCAGGCTCCTATACCCCATAGCTGCATAATAGATTTGTGCACCCATTTGTAAACCCAGGGGCTGACACAATAGTTTGTGAGTTTGTAATGCCCTTACTACCCCTCATGCACACAATGTTTTTCATCACATTTGCCAGGAAATAAATACCAACGACACAAGGGAATTAAGTTTCGAGAAAAACCCATTGGTACATGGCACAGCCGGGGAATGAACTCCGACCTCTCGACGTGACAGGTCGCGTGTTCTCCACGACGCCAACGGCGACGCTCTTTGGATGGACGATCATAGTGGATCTGAATATATAATAAATTTTATCATAATTTGACAAGGGTAGTTATGAAAATGAATGTAGCACCGGGTGAACCTGGAGTTCTTATATCTCTATTTTTGAATCGCTCTCCTCGCTTCGATCGCTCGAAGCGAGGAGAGCGATTCAAAAACAGAGCTCCAGCCCTCTTGTAAGATAAGATGCCTTGCCAGCTTAGCTTATGCATTTACTTAAAATAAAAAAGGAAATATTTCATAAACCTTTGCGAGTAGAGTCCCCAGCCAACGGACAAGAGGACTCTCGTTTCGGTGAGCGTGACGGCTCCCGCGATAATGAGCTGCCAGAGACTTAATTAAAATTGTCTAAGTAAATTCCGTTTAAAGAATTCATTTTCTGCATTCTAATTTTGTGTGGAATAATTTGTTTTTAAACGGGAGTACCCTCGTAGGCAAAGACTGGATGAATTTATTTTGCAGCCAAAGTTTGTACCATTCACAATTGATACTTAGTTGTATTCAGAATTTACATAAATAATCATTAGAATGTGGCTGTCGTCATACTACATAAAGACTACATAAAGTTTAGTATTTGAACTACATTTGAGACCCGAACGGGTTTTTTAACACTCTAAGGGTTATGAATATACCATGTGTACCGTGTATGTATGTATATGACTTAAACAGTACTGTCTGTCTATCGACCCAAAAGGTAGAGCTTGTTAGCTTTTTATGTACCTAACGTTGTTTGTACGTCTATCTACGTGTAGCTCGAAAGCTATTGGACCAATGAAGATGACAAATGAAAAAAAAAATTCAATTGGTATCATAAAAACTTTTTAACAAAAACATAAAACCGACTTCTAAAACACAAAAAGGCACTAAAAAGCGTAAAATAACTTTTTTATTTTAATCTAAAAGACAGAAACCTGTTAACTATTATTTTAAATAAAATATTATTATAATTATGTGCTATGTACTGATCAGTTCGCTAAAAGCGATTTCTTCCAGACAACCTTTCGTTACAGAATATGTATACCAGTGAAAGGTAGGTTGTGTAGTTAGATAATAATAATAATAATAACATATTTTATAAAGACACACTATAATATATAGATAAATACATACATATTTAATAACATTATTGATGACAACTGAACAAAGGTTCTAAATAAGTTAAATAAAAAGTAAAAAGTAAATGCAGTTCTACTTATTTTAAAAAATAACTTTCCCTCCAAGCGTGGCTTCTTTTTTCAACCCTGTAATATCCGTTTAATTTTCCTCTGATTTGTGAGCCCGAAAGGCAGTTCTTACAGCCTAGCCTAGTACAACAGAGTGGCGGCCGCCACAGACCTTTTAACTAACGCTGAAAGAGTGCACTGAACGGGCGACGACGGGCTCTCCAGGGCTGTGCCAACGGGAAACTTGAATCACGACGAGCATTATTTTCAAGGTCTTACCAAAAGTTATAACGCGAAAGACGAAAGACGCGGCCTATCATGTCTAGCGGTTCAAGTCAAGAAACCTATACAGGTTTAGATTAGTCATCTGCAATAATTAATTGGAGGAGATTCTGACCAATATAATAGTAGGTTATACGACAAGTGAATAAAATGTGAATTTAATTCGAGGGACTAAGTTGGATCCCAAGAGCAGCGAAGAATTCTAGAGTTGAATCACGAGCGATAGCAAGTGATTCTAGATTAGAATCCTGAGCGGAGCGAGGGATACAAAAGGACCGAGATTAATTTTTTTTTCACCAGTTGTGTACTCTACATTGACTGCGAGAAAATAATTAGTAGTATGGTATGGTATTTAAATTTATCACATTTTATTATATGATAGGAAAGTTGTAAGAACCATCCTTATCTGACAGATAAAAAAATAACAGCCACTTGATCTTGCTGTTAGTTTATCAGGCAGCTATAAAATAAGGAAGGTTCGAATTCTCGGGCGACAACCAAAGAGATTTTAGCTCCATGGTGAAATTAGAACATAGCTCTCTAGCCAGCTATCTTTTTTTATTTTTATTCTCTAGTGACTAAAAGAGAGTTTTATTCACTGTTTTCGAGTAACAATGATGAAAAAAAATGTTTATTCTCTAGTTACTAAAAGAGAGTTTTATTCACTGTTTTCGAATAATAAGTTTATCAAATTTAATTAAATTGTATTTATTTCAGGCCGATACAGCCCATAGAAAAGACACATACATAAAAATTGTTGCAAAAGTTTTTAAAAATAATAATTACAAATTGAATTATGGAAAATAGCATTAAAAAATTTTTTGGTTTGTTTTATAAAATTTCAACTTTAGGGATAGGCAGCACTCGGCGAATAGGGTTGAAGCACTTTTAACCCTTTAAGGCCTATAAGGCCGTGTTTAAACCTACACACCTAGAGCTCGACCTCCAAGTCAAACCAGCGACTGGTCGTCTAAATATCTAGTGTTATTACCATAGTACATGTAATTTTAAAAAACCTTTTTTAAATTCATTAAAATTATTAAGGTTTTTTTAACATAAAAAAACCGTCGTAGTAATTAATATTAGAATGTGGCTGTCAGATTTTGGTTTTGAAAAACGAACTCTATCTAGACTTCAAGTCTAGTATTTGATCTTGTTTTTTGGGTCGCAAAACCCGTTTTAACACTCTGAGTGATATCCATACATAATTCTAGGAAACAATTCTTTTTTGCAATTTCCTCAAAACTCCGTTTTCACGAGCGCTCCTCCCTAGAAAAAAGCCTCCGTACAATAAAATAATTGACAAAATGTAAAGCTGGCAACCCTGCCCGTGCACGAGGCGGCAATTCGGCATGCTTTTAGAGGCATTTGACACGTCCATACTCTTTGCTCTCGGCATTACTCGCGCAGCCAGCGGCAGCGGTCGGATTTGTCTGTCACACATTTTCCATGTTCTTATATTATGAATAGTTATTTTCTTTCAGCGAAGATTTCCTTTGTTTCCCTTTGAGCCGAATAATGTAAAACAATAGTAATTCATTACCCTTTAAGGTGGTATGTGGACAGCGGCGGACGCGCTGCGCGGCGCTGCCGCTCTGACGAGATTACATGAGTTGTAGAGACCATTTATAGTCTATAATACCACCCTTACTGCGCAATAAAATCAAAGAGACAATATACAGCTTAATATTATGGGCGCTCTTATCGATAAAAGCCATTTTTTCCATACCACCTTTGGGTAGAGGAAAAGAATATCAGAGAAGCAGTTACTTATTTCATCGTGAGAAGAAGGAATTCTTAGGCGCATGTGGAGTCCACTAACCCGCACTGGGCTAGCGTGGTGGACTATAGTCCTACACCCCCGAGGTAATAAAAAGGGGACATATTATTAGACTGTTGATTATTTCGTTAGTCTAGTAATTTTTCAAGTGGACAACGCAACACCGGTGCCACTGCTGCCCTGAGACATTGTTAGTTAAACCGACATTGTTCGATTACGAAACCCACTTCACATATCCGTTTTACCAATGCTTTTACCTCTTCAACCATCTATTATATCCTTCCCGTATATAAAATTCATATTTATTAACGTCGTAGCTGGTCCCGTGGGCCGCGCGTGCCAGGCAATAAGGAAAAGGCAGCCCGCGTGCGTCGCGGGGGCGACCCGCGTGCGTCGCGGGGGCGACCCGCGTGCGTCGCGGGGGCGACCCGCGTGCGTCGCGGGGGCGACCCGCGCGCGCGTAGCTCCACAATATTCCGCTATTCACAACGCAGTTACTCGGTCGTGACGTCGTCGCCGCGAGACACCACTACGGTGGCCACGATTCAGCAGGCGTGATCCCAAATAATGATTTGACAATTGACAACTGAAAATAAAATTGTTACAAATTCCCATGTAGAACCTATCTTCAATTATGTTCAATGTGTACCCAGTTTAGTACCTTGTCACTCTGATGTATTTGCTAATGTCAGGAGTAAAAGCGTCAATTACATTAGAGCGACAAGGTACGAAAATTACTTAATTAAATTAATGACCTTGACCGCACACGGCGTAATTTGTACGTGTTGACGACGCGCGTATACGCGTTTAAACGAGATTTGCCAATACATTCTCCTCACGTTCAATATTTCAGTGGCGCAGTAAATGCGTTCTCCCGATCGGCACTTTTATGACTTATCAACAGCATTTACAAGTGCAGAGACTGAGACTGTTTACATACTTCTGATTAAATCTATTTCTTATCATATATTTTTTAAATATTGGTCTCTTACAAATAATTAAGTGTTTTTTATTTATAATTTATTTTTAAGTTTAGTTTTAGTTTTATATAATAAGTTTTTTATTGTTATCCTATATTTATTTAGATTTATAGTACCTAATAAAAAGTTTAATTTATTAAGTGTCAAAAGTTGGTCAATGTTTATGTTCAAACACCATCAGAATTACCAAGAAGTTTCAAATCTCTTTGGTCGCGCGCGCGCTCCCTGTGGAGATCGCATCTTGCATATTTAGTATCGGAACCTATGATGCCATTTACCGGGGGGGTGCGGAAAAAGGAAGCGGAGTAGCGGAAGGAGGTTGCTAATACAAATTTATATGGAGTTTGAAAATGAGAATGTGTGAGTGAGTCATAATTTTGTGATTAGTTTGACACGGTTTTGACACCCATAGAATGCTTTTATTACTCATCCATGCGAGTGGCAAAATTTTTTGATTCATGAGAATTACTAAGAAAATTGAGGCATCTTGCCGGGTTATCCAGTTATAGACATGTTGATGGATCAACGTCGTATATTGAAGTGTCTTTATAATCTAATCTAAACTACAGTATTCACTTAATTAGGTTATTACTGCGCAAGCAATATGCGTTCAAATGTCGCAGTCACTTCCATTAAGTGACAGTGAAACTGCGGTATCAGTTATTGTACAGCAGAATGTTAAAGGGAATTTCCGAATGTTAGATGCGCGCATGGGCGCCCTACTCGCGAGTATGGCACGCGCGTCATTTAGCCGGGATTTTATTCCCGTCTGCGCGCCGCGTGCGCCGGCCCGGATCCATGGGCGCTCAAAAGTTACGGAATAAGCTCGCTTCGAATATACTTACCTAATTGGGCGAAACTTTTGTAATAAAATAAAAATAAATATCTGTCGTACAGTACCATAACAACGGGCAACCTTTCCGGGAAAAATGTGTTCTACATTACCTGCTATTACCTTTTATTATTATGTTATTTATACCTTTTGAATGGTGGAGGCTACCGATGCTAGAATTCAAAGGGAAACTAAGATTTTTTTTGAAAACCATGCATTCTATTCATTGAATCATTTCCTGGAATTGCCACTAAATGAATATTCATTTTCTAACACCACATTCAATTGATTTTATTTAGTTTAATATGTGTTGTTTTGTTTTGTTTTGTTTTGTTTTGTTTTGTTTTGTTTTGTTTTGTTTTGTTTTGTTTTGTTTTGTTTTGTTTTGTTTTGTTTTGTTTTGTTTTGTTTTGTTTTGTTTTGTTTTGTTTTGTTTTGTTTTGTTTTGTTTTGTTTTGTTTTGTTTTGTTTTGTTTTGTTTTGTTTTGTTTTGTTTTGTTTTGTTTTGTTTTGTTTTGTTTTGTTTTGTTTTGTTTTGTTTTGTTTTGTTTTGTTTTATTTTATTTTATTTTATTTTATTTTATTTTATTTTATTTTATTTTATTTTATTTTATTTTATTTTATTTTATTTTATTTTATTTTATTTTATTTTATTTTATTTTATTTTATTTTATTTTATTTTATATAGTTAAAAGATTAAATTGTAATGTGACTCGCCCAACGCAACGTACTCTGTTGCAAGTAAGGGCCAATAAATAATTTGATTTGATTTGAAACAGGTATACATTTTCTTACTAGGAGCTAAATAAGAATGGTGCAGTCCCAACTCGTCCCCCAAGAGTTTATACCTACGAAAAATTCCCAACCCGTCCTCGTACCGTAAATCACTACATGGTACAGTCACGGACGGAATAATAATAATAATAATAATAATTGTTTGGACAATTTTACACACGGCTGTTTAGTCCCAACTAAGCCGAAGCTTGTACGTGGGTACTCGACAACTGATAAACATACTTAAATACATTTAAATAAATACATAAATACATACAAACACCCAGAATCCGAAAACCAACAGTTATGCTCATCACACAAATGTTGGTCCCGGGTGGGAATCGAACCCACGACCTTTGGCGCAGTAGGCAGTGTTACTACCACTACAGTCAAATAGTCCATAAAGTGTTTTGTTTAATATAATTAAAATTAAACAAAGGAACACTATGAAAAGAAAAAAATCGTCTATAATTACAATAATTAAAATATCACAGAAATCAACTAAATTTTAATTTTTTACTCTAATAAAAAAATAGAAGTTGTTACAGTTTAAATTTTCGAAGTTAGCTCTTATTTCTAAAATGCTTATGTCAACATCATCATGTCAGCCTGCAGATGTCCACTGCTGGACAAAGGCTCCCAAGGATCTCCACGACGACCGGTCCCGCGCTAACCTCATCCAGCCGGGTCCCGCGACCTTATGAAATACTTATGCGATGTCTAGTAATTAATTTAACTAAACACATAAGTCGGTAAGTATCTAAAATAAAAATACCAAAAATACCTAAATAGTTACTTACAAAATATTTTATTTTAATTGTTTAATAAATAAAACTCCGATATTTATTTATTCGAATATCGGATAATAAATACGGTTTTTATTTAAGCCAAGTTGTAATTATCCCTTAGAGTGTTAAAACGGGTTTTGCGACTCAAAAAACAAGATCAAATATTAGACTTATGTGAAGATAGAGTTCGTTTTTCAAAAACCAAAATCTGACAGCCACATTCTAAGGTTCATAAGTTAATGTAAAGTACTTACTTGATTCAATACGAATACAATGCAGCGCTGCACTAAATTCATCCAAACTTTATACAAAGCCTGTTAGTGACAAACAGTTTGAACATGAAGCTAAAAAAGTTTCAGGGCGCCACCGGCTCTTTGGAGAAAGCATGATACGGTGGGATCCACTCAACACTCACCACATAAGAATCGCGTTATTTGCATATCTAGCCAACGAGAATATACACTGAAACACTAATTGAAATTCTCATCCGAAATTCAAAGGGAATGTTTTTTTTTAATAGGTTTAACCTATACAAATTTCAACATTTAATTTTTTTCCCTAGTCATTTCAAATTGCTTATCAATTTTTTAAAATAATTTCTAAAAATGATCACGCACTATGTGTTCGTCACGCCCGGTGTGATTCAAATTCAAATTCAAAAGTATTTTATTGCATGTAAGTACACTGGGTACATTTATACAACGTCAATTTTTTATCTACCACCGCCTCCAAGGTGTTATATAGAGCTGGGAAGAAGAAGCGGCGCAACAAACTTCCGCAACACATCTTTTAAAATCAAGTTTGTACATAACATTATTTTGTAAAGATTATGCGAGGCTGAAGTAACATTAACACCAGGCATCTTTGTCATTTAGATAATCGACTGTTTTATAATAAGCTTTCTTACAAAGTTGTTGTTTAATGTGGGTCTTAAATTTTCTGTCATTCATATTTAAGATTTCTTCTGGTAGTTTGTTGTAGAAGCGTATACATTGCCCCGTGAATGATTTACTGACCTTACTAAGCCTTATCTGTGGTGGTACAAGTTTGTTTTTGTTTCTTGTAACATAAGCTGTGTTCATGTCACAGTGCCTCAAAAAGAGAGATATATTTTTGCGGACATACAAAATATTCTCAAAAATGTATTGACTGGCAACGGTTAATATATTAATTTCTTTAAACTTTTCTCTTAATGATTCTCTACAACGTAGATTATAGATCGCCCTAATAGCTCTCTTTTGCAAAATAAAGATGGTTTCTATATCTGCCGCTTGACCCCACGTCATCATATTCCATTTTCTCGCCCTGATGACGTCACGCGAGCGAGTTAGCCGACAGCCAGCGAACTCCGCACAATAATGTGAGTGAGGTACAGTGATTTAACCAAATTAATAAGTCTTATAACTATATAAATACGTATCTCATCGAAGTGAAATAAAAACTATTGTCTTCATAGTAACGAGTACAGTAATTGTATATAGTAATAAAAAAATCACTTTCCTGGTAATTGCCACATCCAATTCTTAGATATCCATACATAATAGAGTGATGCTGCCTCCTTAGCTCATTCTTACCTCCACGACTCGAACAATCCATCAAGTTTCACGGGTTTGTTCATACTCCGACTGTTTGTTTAGTTTCAAACATTGTTTGCGACCGGGCGGTTGTTTTATAACTCATATTCCATAGGATTATTGAGTGGTTTTCTAAGAGTTCCACCTGGTATTATAATATATAATCTATAATAATAATAATAATACTAATATAAGCAATTGTATACTAAAACTTGTAAATACCTAAGTATTTTTTTATTCTTGTCAATTAAAGTTAAAGTTGTTTTCTTAACAGTTGATCAAAGTCTCATCAAAAACTACCCATACAATAGTCAAAGAGAGAGAATTGATTTCATCGAAAATTTCGATTTAGTTTTGGCCCGCTGGAAAATCATTAGTTAAATAATAATAATAATAATAATAATAATAATGTTTTGGACAAATTAACACACGGCTGTTTAGTCCCAACTAAGCCGAAGCTTGTAAATGGGTACTCAACAACTGATAAACATACATAAATACTTTTAAATAAATACTTAAATACATACAAACACCCAGAATCCGAAAACCAACAGTTATGCTCATCACACAAATGTTTGTCCCGGGTGGGAATCGAACCCACGACCTTTGGCGCAGTAAGCAGGGTTACTACCACTACGCCAACAGGCCAGTCACAAATAAAAATAAATAAATTCACTTTCATATAAAATTCAATATACAGTGGCCCAAAATTCAACGCCAAACCCTTCAACATTTAATACGTCAACTCGACATTATCTATACACTTAAAATACTCGACACGGAAATAGAACCCTGAACCATCGGCGCAGAAGGCAGAACCAAGGTACCGAGTGAGCTAAAAGCTTGTTAAAGTATTATTACCAAATTAGAGTGCGACATCCACACCAGTGATCACACTGGGAGGCATCCGTCTCATAATGAAACTCCACTAATTAGACGTACCTAATGACTCCGCGACAGGGCCGTATTCAGAAGGGGGCCTGCCCTGCCGAGCACCGCCGCTAGGCTTTACAACACCTTATTTTCATTCTAAATCAGTACGTTTCTGGCATCGATGTGTAGAGAGCGCATTTATGAACTTTTAAAAATGTCCTTTCAACAAAAGATTCGAGTCTCCACTCCCAATGATTACTAGTCTCAATAGTTCGATTGTTTTGTCCGGTACCGAACCGAACTACTCAGCCTTATGTAGTCTCAGAAGTGCCCTTTGTACAACTGAACTGCTGAAACCAAGAAAGACTCAGTTGTTCGGTTAAAGATCAACGACACGGATCATTCCTAACAGAACTGCACAAAGGAACCGAACTACTGTCACTACAGAAGGTTCAGTACTTCGATACGGACAAAACGAGTTAATGAAACTAGACTAACAATCACGCAGTCAAAGGTAACCATAAATATTGTCTTAAAGCTAAACTTAAATTTCAAAAATCCGTCCAAGCTGGTACAAAGGTTCCCATAACACGGACAGCCTTTGCAACAGAAACGAACCGGAGCGGGGGTCCATGCCCTTATCTATCCCTTAGCCGACTGCCGATCTCACAAACGAAGGTCTTGGCTCCTGAGATCTTATTCATAATCGAAGCTATTAAGGTTTTCCAAGAATATATTTTTCTGCCCCCCAAGCGAGGGCCTAGATCCGCGCCTGTCAACGCCAACACAGTTTTAATTCGGCACCCGTCGCGCATTCGTCATAAAACACGACCGTATAACGAATGACGTCATTCGGAAGCATCTCATTTTCTTCGATGGCATCTTTTATTTGGCAAGGTTGGATCAGTTTCCCACCGTTCGAGTTCCCGGAGCTAATTATAAGTAAATTCGTCTTAAAATGACGCGTTACCAAGTGGAGTAATAACTTATTTACAAATATGAACGGTAGAAGAAGTTTGAAATTAAGAAATAGGTTTTAAAAGTAACCATGCTGTGTCGTTTTAAGAGGTAAGCAAAACTGCATTCATAAATTTTTGGAAGTATGTACTACTCGACTTTAATTTACCAAAACTTGTACGTTATTTTATTAAACATAGACTAAAAAGGTGCTAGCTATTGAACTTATTGTTGAATTACTTTTACCGTTTACAAAATGTAGGTTCGCAACTAGTGCGATATCAACGGAACAATAATTACTAACGACCAATCAGAGCACGTAAAAACAAAAATGTCCCTTCAATAAGGATTATTGTTCTGTGTACAGCTTACAGCTTAAATTAATATTTCCAATAGGATCAGTCTGTTTACAGGGTGTATGGGAGAGGGGCGGGGAGGGGAGACATTTCTATGAGTAATCTGTGTTAATGAGTTGAGTCGGTAATTATAATTAGTCACCCGTCGCACTCAGTAGGCGCGAGCCGAAGTGTTTGAACTTCTGACGACGACTCCATTTATCGCGGATGAGTTGACAGATTACTTCGTGATTTGTACGATACATCATATTTAGGGGGCACAGAAATTCTTTGATCATTTTCTGTATAAGAGGTTTTCTGTATACAAATCATAAAAAAGAATACAAAAAATTATCACCAGCCTGCACTAGTTCACTGCTGGACACAGGCCTACCCCAAAGCGCGCCACTGACCCCGATCTTCGGTTCTCCGCTTCCAGTCACTGCCTGCCGCCTTTGGTAGGCAGATCGTCACTCCATCTTACAACGTACTAACTTTTTAAGCTATTTCGAAGGCTTTGGTTCTCTGGCGAATCACATCGTTTCGGATCCTCTCCAGAGCGACAATGAATTTTAGGACTAGTCCCACTGTTTTCCACGTTTCGGCGCCGTACCTCATTAAAAATTAACAATTATTAATAGGATCATAGGTACCCATTTAAGTACAATAATAATCTCCAGGTCTTATCGCAAAAAGTTCGAATGTCACCCGCTTGGTCTTCGTCACCAAACACGAAAGAAACGGAGACGTCTGAACCGTTTAAAACCCTAATTATCTTAAAATCCTATTAACTCAGCGTTTATTATGAGAACTTGAGTAAATAATTAGCATTGAGCGCCAGCCAAGTTACTCCTCTCCAAATCCCAGCGCCGCTAAAACGGCGCTGGAGTTGTTTTATGATAATTCCGGCATTTCGTGGACTCCCCGCGGCCACCTCGCCGGAATTAATCGTTCCGCCATCTTTATTGTGCACAAAAATTTAAGAAACATCAACCGTGAACCGGAAACCGCCAGAAATTACAGCTAAGTTTTTCTTGATAATTTTCCGGTCGTGAAATATATTTTGATCACAGTAGACATTTCCAAGTCATAGGCACTTGCTTTTGCGCTTTTTTTACAAAGCTGATTATTGTGGTTAATATTAAACAAATTAGTGACTAAAATATAAAATTCTGGCCATGATGATTGAGAGAAAATTTTCAGGAAATCTAAACAAAATGACGGAGCTTGCATACCTCAGGCCCGTTTAAGACCAAACGGGATGTGACCAAACTTTCTTGATATTTTATTTAAGTCTGGAAACAGACATAGGTAAGTGTAGCTAACATTATGTAGCATATTAAAGCCAATAGCTGCTGCGGGCCTCTTACACTGCTTGCTGATAAAGTCCCAGATACCCTATCTGCAGGTTATCTGACAGATAGCCAGTTTTTTTTGGTTTCACAGGTATCTGATTGCCTTTAACTTATATATTTTATATAGTCTATCACACAGATTTATCTGATGGATTAGTTTATCCCTAAGATTACTATTGTAACAATATCAGGAAGTGGTGAAAGAAGCCCTTAAACTTCTAACATTGAAATTCGAAACGGCTAAAAACACCGTAATTCTGCAATCGCTAAAACGCCTAACATTATCCATAAATTAGTCGTCAATCGGCGCCTCTAAATCTCTGGTCGGACATTGGTTACAAATTACTCTAATCTGCATCGGCCGGCGCCGGCCATCGCGCTATCTCCGCGAATAAACGCCTCCGAACGGGAGATCTATTTTTGAATCGCTCTCCTCGCTTCGAGCGGTCGATTCTACTGATTTTTATATGAATCAAAAAATTTAGCCACTCTCATATCCCTCAGAGTGTTAAAACGGGTTTTGCGACCCAAAAAACAAGATCAAATACTAGACTTATGTGAAGTCTAGATAGAGTTCGTTTTTCAAAAACCAAAATGAAAAAAAAATTGAAAATAAATAAATATTTGAATTATGGATGAGTAACAAAAGCATTCTATGGGTGTCAAAATCGTGTCAAATGGATTACAATATTATGAATAGAATAGAAAGATATTTATTTGCTGCTAAAAACGTACATATGACTCACTCACACATTCTCATTTTCAAACTCCATATAAATTTGTATATGCAACCTCCTCCCGCTACTCTGCTTTCTTTGTCCGCCCCCCCCCGCCCCCCACCCCTCCCGCCCCGGTAAAACGGCACCATAGGTTCCGATACTACGGGCTTCTTTCATCGTTCGCTGACAAAGTACCAGATACCCTATCTGCAGATTATCTGACAGATACCCAATTTTTTTTGTTTCACAGGTATCCGATTGCCTTATCTGTCAAATTAACTAACAGCAAGATCAAGCGGCTGTTATTTTTTATCTGTCACATATTTTATAGAGACTAGAGGTGTGCAACATGAAAATTATATCAGACAGATTTATCTGATAGATATGTTTACTGTCAGCTTAGTATCTGTAACAATATCAGCAAGTGGTGAAAGAGGCCCTAAATATGCAAGATGCGATCTCCACAGAGCGCGCACGCGACCAAAGAGATTTGAAACTTCTTGGATTTTTGTATCGGATGCCGAAGGAAAATCAGTAGAATCAACCGTTAGAAGCGAGGAGAGCGATTCAAAATTAATGCTCCAGGTCTCGCTGAGCGAGAACCACAGACCTCGAAAAAATATGCGTTAGAAACGTAATCTAATCACATGCTAGTTTAATTTCTTCGTGTCTGCCGCTATTGTCCCGAAAAAAGTGGACTCAGGTATTTTACAAGCTTTTCTTTAACTTGGTTTCCTGTTTGTCTTTTGTCGTCTTCAATATGTTCTGTCTTGATAATGCTCAAATTTTGCATCCGTGAAGGAAATACAATAGAGTGTTTTTTGTTTTCTAACAAAAGCTTGTTTTAAAATATTTTATTTTATTATGTAAATAAAATATTTATGTGTATGGAATTCACATATCGCAGATAATAATTAAAAATACGTTTCACTAAACACTACTTAACTGGTGGTCTATACGTCACGTGTTCACCGCGGATATACGATTTCTAGTGGATGTTTAATTCGAGTCCTGTGGTATAAACGAATAATAAAGTTTTCAGAGAGACCGCTCCGCGGGCCGGGAGGGTAATCAACAAACTGGAAACACGAAAACCAGGAAGCCGGCATGATTTATATTAAGAATAAAACAATGCCAACAATGTCGGGTTATGTTGCAACTTATTAACAGAATAACAACTTCATCGGTGATTCTTAGTTTGCTGAGATGTATTTTATGTATATTGAGCAGACTTACAAGCAATTCCTTACTAATTGACGAGATAAATTTTCTGTATTGAAAATTGCTTTATAAGTCATTTGATGGTAAATATTGTTCAAAGAGCTTCCTCACTCGCTTACCTTAAAAACGGGAAGCCTTTCATCCTCTTCCTAACGTAACTAAGACGTCAGCGATAAAGAGATAAAATCCGAGCACTAATGAAATAGCCCCACGTAAATATGACGGAGCCAAACCGAAAGGAAGCCAGAGGGCGGATGTAACAGAACACAAGTTGATCTCGCCCATTAATCTGGCGGCTTATCTCGACACCTGGCGGCGAGCCGGATTACACGACACATCTATTATGTCATACTTGCACAAGCGTGCAAAAATGGCTTGCTTCGAGCTATGGGCGACACGTGAACATAACAACCATTACTCACATTCTCGTAACTAACTTTTCACTACATTTTCACAAAGAAATCCAGTAATTCACGAATATAGCCCAGCAGATGCAATTTAAAACATTACATCACACCATACCAAAAAGATTATCGCGAGGTTCCTCAGGGTTCAATATTGGGACCGCTCTTATTCATTTTGTATGCTGCAGGTTTTGTAAAATTTATTATATTATGTAATTACTTATCATGTAGGTACCTACACACATCGTTCAAACCATGTGACACGGATAGGGCGATATATTTCATTTATTTACATGCCTCATTCCTGCATTCTTTCTTCTGTGCCTTCATTTGTTTTTTGTGTTTCCTCCTTTGCTTTTCTTTCCATTAAATCTTCTTACTTATTAGTAGCTTGCGTTTCTTTTCAGTTAAGCCTGAGTTATTCAAATGTTGGCAACACTGTTTCATACGATAAACCTTTTCTTATAGCGATCACCAGCCCTATTTTTGAATCGCTTTCCTCGTTTCGAGCTGTCGATTCTACTGATTTTCATTCCAATATAGAGCTCCTGTACCTTCGTCAGAAGCAACGTCCAACGCTCAAGCCTATGCCAATGAGGCTTTCTACAGAATTTAATTAGTCGCATAGTGGCTACACAGTGTGACATAGCTACATACAACATCGCATGCAACTAGCCAGACAAACGACTGCGCTCTATTAATATATTATTTTCAGTTCGTTTAGCGCCGAGACAAGCGCCACACTAATGTATTCCGAACCCATTAATGTTCTCCAGGCATTCCTACACACAACCACCCATCAGACTTAACTGCATAGGAATACGGTTCAAAATATCTCGGCAACCACTCTTCAGTTCCGTCAGTCTGGACTAGACGGCGAGAAGTGTCGTGAACAAGACAATTTAAACTAATACCTACGACTTAGGTGTTTAGATTTATTGTTCTAGAACTCCATTTGAGTTTGTAAGGAACTACAATTTCCGCCGCTGCGGTGGGTAGAGGGTAGATAAATATTTATGGTCGTATCATAACATTTTGAACTCTGCGATGTAAAGTTTGATATGTCATTATTTTTGTGAGTGTGATAGTACATTTTAGACTTTCGCGCTTTGTATTCATAATTATATAACTGTTTACGGGTCTTACACATGAAATAGTTTTATTTACCTTGCCCGACGTTTCGACCAGGTTACACTGGCCGTGGTCACGAGCTGACTAAATAAAACTATTTCGTGTGTAAGGCACCGTAAATAATTATATAATTATTTGTGAGTGTGTTTCAGCAATTTGGATAACATTGTGTTGGACTCTCTCGTTTCAGTAAACAACATAAAATGAAACTACCACTTACACTCGACACAAGTCCACTAATTTGCTGTGTCAATCAAATTAAAAAAAAAGTTATTTTCATTAATAATTTCATCATCAACAGCCTATTAATCTCACCACTGCTGGGGCTCAGGCCTACCCTCTCAACGAGGGCGTGCGGGCTATAGTCCACCAGGCTAGCCCAGTGCGGGTTGGTGGACTTCACATGCGCCTAAGAATTTCTTCTTCGGCGTATGCAGGTTTCCTCACGATGTTTTCCTTCACCGTTTGAGAGCAGTCAGTAAATGTACTTAAGTTTCTAGAAAAAACCCATTGGTACATGGCCCAACCGGGGATCGAACCTCGGACCTTTCGATATCATAGGTCGCGTCTTATCCCCGAGGCCGCTGACGCTCTCACTGATTAATAATTTATTGTGAAACAATTAATTTGTATTTTTCAGTTCTGACTTATTCTTACTATGCCACTGTTTATTCAGTGGGAGAGTCAGATAAAAAAACACGCCAAGTTGTCAAGCTGTTATATCAATTTATTTTACTGTATATACCTTAGTATAATAATATCTACCCCGTCAGGAATATATTAGGAAATGTATGTATAAATAAATAAATAAATGAAAACTGAGATTAATTCCAAAGGAAAAGGCTGAGGCACTATTTTATCAGTTGGCGCGGGCCCACAGATAGGAATTATTTAACAAAGATTGTTTACCGCTCCGCGGCACGGGGGCAGCAAAATAAAAATAATGGTCCCTCGTGTCTCCTTTATAAAAACAAATGAACGCGATAAACACGACAAAAAGTGGAATGGCGAGAAGGACCGGCCGGGCACAAACAAGACGTATTTATTTAGACTGTGGTACGTATTTATTTACCTACTTTATTAACCTAAATATTTATGGAAGCCGTGGTGGACAATCATTACCATCAAGGCCAATGAGATTCTAGAACTTTAGTACAGATTATTATCACATCACAGGCTTTCGGGGACGGAAAATTTATTGAAGAAAAGTGTTACACATACCTATTAATATCTTTTACTAGCAGTCTACTAGTATCCTGAATTTTTTGTATTCGAGAATACAAGCTATCACTGTACCGAGTTTCATCAAAACATGTTCAGCCGTTATTGTGATTGACCAACAAACATCAAAACGTAATACACATTTACTCTGCCTAATCCCAACTAGAAATTGTACGGTCGACCGCACGTCAGTGGAAAAAAAACAGTATGAACTGGTCTCTCATAGTATTGAAACTCTCCATTAGGCTAGGCTAGCTCAAGGTCAAAGTGTTTCCACTGACGTGGGGTCGACTGTACATTTGTAATATACCAAACGTACTTTCGCAGAAACGTACTTCGACCAAAATTTCCGAACTTCGACGGTAGTGGTAGTATCAGAATTCTCCAAAAGTACTACATTGAACAATTACAGCATTCACACCGGGACCAACTTGTCCTGTTTGTCGCCATTGGGAGCCGAACCCACGACCCCCGGCGCCCGAAGCCTCTAAGCCAAGGAAGCGGTCAAATGTAAGCCCATAATGCATTTAAGCGTCTTGGAAAGCCTACAGATGCAGCTAGTGCCAGCGGGGCGGAAGTGGGGGTGGGGGGTGGGGGGGGGGGGGGGGGACAGGGGGTCCCACCGAGGTCATATCTCCTTCGACCGCAGCCCCCCTAGATTAAACTATCCGGACAGGTAGCATGCCACCTAGATTAAACATTGAACTGGCCGCCTCTCACACCGAACTGAACTTAAAGACATTCGAACAATATACATTTTGTTCCGTAACATGCTTAGTATTTGAATGCTCCAAAACAATTAACTAAGAATGTATTTTTTAAAGTTTCTTTTATGTCTAACGTTTCGTCTATGTCCAATGCAATGTTAACAAATTGTCTTCATAGTCCGACACCTAATTCAACACCCGTGCCGCGCCCCCTCTGTATGAACAGTTCAATCCCACTGTGCGATAGCTGCAAGTTCCTGGGCTTCACGCTCGACACCAATGTCAATTGGAAGCTTCACGTCCAGTCGCTCTGCGACAGACTAAGCAGTGCAGCGTACGCGATGCGAAAGCTACGGCCACTGGTTTCGGACAGCGTGCTAAAGCAGACGTATTTCGCGTACTTCCACTCGCTGATGTCATACGGTACCATCCTGTGGGGTGATTCCACGGATTCTGACCGAGTATTCATTCTGCAGAAAAGGGCGATAAGGATACTTTCGCGGGTTAAACCGAGACACACTTGTAAAAATATGTTCAGGAAGCACAATGTAATGTCATTATATTCATTGTACTTATTCCAAATAATAATGTATGTCAGGAGAAATTATTCATGTTTTAAACAAAAAACTGGCAACGGACACAGACTGAGGAACGAGGGGCGGCTGTGTGCAGTGCCCCGGCGCGGGCGCACCGCACTCGCCAACAATAACCCGCGCGTCATCGGCCCCACGTACTACGAGCACCTCCCCGCAGACCTACGCAATGAGACAAATGACGAAACATTTAGTCGCCGACTGAAAGACCTTTTGTTGGAAAATGAATTCTATTCTGTTGACGAATTTTTAAATCAGAAATTTACCTAGCATAGGTACTTACATAATGTATCATGACATTATTATTTTATATCTTATTTCGACATTTATATCTTATTTTGACATTATATAATTTTATTTAATTAGATTTATAAAAAATAGTGACGATCCCTTTTACACATAGACTCCTGTTGTAAATATGTTAGTCATAAGTAGTATTAGTTTTTGGTTATTAACACAAAATTTCAAAATTAACTAAATTCAAAGTAAGTATAATGTCGATCGAGTTGTGCTGACATCGACTTAAACTAAGGAAAATATAGGCACTTTAAAATTAATGGTGTCCCACTTTTAAAATAACTAATAGTCCAGGAGGAGATCAATTAGTGGTATAGGATACGCGTCGGTGTGAGTCGAGGTCGCCTTAAATCTGCGCTCCTGGGGCCCGAGCTGGTCATTCCTTCGCGTCACTCGAGATTTAATCACACCACTCGGAAGGCCACCATCTTTGTCCGATGCCCACCTCGCTACCAACATTACTACTATTGTTATTATTTGAACAGGTGTTAGTGACGTGACTAATGCAATGGAGTCTACTCTATTCAAAATATCCAAGTCTAACTGCTCACGAGACAAATGATACTTTAAAAAAAATTGTCTTCACAGACAGACGGACATCGAAGGCTAGTGATCTTAAAGGGTTCCTTTTCCTCTGTTGCACTACGGAACCCTAAAAACGACTTCTTTGTAAAATGACTTACTTTCGAGTATGTCCACGACTTGTTGACTCTCAATTTTTTATTATTATCCACCCGTAAGTACATTTACTGACTGCTCTCAAACGGTGAAGGAAAACATCGCGAGGAAACCTGCATACATCATCATCATCATGATACATGAATACGCCTGCATACGCCGAAGAAGAAATTCTTAGGCGCATGTGAAGTCCACCAACCCGCACTGGGCTAGCGTGGTGGACTATAGCCCGAACGCCCTCGTTGAGAGGGTAGGCCTGAGCCCCAGCAGTGGGGACATATTAATAGGCTGTTGATGATGATCCACCCTTATAAGTGAAAAAATATAGTTAACAAATTGAAATGGGACGATCCGTGGAATATAGCCTGTTTAATAAAAAAAATTAATCATTTAAATCGAAGATATTGCGTAACAGTCGAATTGAGAACCTCCTTTTTCAAGTCGGTTGAAAAGAAACACGAAAAAATAGATTCTATTGCTATTGTCTTACGCCGTTTGGAATTGCCCCTCTTCATTCCATTGTTTAACCGTCTAAGTGCTCGTAGCGCTACGGCGTAGCGATCGTAGCTCAAGTGCTACGAGTTGGTTTTGTTGAAAGTTTTTGATCAAAACATTTCTCTGACACACACAAACATACACAAAGCTTGTTTAATGAAGACATAACGTTACTATTTACTGAAAATGATCACACTTACTTAGTTTTGGATAGTTTGTAAGTGTGTGTGTGAGTGAAGTGGCTCACCGAACCCAGTATTCGTTTAAGCAATGTATGAGTAAACCCTATCTTTATCTTCTGGTTTCATCTAAGCGTACCTTGAAACTTACTCGTTATTAATATCAATTAACCACACTTTATTTTACTTATTTTAAGTATCTATTTAGTAGTAATATTTATTTAATGACCTGTAATCAATTGATTATAAATAAATATATCTTTTTTTAAATATATATATAAGGTTCTCGAGTGGCGGCCACGTATCGGAAGATGCAGCGTAGGCCTCCCACAAGGTGGACCGACGATCTGGTGAAGGTCGCGGGACCCGGCTGGATGAGGTTAGCGCAGGACCGGTCGTCGTGGAGATCCTTGGGGGAGGCCTTTGTCCAGCAGTGGACGTCTACAGGCTGATATGATGATGATGATGTTGATATCTATGTCTCTCTTGGGCTAAATAAAAACATTTTAAGTTAAGCTGAGTTTATCACCACCCTGTCAAAATGTACCTAATAAAAGTTGTCAAAAAATCCTATTGTGGTATTATGACATGGCTGGGAATCGAACTCAGACCTCTCGTCCTCGTCTTTATTAAGTACCACAATAAACCGATCCGCAGCGCTACAAAACAATCCCGAAGCAACGCAACGGATGTAGCATCTTTGCTACAAATCGCATTAGTAGCTCTTTTTGTGCTTCCCGCTCCCGCGCTAAGCTCCTTTGTCTGAACACAGCCCTCTGTCCCTCTCCCTCCCCGCCCGCGCGAGAGGGACGCGCTCGAGAGCATTTATCGTGGGGAAGAATTAAAGTCGCGCCGAATCGAACGGTTTTATCTACGTGTCGATAGCGGGCACAAATTATGTGCTTCCTCCCTCTTAAGGACGGGTTCCACCGCCGCGGCCGAGCTGCCGCCGAGTATGTATATGAATACTTAGTACTGAGGTAAATAAGTGAACATGTCGTGTATAATTAGTGTGATATAATAAAGGTGGGTAAATTGTAAATAGTGACACAGTAGACAGAAAATAAATTATGAAAACCAAAACAGACACATATATGTAATTACATATTGAACACATCATGGAGGATGAAGTTCGTCCGGTTGGCTTTTTGTAAATTAAGAAGATAGACTTTGAGTTTACTTTTAAAAGTGCCAATCGTATTCAGTTCCCGAATCGGTGGAGGTAAGTTGTTCCAACATTTTGTAGCATTGTATCGGAAACTTCCTCTGAACGCTACTGTTTTAAAATGTGGTAAGATCAGCTTATTGACCGAGCGAGCGAAGCGAGCGAAGCGTCTACGTTTCGAGACTGGCCAAAAATGCTCTTGTCCGGCTGTCTGTCTGTCTGTCTGTCTGTCTGTCTGTAATTCTCTACAGGTCGCATTTTTCAACCGATTTTGACGAAAATTTGGCATATGTATAAATTAATTAAACCTACAAAATGAGTAGAATAAAATTTTGAAAAACATTTTTTTTAGAGTATCTACCATACTCGCAAAGTGGGAGTGAACTTTTTTTTTCTTGTGAATCCCATAGTGTGGGATATCGTTGGATAGGTCTTTCAAAAATATTGCTGGTGTGTGAATACCATTTTTTCGATTTAGGGATCCGTTGGCGAAATATTAAGCTTTAAAGCGGTAATTTTTGTTAGAGTCACGTGTCCCCCCCCCCTGCCAGCTAAACGGTTGCTTCTGGAAATGTGAAAAAATTCATGGCAGTCGCATATATAACGTAGTTACAAGGAAAACTATTACGGCTAAGTAGGTTCTATTAGTTTTTGAGTAATAGTGGATCGACTTAAGAAAGTTGAAAAAATAAATTATGTTCATAGAACTGCATACGTAAAATGGAAAATTATTTTTTTCCGCGTGATATCCATGGTGTGGGGTATCGTTGGATGGGTCTTTCAAAAATATCGCGGGTGTGTGATAAACATTTTTCGATTCAGGGATCCGTTTGTGAAATATTAAGCTTTAAAGTGCTAATTTTTGTCACTTTAGTAGGTACTTTTTCTGTTTCCAAAGTTGACTTTTGTTGGTTTCTTTTAGGTTTGGTTTATAAGGGCTGGCGAGGTCTACTGTTCTCACGGAACTACTAGTACCTAGAACTTCTCGTGTCATATCGGGTATGGTCACCCAACCACGCTAGTTTTCTGTACAGATAAGTTGGTTGTTTAAACTTTACAATGCCAAACAGAAGGGAAGCTAGATGCAACTCTCTACGAGGAGCCATTTTTAACCAATTGGCGTCATTAATGAAGGGAGTAACGTGCGCGCGATAAGGGACATTAAAGCAATAACGTGCACACGCGTTTTGTACACGTTGTGTCAACCTGGCCGTGTGTGCAAGTAGCCGTGGGCCGTATACTACATCCGCGAAATATAACTTGGATAGAATCAGCGTCTCGCATAGTCTTACCCGTACGTCAGTACTTAAGAAGTTACGCACCCGATACAACACCTTAAGTCTGTAGAAACAGTTACGCACTGTTTGGAAAACATGGCTCTTAAAGCGAAGTTCACCATCCATAGTAACTCCCAGGTTTCGCGCTTCGAGGACTCTATCAATTTTCTGGCCCTGTATGGCCACTTCAGTGGGCGTGTAAATTAATTGTATTAATTTGATGTTTTGTTCCCAGTATTAAATGTAAAACATTATTACCCAGTAGTAAATGGGTAATAATGTTTGGACAAATTCACACACGGCTGTTAGTCCCAAACTAAGTCCGAAGCTTGTAAATGGATACTCGACAACTGATAAACATACATAAATACTTAAATAATACAAACACCCAGAATCCGAAGACCAACAGTTATCAAATCAATTCAAACTTTTATTTAGATTATCAAAGGCTCATCATTTGAATTCTCAACAAATAATAAGTAACAGTCTTAACCTATGCGTTAGTATCAGATTGCAATTAATAATAACATAACAAGTCAAGACTTATCTAATTACCTTAATTTATAATCTTTAATAACTTTAACATTGATTATTTTATTATTATTATTTACATTTAAAAAAATTTTGTTAGTATCATATCTAAAGAAGTCTGGCATACACAGACAGGTTCTGCAGGGAACCGGTCGACGGCTGGTCAAAAGGATTTAATTCCGACAGCAGAGGATTTAATTCCTTTAGGAAGACCAGCCCAGCCCAACAGTGGACGAAAACAAGCGAATCGAGTAGAACATTTTTTCATTATCTTATGGGAGTGGAATCTCATAGCACTGCAAACTTATAGCAAAACCATTAAATGCCTAGGGAGGTTTTATAGAGTTTCAAGTTTAAAGCCTATCCAGTCACTGACAGCCGCCTTACTCAGATCGGCGGTCCATCTATACGGGGGCGTCCAACGCATTTTGTCACACGCCAATAAATCTTTATCAAAGCACATTAAAAACTTTTTCTGTTGAAATAAATTTAAATACCGTCAATTCACCCTGTTTTCAGTTCATCAGCTTCAATTCTAAGAAACGAGCAATACAATTCTATTAAAGAAAAATTACATTACCAAATCTAGTTAACGAAACCGCACCTTAAGTTTCCTCTTACCAAATTCACCCATCGAACAATGTATTGTATTGTATTGGTTATAGGGTTTAGGTTCCGGTGGATTGCGCGTGCTCTTTAGCTGTAGCAGATAAATGAATTCCGCTCATTGGCGATCAATCGGCCGTTATCAGTGTTTTGCCGAATGCCGCCTTATCTGCGAGGGCCTCAAGGGCCCGGCGTCGGTGCCGAGGTATAGGGCACCCTGTACGTACTTTGCTCGTCTTAGAACCCACCAAGGTACTTAAGGAATACAGACACACTGAAGCACACAGACTGTCAAAATAGTACTAGTTTTTTTTATATATAATTTGACAGCTGTCAGTTGAAAGCGATTCTCCCTAGGGCTGAGATGTATTACTTTCAACCCGCTCTTCAGGCAACTTCAGACCTACTTTCAGAGTATGAGTAATGAAAAGGTAATAAAAAGGGAATGTCATCACAGCAAACCTATTTTTTATGCAAAGTTCCGGAGACAAGCGAAAAAAGAAAGATAGGGCAACTCTAGTCAGTGCCAACTTTCTTTCAGAATGCTTTTTGTAGAACTTGTGTCTTCAGATGGAAACATTGGCTTTAGTCCGGAAGAGTTCAATAATTTTAGGTATTCCATCTTGTAAAAGAGGACAATCTCGCACGACCGCGTTTTTTAGTGCTAGGTCGCTAAAATAAACATAGTATAGGACCAAGTTTATATTTTATTAGATGTTTTTTGGGGAATAAAGAATCATCATCATCAACAGCCTTAACATGCCCCCACTGCTGGGGCTCAGGCCTACCCTCCCAACGAGGGCGTTCGGGCTATAGTCCACCACGCTAGCCCAGTGCGGGTTGGTGGACTTCACATACGCCTAAGAATTTCTTCTTCGGCGTATGCAGGTTTCCTCACGATGTTTTCCTTCACCGTTTGAGAGCAGTCAGTAAATGTACTTAAGTTTCGAGAAAAAACCCATTGGTACACGGCCCAGGCGGGGATCGAACTCCGGACACAGACTATCAGCCTATTGGAATGAATGTCATATTGAGAATCCGTCATATTGGCAATAAATGAAATCAATATAGGAAACTATACTATAACAATACTTACCTACCAGCTTACTCTTGGCTCTTGGTTGTAAAGAGTTCTTTAGGCTTTGCAAAATTTAATATGGTCGTAAATATTATTTGGATCTTAGATGAAACACTAAAGTGGTGATCGACCTACTGTACTTATGTTCTTTAAGTAGCCTACTTAATATAATAAATCTGAAAAGGTTGTTTACTTTTTGTTTAAACGCGCTTAAAACGCGGGCGATGCCGCGGGAAACAGCTAGTATGCAATAAAAAAACTGGACTTTGCTTTGGTGCAGTCGAAGAAGGAAACCTTTCAATCGAAGTGGAATTAATCGAAAATATCCCTGAGGTCTGTTATATCACATCGCAGTAACGACAAAGCGGGTATTAATTTCTCGACAAAACGCACGGAGCGCGCGCGCGTACAGACTGTCTGTGTACTGCGCTAATTAATTGGGTATCGCAGACTGAGCGGTGAAACCCTCGACGTGATGCCAATAAATTGATTGGTGCTTTACATCGCCTGCAAAGTAAAGGTCATAATGAATTAGTTGAAGTAACTATAGGTACCTACTTAGAGAGTAGAGACCAGCCAACTACAGTAGGTACTGGTTTTGTAGGACCATTGACAGTAAGTCACGTATCTTCTTCTTTCAGTTTCATCTAGGGTTTGATTTAAGTATTAAAATATTCGAGATTCGAGAGCGTCAGTGGCCTCGGGGATAAGACGCGACCTATGATATCGAAAAGTCCGAGGTTCGATCCCCGGTTGGGTCATGTACCAATGGGTTTTTTCTAGAAACTTAAGTACATTTACTGACTGCTCTCAAACGGTGAAGGAAAACATCGTGAGGAAACCTGCATACGCTGAAGAAGAAATTCTTAGGCGCATGTGAAGTCCACCAACCCGCACTGGGCTAGCGTGGTGGACTATAGCCCGCACGCCCTCGTTGAGAGGGTAGGCCTGAGCCCCAGCAGTGGGGAGATTAATAGGCTGTTGATGATTGATGATGATTAGAATATTGCAAAGTTTAAATCAAATAATATTAGTACCTACTTGATTTGATTTTTTTTCTCATTTATTATTTTTAATTTCTATTAATAAACACTTATTCCATGAATACATAGCATACACGAGAACAATATCATGTTTAGTAGAAGAAATAAATACTTACTAAATATTTGACTGGCCTGTTGGCCTAGTTGGTAATGCCTACAGCGGCCAGAGGCCGTTGGGTTCGATTCCCACCCGGGACCAACATATGTATGACCGTTGGTTATCGGATTCTGGGTGTTTGTATGTATTTATGTATCTATTTAAAAGTATATTATGTATGTTAATCAGGTTGTTGAATACCCATCAACAAGTTTCGGCTTAAATTGGAATTAAAGCCGCGTAGAAAAAAAATCATTATTTGACTATAGATACCTACGTTGTTTTACTGTGAAAACCATTCTAATTATTTACTGTGAGACTAGGTATTGGAAGAAAATTAAAAATCAAAATAAGTCTGCACAATCTTAGACATTCGTTAATTATTAAATGACCTAAGATTCTTAGGCTAAGAAGAATTCAAATCAAATATTCAAATTCAAAATTGAATGATGAATGAATGGAAAGTTCTCAACTCCACGTAATGAAGCCAAACTTTCTGAATGGTTTGATTGAAATCAAATTTCCAAATCGATGCAATTATATATTCACAGAGGATTATAACTTGTCTGTCTTTGTATTGGTATTATAGGCCTGAAGGTAGTGTTGCCATGTTTATTCATTATTCAAGTTACTACCGATTTTTTTCTGTCTCCGCCGGTTACCTTAAGTTATACGAATAAACTGAAAACTACTATACAAAAGAAATAAAATAAACCTATTGAACGAACGGGAATAATACAAAGGCTTTTTTATTTACATAAAATTACCAGGCAACACTAGGTTCCAGAGTAAAAAAATATATTGATGTTCTGAACAAGTACATTATTTAACCATACACCTAGCTGGCTTTTTACTTCCGCGTCCGCTTCACTGAACATCCGAGTGTGCGGGGGCGTCCCGCGCGATCCATCATAAAACGAGTAATAAAATTACGGTGAGCGAATGTTTCTAAATTAAATAAGCACTGAGCGTTTGATGGATGGAGCCAGGGGTGATGTGGCGCGGGCTGCCCCCGGCTTGTTGCGTAATTGAAGGAGTGAAGTGAGTATAGACGAGTGGTGACAGTGGGTAGAGAAGGCAGCTTGTACTAGTCCACTGCTGGACATAGGTCTCCCCCAAGGCGCGCCACTGAACCCGATCTTTAGTTTTCCGCATCTAGTCTCTGACAGCCGCCTCGCGCAGGTCGTCGCTCCATCTAGCCGGGGGCATCCCACACTGTACTTTCCCAGTCGTGGTCTCCACTCGAGAACTCGTGTACGTTCTTTTCTCTGGTTGTCCGGCAGATGTTCATAGTACATTTATTTGTGTAACTGTTAATATTGGGATGTGAGCAGCCCCTCTGGCTTTCTTTCTCTAGCGGATCACCTCGTTTCGGATCCTGTCTAGAAAATATCAGAGGAAGTCCTAGCATAATGGCTCTTTCCATAGATAATAGAATTATCTAGTCCTACTATCAATGTCAGTGTCATACAAATATCAAGAATATAATGAATATATTATATCCCAAGCGTCGCGTCGCTTCCGAACAATATTTATAAAATCGATAATGAAATAAATAGTCCCCTTCCCGCTGGAAAATGAAGCCTTGCTCGACATTTAAATACGACATTTCTTTCGATTTCATACGTAAATGATAAAAACTTATATTTCTTGGTCATTACTTTTACAATGTGAAATGCCTAAGCCTGTCATGAACACTTAACGAGATATACATAGGTGGACGGATAATTAGAAACAGGGCAAGATTTTCATACAATCGAGGTCACTTTGAAGCCATGGGTCTCCGTGAAGGATTAATCGGGGCATGATCTGATGACGGCCATCGAGAGAATAGATGGAGGACTCTTAGATCGCTGTAGATATCCAACTGATCAGATGAACCGTCTGGCAGCAGCATCGTCATGAAGGAAAAAACCTGCAAAATGGCATCAAAATGTATGAAAATCTAAAAGTTAAGGAATCAGACGATGCTGCTGCCAGACGGTTCATCTGATCAGTTGGATATCTACAGCGATCTAAGAGTCCTCCGTCTTCTGTCTCGATGACCGTCATCAGATCATGCCCCAATCAATCCTTCACGGAGACCCACGGCTTCAAAGTGACCTCGATTGTATGAAAATCTTGCCCTGTTTCTAATTATCCGTCCACCTATGTATTAAGGAAAACTGTTTAATACGGGATTATACATACAACGGAATATACAGGTACCTAGTATTAATAGTAGCAAGTTTAAATGATCTTACTATGACCATTCTTGTCCTATTCTGATTACTGCGTGCGATGGTCACAAGGCGCGAGTAGACGCGGCCCTGTGGGCGAGCTTTATACGCGTAACATCGTAGTGAGCACAGGACCGCAGCGAGGGGCAGTCCGCTGGGGCCGTGGAGCACATCGTGTCGGCGACAAGTAACACTCACTAATTATCTAAGCAAATTTAATTTTATCCAATCAGTCTACTGTGTCAAAATTATACTTCAAATCAAATAAAATCAACAGCCTATTAATCTCCCCACTGCTGGGGCTCAGGCCTACCCTCTCGACGAGGGCGTTAGTGTCCAGTGCGGGTTGGTGGACTTCACATATTCACATTCAAATGTTTATTTGCTAGAACAGAATTTCTTCTTCGGCGTATGCAGATATGATCGTTTTAGAGCATGTCATTAAATGTTTTTAAGTTTCGAAAAAAAAAAACATTGCTTCAAGGTACGGCCGGGGATCGAACATGACGACCTCGTCTTCCCCACGACGCCACTGACGCTCCTCAAAAGTGCACAGTACTTAGTGAATTTTAATTATCACCTGACAATGTCTGTGGCTTGTTATAAGAATGATGAGACTTAGCGAAGTGAAAGAGGTGTGTCAGGATCGCGATACATGGCGCTCCGATTTTTCTGCCTACCCCATCAGTGACAGCATGAAGATACAAAAAGCTTTAATCAAAAGTATTTTGACAGGGCACTGATAGTCTCAAAATACATTTTCCTTAATCATCAACAGCCTATTAATGTCCCCACTGCTGGGGCTCAGGCCTACCCTCTCAACGAGGGCGTTCGGGCTATAGTCCACCACGCTAGCCCAGTGCGGGTTGGCGGACTTCACATGCGCCTAAGAATTTCTTCTTCGGCGTATGCAGGTTTTCTTTAATATGGGCCCCGATCAGTGGTCACTGAGTAGGTCCCTGGCGACGTAATATCGAGTGGCTTGACAAGGGTCCGGCGATATTACACGTACTATCCAACGTGACCTATTGACTCAGCCCAGCGTTGGATTACATTGTGAGGCCACACGCATTGCGGCTTATTGTGTTTCGTAGAATAAGATAAGTAAACGTTATTTCGTCGGTGCGTATTCATTTAATTTGTCAATGTCTAAATTGAGACAATTATTAAGAAATATTAGTTATAAGTCTAATAATGCTTTCTATTCTATAGGAGTAGGAGTTAAGAAATTATTAACCTATATTTTATGAAGTTCATAAGAGTCATAAGATTTTCTGAGATACCTAACTTATTCTAAAACAGTTTTTCTAATTAGACATGAGCTGTCTTATTACCTTAGAGGATTGGTGTCAAATTTTGGGACACCCTGTATTAACTAATACTTTGGACATTTCCTTAATGCGCTCCCTAAACGATCATGCGGCATGATATGCATTACGTTTACGTGAATTATCATGCTGCATGATGAACCCTCATGTTTGCTATCAATCACATAGTACAGTGAAGCAACGGCGAGCACAAAGTTTGCATGTCATGCACGTCAATAACTACAACTAGACGGTCATGCATGAGTGACAGCACGTTACACATGTCATGCAGCATGATAGTGTAAGGACCACTTAAGGAAGATTTGAACTATAAGCCGGAGGTAGTGAAGATATTTTTGTGTATATTCGACGCTATGCTATTTTCTCCGACCATACACAAATCCGATCGCAGAACTACCGGCTTAGTTCCAAAACGGATAGCAGTTATTCCAGAGGCCGCAATCGCTAGCAGTAGAGCGGCCACGTCCGGCTATCGCGGGCTTCCATCTGGCGCTTTTATTGAAAGCCGGAAGTACTTGTCCTCACTACCTGCTTGTAAATGCTTTTAACTGATTACCTGCATTTAGGAGTTCTCTTTACTTTAGGAGATGGTATCCGTGTGGTTGTAGACAAAGAGAAACTCAAGTCGAGTTGAAGCATAGAGATTTATATACAAAGATCCCTAGCTATGTACAAAATGCAAGCTAACGTTTGTTTCTTCAACAAACAACAACAAATTGAGCAAATGTTGTCACTAATCATGTTTCTAAATGTTACTCAACAAGAAATAAATGTTTCCAATCAGTCTGACGACGTTTAGGTCGTCTGTAAAATACCTAGGCCGGTTGTTGTTGCGGAGTGAAAGTTATTTTATTGTCAGACAATCCCAAGCCTTAACTATTAATAGATACCATTGTCACGTGTATTGTATAAGACGGACAGATACCGTCTCCATTGTAGATATATTTATTGTTAAAAGGGATAAAGATAGGGATTACAATGACACTCCACTCGGCATCTTTTGACAACCGTTCGTCCGAGCAATTCGCTCATTGTTTCTTTTCATTCGGCGAGGAGTGAGTGAATGAATGAGCGACTGAATGACTGAGTGAGTTCAATAGAACGGGTCGGCTCAAAGACAACTCTTTTGTCGTTGAGATGAAAAAGCTGCGATTGGAAATGTCATTTCATGTTCCGTTCGTGTAAATGGGGTTGAGTTGAGATTCCTCCTTTCATTCAATGCATTTTCTCTTCTCTGTGCTTTTTTTAGACAATCACATTTATTTCAAGATTATTTCCAATTGACTGCCTCGTTAGTGGCTTGGAAACAGATATCTTTACATTAATGATACAATAACAATTTATTTCAATTGTTTCAATAGGTTTAATACACATTATATTATTACTTCTAAAAAAAAATTTTTTTTTTCGGTCCACAATTGACGGAGGAATCGGTGAACATACATAAAAGGAAAAATAAAACATACATACAGCTGTACATACATACAGCCGAACATAGTACCTCCTCCTTTTTTGGAAGTCGGTAAAAACCTAAATAATGATAGAATGATCTTACTTGATTTCCATAATTAATCTTATAATATACTGACGCGGAATTGTTGTTGTTTCCCTTTCAGTTCGGCCGCGTGTGAGCGGGCCCCGGAGTCCATTGGTATACGTTGTAGTGCGAATATAAACCGGTGGTGTAGGCAGCGGGGCCGGTGATGGGGGCACTTCCAGCTTTACGAGAGCAGCGCAGCCGAGCGGAGCGGGCCCCGCGGGCCGCACGGCCGCAGCGGTGAGCGGTTGGCGGGCACCAGCTCGCCAAACCGGGCGACGGAACCACTTTCTTTAAAATGTCATAAAGCCTCTTTCATGCACTATTTTCAATTTTTTTCCCAACGGAACTACCTATACTAATGTTTTAAGCGTTTTCAAGTTACAGCTTTTCAAAGTTTACGGTATTTTCTTAATATCTTATAGATGTTATAGAATTTTTTTAAAATTAATAAAAGATATAATATGATTAACTATATAAACTTAAACTATAAAAAACTTAATTTGTTTTTAAGTTACTAGTTTCTCGGCTCTGCCCGCCTTCCTATATGAAAATGATACCAACTTGAGCTTAACTGATATGTAGGTGTCAAGATTATTCGGCTGAGGCCTCCCCCCCCCCTCCACCTCCCCCCCAAAATTGACATCAAAAATCCACGTGGCTCCACTTCTTAAATCCCTTTTTCCAATCCTGCCAAGGAAATCTTTGGTTCACGAATCGCCGTATAATGTCTCTTACAGATGCCACTATAGACGGGAAAGACAAAATTGCAATCTACTCCACTAAATTCATTACAGTAACAATTTATTAGTTCCATACGATCAGATCAAAAAAAACATTTTAAGTAACACAAACCTACTTAATTTTTATAATGATCGTGGTTTGTGGTGATTGATTCATTATTAATTTACGCGAATGGTATGGTCGTATGTTGCTTACCTCCTGTCTCCTGGCCACACCCGTAAATCCTTATTCTGGAAGTTTGATTGACGCAGAGCTCGTTGCCAAGCGACGCGCCAATCAGGGGCTTTGACAAAAATAAACGTATTAAGTCCCCAGTCAGGTCTGTCGTCAAATTTTATTGCAGACAGTTCGGGAAACTCGACAGGAATGACAATTTATATCTAAGTATTTACATTCTTCTACCTTACTAGTACTTATTTATTTTATAGGCAGGTGTTGGGCCTGATTTGAGTGAGTTAAATTCACCGGTGGACCGACAACCTAAAGAAGGTGGCCGGAAGCGGCTGGATGCGGAGGGCGGAGGCCCGGGTGTGGTGGCGTTCATTGGGGAAGGCCTATGTCCAGCAGCGGACGTTGAAAGGGTGATATGATGATGATGAAATTGGCATCAAACCTAATGTCATACGGGTATCCCAACTTGTTAATGTTAAAAATATTGAAAGGTGCCTTTTGATGAAGAGAAAGATGATTTGAGAAAGATGTTTTTTACTCAAATGCAGATCAACAGATCAGATCAGCATCAGGTATGCAGGTATTTGATTTTCCAACAAGTATTAAATTAGTAAATTACGGATTATAAAATACATTTTAGTGGCCGTATGTATAGCGGGTGGCTAAGGCTGAGTGAAGCGATAAATCCAGTAAAAACAGTAGTTTGAAAATATTCGTGGCAATTAGTAATAAAGCAATGCAAATAAAATAAAGCAAATTAAATTAATGGGCAACAAACAATAACCCGTCTTAACTTAACTACCTACCTACTATTATTTACACTATTATTATACCTATACACAATTACGTATACATATATACATTATTATTATTTTATTTTTTATTTTATTTACAAATTCAATTTTTAACAATTTTACCTTTATATACAATTATACTTATGTAGTTTCAATGTTTACACAATTATATTATATTAAATAATCATTAATTAATCTGGACGTACGCATATTCATTCATATTCATATTCATTCACCACACAAGGCGCACTGCGACGTTCATCTTTTTTACTGTATATCAGTACCTACCTACCTATTATAATTTAAAAACTATAGTTTACAAAAAAGAAATCTGTTATTGGCTAATGTACAAGTTATATTATAATGGTTAAAATATTCTGTAACTAGCTGTAGATTTGAGAATGAATAAATAAAATAAAAATAAAAATAAATAAATAAATAAAGCAGGTGTAAACCATTTTTAATACTTGTTATTATGTCTGTACCACTCCCCTTGGTGATGCGACGGAGTGCCGTGTTAACCACTTATCGTTAAAAGCATCCATCCGAGGGATGAGATGACAAGAAGTAACCCTTCATATTCGTGGCGTGAAATACATAGATAACTATAATCCAAAGGAATTAATAATGGAATATTATATTATTTAAGTAGTGTTTATTAATACGTACCTACACATCATCATCAACAGCCTATTAACATGTCCCCACTGCTGGGGCTCAGGCCTACCCTCTCAACGAGGGCGTGCGGGCTATAGTCCACCACGCTAGCCCAGTGCGGGTTGGTGGACTTCACATGCGCCTAAGAATTTCTTCTTCGGCGTATGCAGATTTCCTCACGATGTTTTCCTTCACCGTTTAAGAGCTGTCAGTAAATGTACTTAAGTTTCGAGAAAAAACTCATTGGTGCGCGGCCCAGCCGGGGATCGAACCTCGGACCTTTCGATATGATAGGCCGCGTCTTATCCCCTGGGCCACTGACGCTCTCATCGTACCTACACAATACAAATTAATGTACAATGGCGTACATAACTCTGTAAGAGTTTTCATCTGGTATCCAAAGGAAAACTTTACATGGAATTATAACGCACAAGAATGGCAAACGCAAACAAATAAATGTCTAATCGTCGGTACAGAAACACGAACCCGGCGTATCTCGCGCGACCGCAGGAATTCTGCCCGCGGATTCTTAGAAAATTTCATTTCAAATAAAGTCATTTACCCGCACCCGAAATCCCGGGGAAGTGTGAATGATGACTGGGAATTATACTGTGTTTTATGCCTCGTCCTCGCGGGGTCGGGGCAAGGAAGGGGAATTTACGAATTACCCTGAGATCGGGCCTCGGAGGAGGAATCGGCGTGTGAAATTGGTCTGTTGGTTCGAGGAGCCCAGCAGAGCTTATTATGATAATTTTGACGCTAATACATCATGTTTCTGAACGAATACCATTAGGTTTCGGGTCAGCCCTTGACCCTGCGCCAGAAATTGGAACAGTCGAGTAATGAAAATATTATGAGCTTACGATAAAATATTTTTAGCACAAATTCAGCTCTAACGTTTAGCTCGAAACATCAGTTACTTGAATGAAGTACCAATTTTTATACCATAATTAGAAAAAAATAACCTGGCATTACTTTGGTTTTTATATCTCAATGTACATTAAAAACTCTAATAGATAAATAAATACTCATTTACCATATTGTATCGTCGATTGATGTAATTTTTTTTCGTAAATTTCTTATAAATTAATTATTACAGATACCCTAATAATTTAATTTTTTGTACCATATTTAATTTAAATTTGCTACACGTGCTACGTCGTAGCACAGCCCGTAGCAATCAAAGACGAAGCTTATACCATATTTAAGTATATAATTTAGTTATATATATATATATATATTTAGGTATATATTTATATATAAGTATTTGGGTACATTTACACACGTCCATTGTAAACATCGGAGTCCATTGCTCAGAGTCTCCCTGCGAGATCGAATCAGAAATGAGGAGATCCGCAGGAGAACTAAGGTCACCGACATAGCTCAAAGAATTGCGAAGCTAAAGTGGCAGTGGGCTGGGCACATCGCTCGTAGAACTGACAGCCGTTGGGGCAGAAAGGTTCTCGAGTGGCGACCACGTATCGGAAGACGCAGCGTAGGCCTCCCACGAGGTGGACCGACGATCTGGTGAAGGTCGCGGGACCGGGCGTCGTGGAGATCCTTGGGGCAGGCCTTTGTTCAGCAGTGGGCGTCTACAGGCTGATATGATGATGATGATGATTGTAAACATCTGTTTGTAAAAAACAATTGTTTGTAAAGATTGTGCGAGGCTGGAGTAACATTAACACCAGCCATCTTAAATAATCGACTATTTAAAAAAATATTTATTTATTTGCTTTACCAATTCAAGATTTTATCTTCTGGTAGTCTGTTGTAGAAGCGTGTACATTGCCCGCCAACGATTTACTGACATTACTAAGTCTTAACGGTGGTAGTCAGTATCATCATCATCATAGCAGCCTGTAGACGTTCACTGCTGGACAAAGGCGTGTCCCAGGGATCTCCCCGCGTAAGTGTGAAAGTAACATTTTCAAAAGTTGTAAAGGCAACATAATTCTGGGTCATAAATTATCTGAGATCTGTTATCTGGATCTGTTATTTAAGTGTGGGGCCGGGGGCCGGGGGCCGGGGGTCGGGCCGCTGGAGGTCCAGATGGACCGTAATTAGCTAATGAGACTTTTATCCGCCCAAAACCTTACACTTCAATTTATTACCCTCGCGGACATGGTGCTCCAGCCCTCTCTAACTGTCTAAAGAATATTTTAATTATTTAAATGAGTAAGCGTATACAGTTCTAGTATAACGTCGCAGACATAGCTCAAAGAATTGCGAAGCTGATGTGGCAGTGGGCGGGGCACATCGCTCGGCGAACTGACGGCCGTTGGGGCAGAGGTGCTCGAGTGGCGACCACGTATCGGAAGACGCAACGTAGGCCTCCCCACAAGGTTGACCGACGATCTGGTGAAGGTCGCGGGACCCGGCTGGACGAGGTTAGCGCAGGACCAGTCGGCGTGAAGATCCTTGGGGGAGGCCTTTGCCCAGCAGTGGACGTCTACAGGCTGATATGATGATGATGATAACGTCAGAGCGTCAGTGCCGTTGGGGATAAGACGCGGCTTATTATATCGAAAGGTCCGAAGTTCGATCCCTGGTCGAGCCATGTACCAATGGTTTTTTATCGAAACTTAAGTACATTTATCGACTGCTCTCAAACGGTGAAGGAAAATATCGTGAGGAAACCGAAGAAGAAATTCTTTGACGCATGTGAAGTCCACCAACCCGCACTGGGCTAGCGTGGTGTAGTGTAGCTCGAACGGCCTCGTTTTTTTTTATTTATTATTATTTTATTAATCACTAGCTGTTGCCCGCGACTTCGTCCGCGTGGATTTTGGAAGTAGGTACCTATCTCTGCTATGTGCAGACATACATCGTCTAGTTATAATTTTCCAATGGTAAAATGGATCATTCTAAGTACCTTCACCATAATTTAAGGTATACCATACCTTCAGGAACAAACTATGAACACCGTATCCAATTTGGTGAAGACAGATAAAAATTTAAAAAATTGTGGTTTTCACTTCTATTGCTCATAAGACTTCTCATATCAATTTTTATTATACGTGTGTATTTTTTAACTAATACAGTATGGGCAAAACCAAAACCATAGGAGATACAGGGAAACTGTCTTAGGAACCTTTAGGTATTTTTTCGTGATAACAATTTTGACATAGTAATCGGAGCAGCTGGAGTTCAGGTGGCATGAATGAATAAGTAGTAAGTACCTAAGTACATTGCACAGTCTGTTTTATAAGAAAACATTTTATTAAATTTGACTAACTTCTGCTGCTTGGATTTTTTTCTTCCGATACAATAAAATGATTCTAACATGAAACTAAGTCGATACGCATTTTTTAAAAATAATAAAAATTATTTTTCACTGGCGTTCTATGAGAAAACATTTTATTAAATTTGACTAACTTCTGCTGCTCAGATTTTTTTCTTCCGATATAATGAAGTGATCCCTAAATGAAACTGAGTCGAACCGCATTAAAAAAAATATGTGCAAATTGTCTCATTTTTATGGACAACACACGCTTGACCAAAAAATTTCTATGCCATAAGACACTTTCCCTGCATCTCCTATGGTTTCGGACTTGCCTTTACTGTCCCAGTTAAAAAAAACACTGATATCTCCTATGTCTATGACATCGTCTTGTTACGTTAAATGATTTATCTGTAAATGACGATAACTTTTTTCGCTGTCATCCGATTTCAATGAAACAAAGCCTATAAGTTGCGCCAGGCTGTGCTTAATCTACCTGTGAAAACCGCAAGAAAATCCGTTCAGTAGTTTCGGAGATTAGCGATTACAGACAGACAGAAAGACAGAAAGACAGAAAGACAGACAGACAGAAAGACAGAAAGACAGAAAGACAAAAAAATTTAAAAATGCTTTTTTGTGTTCTGTTACTCTTTTTTTATCGTCCACACTCATTTTTTTATAAATTTATTCAAAGTACAGACACACGGTTTCTACAGATTTATTATAAGTATAGATATACATATTCATTATAAGTATATAGTTGTCCCCCAAAACCGACTTGTCGGTTTGACTGGGGGATCGTACAGTCTCATATCAATTATTATCTAATTAATTACAATAAAAATGTTTTGTTACATTGTAGTAGGATCGGATCAGATGCTTCCTAATAAGTGTTTTTTTAATTTGTTTTTGAAAGTATTCTTGTTCTGCTCGTCTTTCATATCCCCATATAAATATAGTTATATAAATAGTTATATAAATATAGTTGAGAGGGTAGGCCTGAGCCCCAGCAGTGGGTGGATATTTTGGTTTGAGAAGGTATGTCAGATAGTACACCGTGTATTAGTTATAAGTTTGTTTTTATATGTAGGTAGGTAACTCAGTTATGTAAAAATCTGTGTGTCACGCGCGGTAGGTATACAATGCAAAATGATGATAAATACCTAGGTAGGTACGCTGTTTCGGAATAGTTTCTGAACCGCACTACATGAGATCTGCATACATCAAATGTTCTCGTTTCCCTGAAAATCTCTGCTAGCGTCCGAAGTATTCGAACACCCTATATATCATGCAAAACATCATAGTCGGAGAGCTAACAACGTTTCGTGCGTTAAAAGTAATACATAAATCCTACGAATAACTATAAAGGCGAAAGGATGTTTTGAGATGTTTTCACGCTGTATCCTGGAACAACATATAGGCTACTTTTTACCGTGAAAAGCTGTTCTCGCGGGAAAAAATCTTATTCCACGCAGGCAAAGCCGCGGGCAACAGCTAGTATACCATAATAATATTCACCACTTGTTTAAAAAAAAAAGAAAATTTGCTTGAAAGCAAAAATTCGTTTGGGAAATTCTTCTAATAAATGTTTTCACAAGGATTTTCTCCCAACTTGAATTATAATATTATTGGTGGTGGGGGCTTACCCAATCTTGTATCACTGCGATCATTACTGATCTATTATGATCGCCACCTTGGTACAGTGCTCAGTTTTGGGTCAGTTAGGAACTTCGATCAGCACGTTTTTGGCACTGAATTCAGATATTTTAAATATATGTTATGGTCTTTAGAATCGATTCTAGTACAAAATTTATAGTGTCATTAAATATTTCACTACAAATAAAAACAAATTTATTTATTTTCTCACAAAAATACAGATACAATTTAAAGCAATAACATACAGTTTGATAACATATTTAACAAAAATGTTTCAAGCAGACGTTCCATTTTGTTGATATGAAAGAGCATGTTACGCTCCAAACTCCCGGCCTACAATACATCACAGGGGGTACTCTATCCGTTCGCATTTCCCTACATCGTATGCAGAATGCTATTCCACAACTTTCACAGCCAAGTCGTGGCTTCGGACCACATCACATTTGCCTCTCAAACAAGCTATTGTAGCCCCTAACTCGACGGGATACGGTTTGTAAACCGCTGAGGATAAGTCGGTGCAAATATAACAAGTCAAATTTAGGTACGTGGGTGCTCCACTGTACCGGCTTCAATCGGAATGGGCTATTATTTGATATGTACTAACATTTATTTTGATCGGCAGCTCAGGCGTTTGTGTCGAGTCTCCACTAGAGAGGCCTCGAGATCGTGGGTTTGATTTCCACTAAGGACATACAACTTGTTATTCAATACAATTCATTAGGTATTTTTAAGGTTGACTGGAAGAGATCCCTTAGTGGGATAAGTCCGCCTTTGTACTTAGTTTTATTCATAACTGTCTGTATTTATAAATTTTTGATAGAATAAAGTGTTCATATACATATTATTATATTCTTTATTCAGAGCGTCAGTGGCGTCGGGGATAAGACGCGGCCTATCATATCGAAAGGTCCGGAGTTCGATCCCCGGCTGGGCCATGTACCAATGGGTTTTTTCTCAAAACTTAAGTACATTTACTGACCGCTCTCAAACGGTGAAGGAAAACATCGTGAGGAAACCTGCATACGCCGAAGAATAAATTCTTAGCCGCGTGTGAAGTCCGCCAACCCGCACTGGGCTAGCGTGGTGGACTATAGCCCGAACACCCTCGTTGAGAGGGTAGGCCTGAGCCCAGCAGTGGGGGCATGTTAAGGCTGTTGATGATGATGATTCTTTATTTCACAAAAAACATCTATTAAAATATAAACTTGGTCCTATACTATGTTTATTTTAGCGACCTAGTACTAAAAACGCGGTCGTGCGAGATTGTCCTCTTTTACAAGATGGAATACCTAAAATTATTAAACTCTTCCGGACTAAAGCCAATGTTTCCATCTGATGACACAAGTTCTACAAAAAGGATTCTGAAAGAAAGTTGGCACTGACTAGAGTTGCCCTATCTTTCTTTTTTCGCTTGTCTCCGGAACTTTGCATAAAAAATAGTTTTGCTGTGATGACATTCCCTTTTTATTACCTTTTCATTACTCATACTCTGAAAGTAGGTCTGAAGTTGCCTGAGGAGCGGGTTGAAAGTAATACATCTCAGCCCTAGGGAGAATCGCTTTCAACTGACAGCTGTCAAATTATATTTTAAAAAAACTAGTACTATTTTGAAATTTCTATTGGACCACGTTCCAACTGTCTATACAGCCACTCAATTACAGCGCGATGTAAAATTGAAATAACATAAAGTTATGTAATAATTAAAGAATATATATTTTTAAATGACTTTATTATAATTATTACTGTCAACTATTTCTTTAAAATTACATAGATTTGGGCAAAATATTTACCATTTTTTCAATTATGGAAATGAAAAATAATGGCAGAATAGCTGGCCGGTCACAGAAACCGGCCAAAAAAACAAAGTAAACGGGAAAGCGGCAATCCGTTCTTCATTTGTTTTTTCGAGTTGAAGAGTTTTGTTTATACTTCCGTATAGCAGAGATTTGTATTAACACTCATTTTATGTTTTTGTTTTTACTTTCAGTGTATTCTTAATGAAAAGCACAGTGTTTCCCTCGGGTTCAAGACTTATTTAGAGGTCCCTCGAACTATTGGCGCCCTCGCTACGCGTCGGGCGCCAACCCCCGTCTCGGGACTTAAATAAGTTACTTTCACCCCTAGGTTAGCAATGTACTATTACATTTCGACAGCCTCGTTGGATTAGTGGGTGGCTAGGTCAATGTAGTCTCTGTAAGTTATTATTATAAAATAGACGATTATTTTTGAATGACAAACATGCCTGGTATTAATGTTGCTTTAGCCTCTCAATGTCTTTACAAAATTGTTATACAAATGTGATTTTGAAAGATGTGCTGCAGTAGTTTGTTGCGCAGCTTCTTAATAGCGCTAACTCCTACGCGGGCACCCACCGAAGAGATCCTAACTCTATGCTCCTAGGTCTTAAGAATGTTTCATGACATGCAATACGTGCTGTCACTCATGCATGATCGTCTAGCTGTAGTGATTGACGTGCATAACATGCAAACTACGTGCTGGCCGTTGCTTCACTGTATGATAGCAAGCATGATGGTCCATCATGCAGCATGACATTCACGTAATCGTTGCATTTCATGCAAGCATGGTCGTTTAGGGACACTTTTTAGAATAAGTGGTGGTAGCCAATTTTATAAATATCTTTTAGAATGTCGCTGTCAAAATGCTCCCACCCCCGGCGAGTGTGGCTGTCAGTTTTTTTCTTTTCAAACAATCATCCCTATCTAGACTTCGATAAGGTCTAATTTGTGTCTCTCCAGTTACTGGGGAATCACAATATCTGCTTCTCCAAAATGAAAGGATATTAAAATTTGGACTTTGACTTTGTTCCCAGTGTACTCATATGCAATAATATATTTGGACTTGACTATTGAGCTGAAAGAAGTTGATGCCTCCTCCAGTCCAGGCCGCCGCCAGCCGTCCAAGTCGCAGGTCTTCGGTTGGTCCCCGCATTGTGAATGGAAAGTGACTCACAATAGAAACTTACTCCCGCCGCGGACGGGTTAGACAACACACAGACTTAGATTCACTGGAAGAGTGATCCGACTAAATCTTTTAACTTCCAAAGGACATCATTCAGGTTTCTAAAATTTTTAATCCAAACTGAAATGGCCGGAACAAAAATAGGTGTTAATTTCTGTTAGAACTGCTCCGTCTAAGCATTTTTAGCATTTTCATCGAAAAAAAATGTATGAAAAGACAGATTTTCGACCCAAAAACCAAGGACAATAAACGTTACAGCTTTGGTGTCATAGTATGCGGACAAGTTCTAACGGAATTAGCATTATTTTCGACGTTCCAGCTACAGCACCCATCTTATGTCCACTGCTGGACATAAGCGTAGGTTTGTACTTATTTAGCTTAAATCTTTGACTAACACAAAAGATGCCTTCCAAGGTTGGAACGATCTTAAGCATCGCCACACCACATAACACTAACTTTCTCCAGGAGAATGTGTCCCTCATTACACCTGGTTATCTCCTGTGAACAGGTCTCACTATTTTAGGCAACTCAGCTGTGAAATTGTCACTTGAGTCCCGAAAACTATCAGCGATGTATTATAGATTTAGCAAAATATCTCACAAAAAAGGATAATGGACAAAAGTGGTCTAACCACTAACGAAACCTATGTTGCCGAATAGTCCACTTTTACTGACACACAACAACAACAAAAAGTTGTCAGTAAAAAGTTGTGAATTTAGTTCAAATTGTGCGTGTGGTTAAAGATTAGATTGAACACATTTTTGCACAAAAAGACTTTAAAAATATGATTTTTCATTTCAGTACCTAGTCATAATCTTTACTGGGAGAAAAAAATACCCAGTATTTAGCGGAGTAAGATGGAGCGCGTTTACCCAGGTCCAAAATAGAAACTATTCATCATCATCAACAGCCTATTAATGTCCCCACTGCTGGGGCTCAGGCCTACCCTCTCCACGAGGGCGATCGGGCTATAGTCCACCACGCTAGCCCAGTGCGGGTTGGTGGACTTCACATACGCCTAAGAATTTCTTCTTCGGCGTATGCAGGTTTCCTCACGATGTTTTCCTTCACCGTTTGAGAGCAGTCAGTAAATGTACTTAAGTTTCGAGAAAAACCCATTGGTACATGGCCCAGCCGGGGATCGAACTCCGGACCTTTCGATATGATAGGCCGCGTCTTATCCCCTACGCCACTGACGCTCTGGAACTACTATTATTACATTCCTTAGCGATCAGCATTTGAAATGAAGGATGAAGCGAAAGGTTCGTGGAAAGGGTGGTCATTCTAGTTTCTTTACACGCATCAACTAGTTTATGAACTCGCTACTGTCTAGCTGTCTTAATCCAGTTCTGATGTCGCAGCGACCGTCGACGGTCGACGGTCGACCGCCGCCGCCGCACAGTGGGCTGAAAATGAAGCTCCATAGACTTAGCGCCGCTCAAAAATCAAGTACCTAATTTTGAAAAAAGAAACATGCCATCGTGTTCCTCTACTAAATAGCAATATTTAATGTCATGTAACATTTTTGATAAAGCTATTATTTAGTAAGTTTTTTGAGATTTCTTTTTTTGTATGGAGCTGAACAGTTTTTTGGATTTTATTCATTATTCTTAAACTTTCTTAAGAGATTACTTTATGTATCATAAAATGCATCATATTTCCTATACTTACACAAAAGCGCGAACAAAGAGGTTTGAATCTTCTTGGTTGAAAATGACAATGTTCCGAGGTTTTCCGAGATTCAAGCTTTTGTGAAACTATAAGATATATGATTCATTTTATGTCACATACAGTAATCTCTTAAGAAAGTTTAAGAATAATGAATAAAATCCAAAAAACTGTTCAGCTCCATACAAAAAAAATGAAATCTCAAATAACTTACTAAATAATAGCTTTATCAAAAAATGTTACATGACATTAAATATTGCTATTTAGTAGAGGAACACGATGGCATGTTTCCTTTTTCAAAATTAGGTACTTGATTTTTGAGCGGCGCTAAGTCTATGGAGCTTCATTTTCAGCCCACTGTGCGCCGTCGCCGGCGGTGAACTTGCTAAACTGTTGTTCGCAGTGGGTCCGCTCGAATCGGAACTTTTTCAATTATTCTGCAACTAGTTTACTGAATTCGACTCTTGGCTGAACTTATTTGATTTGCGAGTTACAGGAATGCAGCACGAAACTCGCTCGAGTTATGAATGGACTCGGATTAAATCAGGAAGTGGTAGCTGGAAGATGGATGGCGGCGCGAAGCCGACTGGATGGTGTTGAAAGAGAAACTTCACTTGCTGAGATTTTAATTTAGTATACTTAATACTTACCGTGATTTAAGAACATGGAACTAACATTTTGTTGGAGAACACCGCCTCCTCTATGGAGAGAGCATAACTTCGGTTGGTAGGCGCTGGAGTGGGCCCTGTGGGACACACTCAACTTACTATTGAATGACATCTCTACTATCAAAAATCAAATCTTATCGTTTTTATCATTTCAGCCTTTTATTGTCCAGTGCTGGACATAGGCCTCCCCCAACCCAACGCATGCCACCCGGTCCTCCGCTCTCCGCATCCAGCCGCTTCCGGCCACCTTCTTCGGGTCGTCGGTCCACCTGGCGGAGGGGCGTCCCCCGGTCTGCGGTCTCCACTCCAGAACCCGTCTGCCCCAACGGCCGTCGGTTCTGCGACAGATGTGACCGTCCACTGCCACTTCGGTTTGCTAATCCTTTCTTATAAAATTATCCTTGTCCTTTAAAATTAAATCTTAAAGCCTATTAATAATATCCCCACTGTGGGCGCCCAGGCCTACCCTCAACGAGGGCGTTAATGGCTATAGTCCACCACGCTAGCCCAGTGCGGGTTGGTGGACTTCACATGCGCCTAAGAATCCCTTCTTCGACGTATGCAGGTTTCCTCGCGATGTTTTTCTTCACCATTTGAGAGCCGTCAGTAAAATGTAAGTACTTAAGTTTCGAGACGAATCCGATGGTACATGGCCCGGCCGGAGTCGGAACCCTGTTGACATGTCAGACCACGGTGATGGCTTAGTTGTTTCATGGTCACCAATCAGGTGAGTGGGAGTGAGACTCCACCTTCAAAAGGACCTTGCATTTGTCGAGAAAGTTGTACTAAACCTAACGTTTCACATTTACTAAATCTTAACACAAACAAGCATTTTACGGGCAAAAGATATCTCCAAGATTATGTTAAATGCGAGCAGCAGTGTTTGCGATCACGACGCGAGGCGGTAGGGCTGCCACAAGCTTTACTGAGCAACATTCAAAATCTACCTTCTAGATAATTTCTAGTTCTAGCAGGTATCAAAACAAACAGCTAAAATAAAATAAGAGAAGCTTTTTAAAATAAATTATCATTAATTCCCATGGATCCTATGGACCTATTATATTGAAATCTTTGCCTTTTAATGAGAAGCGGTTGTTTTTTTCAACTACTAAGTACTAAAAAGAGATTCTTTGTTGTTTATTATGTACATAGCATAGGTAATGTAATTTAATGTAGGTAGATATTTTAACAAAGTTGATGGTTAGCTTTTATGTGTCAGTTAATCGTAACAGTTACTTTATAATAACACTGATGTCCTGAGTCTTTTTTCATCATCATCATCATATCAGCCCGTAGACGTCCACTGCTGGACACAGGCCTCCCCCAGAGACTCCACGACGACCGGTCCTGCGCTAACCTCACCCAGCTGGGTTCCGCGACCTTCACCAGATCGTATTATTCAGTCATCAGTCGTCAGTCAGTGGAAAGAAAGAACGACAGAAAGAGCGTCAGTGGCGTAGGGGGGATAAGACGCGGCCTATCATATCGAAAGGTCCGGAGTTCGATCCCCAGCTGGGCCATGTACCAATGGGTTTTTTCTCGAAACTTAAGTACATTTTACTGACTGCTCTCAAACGGTGAAGAAAAACATCGTGAGGAAACCTGCATACGCCGAAGAAGAAATTCTTAGGCGCATGTGAAGTCCACCAACCCGCACTGGGCTAGCGTGGTGGACTATAGCCCGCACGCCCTCGTTGAGAGGGTAGGCCTGAGCCCCAGCAGTGGGGAGATTAATAGGCTGTTGATGAGTCGTCAGTCTTATTTATTGGGGAAAAAAATCTAAATGTAGAGGGTGGGCTTTTATTAAGAGTGCACGATAACGATCTGTCCGAATAGTTCCATGTGTATCCGGTTGTGGCAGCCCTGCGTGCGCCGGGTCCGCCGTCTGGGGTCCGGCCACTTATAAAACATAGTCCGGCGGCCCCGGCGCTCCATTACCGACGGTCACTTTAACCGGATCGCGCCGGCTAAATCCGGTAAGTGGGGCACGGCTCTCAGATAAATCCCCATAATATTGTTATTGCCCGAAGATCCAGACTCCTTGTGTACGACCGCTGTTCACTGCCAATATAACCTGTTTTTCTCTCCATTGTTTTTCAACATCTATATCTATACTTATAATAAATCTGTAGAAACCGTGTGTCTGTACTTTGAATAAATTTATAAAAAAATGAGTGTGGACGATAAAAAAAGAGTAACAGAACACAAAAAAGCATTTTTAAATTTTTTTGTCTTTCTGTCTTTCTGTCTTTCTGTCTGTCTGTCTTTCTGTCTTTCTGTCTTTCTGTCTGTCTGTAATCGCTAATCTCCGAAACTACTGAACGGATTTTCTTGCGGTTTTCACAGGTAGATTAAGCACAGCCTGGCGCAACTTATAGGCTTTGTTTCATTGAAATCGGATGACAGCGAAAAAAGTTATCGTCATTTACAGATAAATCATTTAACGTAACAAGACGATGTCATAGACATAGGAGATATCAGTGTTTTTTTTAACTGGGACAGTAAAGGCAAGTCCGAAACCATAGGAGATGCAGGGAAAGTGTCTTATGGCATAGAAATTTTTTGGTCAAGCGTGTGTTGTCCATAAAAATGAGACAATTTGCACATATTTTTTTTAATGCGGTTCGACTCAGTTTCATTTAGGGATCACTTCATTATATCGGAAGAAAAAAATCTGAGCAGCAGAAGTTAGTCAAATTTAATAAAATGTTTTCTCATAGAACGCCAGTGAAAAATAATTTTTATTATTTTTAAAAAATGCGTATCGACTTAGTTTCATGTTAGAATCATTTTATTGTATCGGAAGAAAAAAATCCAAGCAGCAGAAGTTAGTCAAATTTAATAAAATGTTTTCTTATAAAACAGACTGTGCAATGTACTTAGGTACTTACTACTTATTCATTCATGCCACCTGAACTCCAGCTGCTCCGATTACTATGTCAAAATTGTTATCACGAAAAAATACCTAAAGGTTCCTAAGACAGTTTCCCTGTATCTCCTATGGTTTTGGTTTTGCCCATACTGTATTAGTTAAAAAATACACACGTATAATAAAAATTGATATGAGAAGTCTTATGAGCAATAGAAGTGAAAACCACAATTTTTTAAATTTTTATCTGTCTTCACCAAATTGGATACGGTGTTCATAGTTTGTTCCTGAAGGTATGGTATACCTTAAATTATGGTGAAGGTACTTAGAATGATCCATTTTACCATTGGAAAATTATAACTAGACGATGTATGTCTGCACATAGCAGAGATAGGTACCTACTTCCAAAATCCACGCGGACGAAGTCGCGGGCAACAGCTAGTTACTTAATATTTTAACACGTATGCGAATTGGCGAATGCAAAAAAAAAATTCGATTGAAAATCGTCTTTTCGTTGCTCATTTAACCGTTTGTAGGTATGTAGAGAAACTCTAAATTTTTGTGTATTTTTTTAAGTTCCTTATTTTATTTTATTTATTTTCTTTTTCTACTTACAGACTAATTACAACTTAAATAACAATATGTATATAAATATTCTGATAACAAGTACTCACATGGTTGCAAAATTTCGAGCCACATTGAACTTAGTAGCGAAGTGGTAGCAAACTCTATTAAGGCACACATCATATAATGACACTATATTGTACTTTGATACAAATAAGTGTATTGACAAATTCACTTTGACTGAAAGCAATATGTATTTATCAATGACATATAAAAGACAATTAGCTACTTTAGTAGCATATAATTTACAACATTTTATGACGAATGTTAGTAGTAATACTAATAAGCTTATACATTTTTTAGAGTAGATACCACGACAATAGAAAATTCCGCAAATGATGGTTTATCAGTGTTAAACCAGAGGCAGGGATTGTCTAGCTCAGTTATGACAAAAGGAAAGCCCAATTTTACTCAATCATTACATCAAAACATTCGGGGCTTTTCTGACAGCAAAGTATTAGTACAAAGTATTAGGACAAAGGAGAAGCCAAAGGGACTTAAAATTATTCACCAAAATATACAGAGCTTCTCCGGCAAGATGTTAGAAGTAGAATTATATTTAGAAAGTCAATCTAATATTGACTTGTTATGTATTACTGAGCATCACCTTAAAGAGCATGAAATGTTGTTTGGATACGAAAATTATCATGTTATAAGTTCATTCAACCGAAAGTACGCAGCACGTGGAGGGTCCCTCATACTCATGAGAAATGGTATCAAGGCCAAGGAACGCAAAGACATTGTGGGACTTTCAGTTGAATGGCACATTGAATTGTCTTGTGTTGAGATGGAGAAACATATTGTGGTATGCGTATACAGACCCCCATATGACTCTAAATTTCCTACTTTTGAGTCAGTAATGGAAGATGTTATGAAAATACTTCTTAAAAGTAGAAAACATATAATAATTTGTGGAGACTTTAATGTAGATCTACTAGAAACTAACTCCAGGTTTTCAACTCGATTAATTGGCTTATTTAATTCCTTTAATTTAAAGAATATTTTTCTTGAACCAACTAGGATTACAAGTACCACAGCTACTTGCCTAGATAATTTCTTTTGCAATTGTGATTTTATAGAAAAGACAATTATAAATTGCCTAACATCAGACCACTGTGGACAAAGTGTTACCTTTCCAGGTAATATAAAACTTACAAAAACTGAAATCCTTGCTAGGCCCAACACTGTCAGTCGAATGGAGAGATATAAAGATGCTCTTTCAATTAAATTGCCGATTCCTGTTACTGATCAGGTGGAAATCAATGATTTCTATGTCGATTTCTTCACGACACTGTCTCGGGAATTCGGTAATATTTTTAAAACTAGGAAAATTAATATTAATAACAAGTTTAAATTTAGTGACTGGGCAACCACTGGTATCCGGAAAAGCAGGACCAAGTTATTTGATTTGTACAACGAAAGGTCCTACAGAGTTGACGACAGATTCCATGAATATGTCAAAAATTACTCTAAAATTTTTAGGAAAGTTTGTAAAATAGCCAAGTCATATTATTTAAGTAATAAAATTAAAAATTCGGATAATAAAGTTAAAGCAGTATGGAAAATCATAAATAATGAAACTGCCAAAACTAAACCACGTGAAAATGAATATGCAATCAGAAATAATGGTAAAATAATTAATTCTAAAACAGAAGTAGCAGAGTCCTTTGAAACTTTTTTCACTAACATCCCTATTAAAACCACCGAAGCTCTGCATTCATCGCCTATTCTTGCCGAAAATTTGCTTGTAAATAACGTTACATTATGTGAAACAGTTTTTAATTTTAGACACATAAACTCTCTAGATATTATTAAGGCTTTTAAATCATTAAAACTAAAATCTTCTGAAGATCTATGGGGAATGTCTGTTAAAGTAGTTAACTCAGTTATAACGATTATTGCGCCTTACTTAGCTTTTATATTTAACATGAGTATTAATCAAGGTATTTTCCCTGACCTAATGAAGCAAAGTAAAATCATACCACTGTTTAAATCTGGTGACAAACTAGATCCCAGTAATTTTAGACCAGTGTCAGTTCTCCCCGTGCTTAGCAAGATTTTCGAAAAGATCATACTGAATCAACTGCTTTGTCATTTCAATCTCAAACAACTTCTTCACGATCGTCAGTTCGGATTTACTAAGGGACGATCAACCACCGACGCAGGAGTCATGCTTGTTAAGCATATTTTTGATGCTTGGGAAGCTTCACATGATGCAATAGGCATCTTCTGCGATCTCTCCAAAGCATTTGATTGCGTTAATCACGAAACCTTGCTACTCAAATTAAAACATTATGGCGTGAAAGACAGAGCATTCGAATTACTTAAATCTTACCTTGAAAATAGAGTACAAAAAGTTGATATAAATGGAGTTAAATCATCTGGTTCAGTTGTAAAAATGGGGGTGCCCCAGGGCTCAGTTCTGGGTCCTTTTCTTTTTCTTGTATATATAAATGACTTGCCATTTGTAATACAAAACATGTCCAACATAGTATTATTTGCCGATGACACTTCTCTGATTTTTAAAATTAGCAGAAGAGCTTGTGATCTTCCTGAGGTAAACAATACTCTCACACAAGTACTTAACTGGTTCAGCATTAATAATCTAGCATTAAATACAACAAAAACTAAATGTATTAAATTTTGCCTACCAAATGTAAGACATGTAGTTAATAATGTAACTTTAGGTACAGAAAGATTAGAATTTATCAAAAGCACGGTGTTCCTAGGTATAACTATAGACTCATCTCTTCAATGGGGGCCCCACATAGCTTCACTAGCTGGCAGACTAAGCTCGGCCGCCTACGCCGTTAGGAAAATTAGACAATTAACAGATATTGCTACTGCGAGATTAGTCTATTTCAGCTACTTCCACAGCATCATGTCATACGGCATCCTACTGTGGGGTCAAGCGGCAGATATAGAAACCATCTTTATTTTGCAAAAGAGAGCTGTTAGGGCGATCTATAATCTACGTTGTAGAGAATCATTAAGAGAAAAGTTTAAAGAAATTAATATATTAACCGTTGCCAGTCAATACATTTTTGAGAATATTTTGTATGTCCGCAAAAATATATCTCTCTTTTTGAGGCACTGTGATATGAACACAGCTTATGTTACAAGAAACAAAAACAAACTTGTACCACCACAGTTAAGGCTTAGTAAGGTCAGTAAATCATTCACGGGGCAATGTATACGCTTCTACAATAAACTACCAGAAGAAATCTTAAATATGAATGACAGAAAATTTAAGACTCACATTAAACAACAACTTTGTAAGAAAGCTTATTATAAAACAGTCGATTATCTAAATGACAAAGATGCCTGGTGTTAATGTTACTTCAGCCTCGCACAATCTTTACAAAATAATGTTATGTACAAACTTGATTTTAAAAGATGTGTTGCGGAAGTTTGTTGCGCCGCTTCTTCTTCCCAGCTCTATATAACACCTTGGAGGCGGTGGTAGATAAAAAATTGACGTTGTATAAATGTACCTAGTGTACTTACATGCAATAAAATACTTTTGAATTTTGAATTTTTTTTGAGGCGATCCCAGACACACGCGGCCTGCGGTGGCGGTGGCGTCATGTTGTATTCGTTATGCAATGTATGTGAGAGTGAGAACGTCAGTGGCGTACGGGATAAGACGCGGCCTATCATATCGAAAGGTCCGGAGTTCGATCCCCAGTTGGGCCATGTACCAATGGGTTTTTTCTCGAAACTTAAGTACATTTACTGACTGCTCTCAAACGGTGAAGGAAAACATCGTGAGGAAACCTGCATACGCCGAAGAAGAAATTCTTAGGCGCATGTGAAGTCCACCAACCCGCACTGGGCTAGCGTGGTGGATTATAGCCCGCACGCCCTCGTTGAGAGGGTAGGCCTGAGCCCCAGCAGTGGGGAGATTAATAGGCTGTTGTTGGTGATGATGATGAATGTATGTGAGACTTCAGACACGCGCGGCCTGCGTTTGCATATTGAAGCTGCGGCCTGCGGTAGGCCGCCACCGCAGGCCGCGTGTGTCTGGGATACGCTTCATCCTATTAGTTCTACGATAGAACAAAAATAAAGTTTTACGGCGATGAAGTTATAAATTTGTTGTCGAACATAGAATAATTATAATCGTTATTGTACCATTTTTATTTTTTCAAAAAATAATAAATAATACAAACAGTTAATACATTTAGTCATTTTCACATCACTAAAACATACCTACCGAGCCAATTACAAGTTACATGTATAACAACAATAAATACAACATCTAATTTATATACAACATATAGTACCCAAAACCTACACCGAATTTCGTGTATTTAAAATTCGGGTTCTAAATTGGCTACAGGCAGTCATTACTACTAGATACTATTGCAGTATCTTAACAAATAAACAATTCAGGTCCCAACGGACAATGACCACTGGAACTTATAAAATACTGCACGACTTGTTACCTAGTTTTTGGACAGATTGTATTATCGTTGATGGAGAAATCGAGTTTCAGTTCATAGCTGACGTGAGCACCGACTGTCGGTTTCGTCCCACCAGCTATGAACGGCAGCTCGGTTCCAACGGCTCGCGTATCGGCGAGGTTACTTCCTGGCCGCCATCTTCTTTTTGAGGGAGGCGGGCATCTCCGGCGGCGGCGGGCGCGGCATCGCCGTGAACACCTTGAACCCGTCGTAGATGAACCACTGCAGCCCGGTGAGCGTGCCGATCATGATGATGCGCGCCACCAGACCGCGCCATATGCCGAACATACCCACCTAGCAAATAAACATATATCAATGAGAGAAGTGGACAAAATCTACACCCCGTTCTTTCTAAAGGTAGCAGTCGGATCTGAGCAGTCGCTGCCCGGCAGTCGCGGCCGGGCAGTGACGGCCGTACCTATCTATATGGATTTGTATGGAGAACCGGCGCTGCCCGGCCGCGCTGTCCGGCCGCCTGCATCGGACGATTCTCCATACAAATCCATATAGACAGGTACGGCCGTCGCTGCCCAGCCGCGACTGCCGGGCAGCGACTGCTCAGATCCGACTGCTACCTTAACTTCGGCACGCCAACAGGACCTCATACTCAGCTGGTGAAAGTTTGGATGTTCGTTGCTCAATCACGATCTAACTGCTGGACTGATTTTGATGAAACTTGGTACAGTGATAGCTATGTCCTGGAATAACATAGGATACTTTATAACGCGGACGAAAACTCGGGGCATCCTAGTAATGGTACATATATAAGAATAATTTAACACCCACATAAGATAAACGACGCCCCCCGGCTAGATGGAGCGATGACCTGCTTAAGGTGACTGGATGCGGAGAACCGAAGATCGGGTTCAGTGGGGAGCCTTGGGGGTGGTCCACAGGGAGGCATTTTTCCAGCAGTGGACTGAACAATGGACAACGCCTGATGATTTAGTGCTCACCTCCGAGAGGATGCCGCCGATGGAGGAGCCCGGGTCCTTGTTGAGCTTGGAGACGATAGTGTCTGCGGGGTGCGACACGATGGCGCACAGCACTCCCGCGATGTACCCCGCCGTGAACGTCACCACCAGCTGCTCCGGCTTGGAGCACTCCTCGCGCTTCTTGGGCACGAAGTTCGCGTACAGGTACTCCAGCGTCTTCTCGAACGAGGAGAACTTCATCATGGTGTAGGGCACCTGGCGGCCCCACAGCGGCGGCAGGCCGCGGTAGAACACGCCGAAGCCCTCTGTGCGCATCATGTGCGGCATGGCCTCCCGCATGCGGGACGTGTAGCACGGCGTCGTCTGTATCCGCACCTTGGTCGCCTCGAACGGCGCCAGGAACATGTCCGCGATCAGCTCGGCCGTGGCCGACGCGGCCAGGTAGATCCCCGTGCGGTTTAAATACGCCGTCTCCTCGTCCACCATGTTGGAGTAGGCGTACTTGAAGTACTCGTAGCCGGCGAACTTGGCGGAGCCCTGCAGGGAGTAGCCTATGAGCGTGGGCGCCCAGCCCTTGACGAGGTTGCGCAGGCCGCCCTCCTGGTAGGACACGCCGAAGCCCTTGAAGATAGACTTGTACTTCTTGGGGTCGACCTGCAGCCGGCACTTGACAAGGTCGAGTGGCGTGACGAACGCGTGCGTGAGCCCGCACGCCAGCGCGCCGCCCGCCGCGCACAGCTCGAAGAACCTCCGGCTGTACATCTCGCATGAGAACTCCTCCTCCCCCTTTTTCTTCCCCATTTTAGTTACTGTCTTTCACGTCGCAGAAACCAAACATCCGTTTGTACCGTATTCATACACTGTATAGTTTTGAATTGTGTTTCAACGTAAAATGTTGTGTTATTATTAGGTTTTTGACATGAGCTGCGGTCCTTTGCGACATTTCGAAGCGATAGACAAACGAAAGATTTCTTCTTCTGGTGACAGCAAGAAGGTTATTGGTATGAAAAATTGTTGTCTCTTTTCACACTTTGTCTAAGTTTTCCTCAAAAAAATATGCGGTAGTACACATTATTATCTGTAATTATTATTTTATTGAGGCATTGAGCGGTAATGTTCAATAAAAACTTGTAACTACTTGTTGCAATTCGTTTTAAGTTGACCCTTTTTATGATATCTATTTAAAACTACTTTTACTCCGTTCCCAGAGCCATAAAACCCGTGAAAATAAAATATATTAATTTTATAACGAGTGGTTAACCCCACCTTTTTACCACTGAAGAATAAAACTGAGTGGAGACTGGAGAATATAAGTTACCGAAACTTAAACAACTAGTTAATGTGCAAATAAATTAAATTAAATTAAATATCTCTTTATTTCAGGCTGTAAAAACCCATAGTTATAAAAAATGAAATAGAAACCATGTTAGGTATTTGCAGATGATTTTTCAATCCACTACCATCCATAGCATTGAATTATGTTTATTAACAAATTGTGTACCTATTAGTTCAAATAAAACCAACAGCGATTGAATTAAAAATTTATTAATTTTATCTTGATCCACTTTTCACTGTCTATAATAAATTTATTCATTAAATGACTAATAACTATATTAATATTAAAATATATTTGTATACACATATTTACAAAACAAGTCTATTGCATTGATTTTTGTACTTTTAACCTAGAGTGTTCAGAAACAAAAAGTTTTAACGATAATATAAAAACGCTCTAACAAAAATAAGTAATTTTTATTATTTTATACACACTCCATACAATTAATTTGAAATGTAAAAATAAATAATTTCCTTAATTCTATGTTATTTAATTTCTTACTCTAAAATATTAACTCTACACTGGCTTTCAAGTCAATGGCATACCACAAGTGATGTATAGTTACGTAACTAACACTTACAACTAGAATATCGACAATCATATCGTAACGAACTCGTTTTATTCTCGTTATTATATCGTAAGTCGAGTGTTGTCCCGACGTCGATGTTCTCCTCATCGAATCGCCTCACTAGTACGCGGAAGCGGTCTGTCGCGGCGATATGTTCCTTTAGCAATTATATTTGTAGAAATTTGATTTTATATAAAAAAAACTGAAATATAAATGCCAATGGTCAGATACGCATAACGCCAATTACGCGATTGGCCAAAACTCAAATACGCCAAATACGCGTTTGACAAGAAACTCAAATTGGTATATGAATGGATGCATGCTCAAAAATTCAAGCGCAACGCATGAAGCTCTCGCCAATGGGCCAGAAATGCAAAAGGCCAAAAACATTTATTTTTGGCCATTTGCTTGTTTTTTTTTAAAAATAAAATAACAAACTATTAAAACTTGAATAAATTAAAATAAACTTTTGAGATGAATTAATTAAAAACAATGAAAGTGCATCTACATATAATTATGACCATTTGCGTATCTGACAATATGCATCGATTATTTTATTAATAAAAAAACTGGGATGTATAAGTACAGTCTACCGCACATCGGTGGTGACACTTTGACTTTGAGCTGGCCTAGCCTATTAGGGAGTTTCAATACTACGCGAGACCAGTTTATACTGGTTTTGTTACCACTGATGTGCGGTCGACCGTACATACAGTGTCATTAGCTCATAAAATAAAGCAAGAGTGACCTTCAACAGTCCCCAACAGAGTTGGGCAATTTCGATTACAGATCACAGTCCTAATTACTTCTCACTTTCCCCAATTTCTGTATGTGACACCGAATTAAGAATTTGGACTATGATCGTTACGGAAATAGGAAAGTGATCGGGAACATAATTAGGGGAGTAAACGTGATTACATTTTCCCCAGCTCTGGTCCCCAAGGCGCATATTGGAGCGACAGCGCATGCTCCGCGCGTAGTGTCACTTATATATCTGTTACATATACAAGCTGCTTATATATATCCTCCCACACTTTTAATACTGCCGACGAGATCGTCCGACTCGCGGCCGAGTCGCGCGACGACCCGGCGGAGCGTGCGACCATTGCATCAGAAGTGGGATATTTCACCAACACACTAATTCAAAGGTGTTTTGCAAAAACAACTTTTGACAAAAATATTTGCTTTCAAAAGAGAAAAAAAAAAGATATATATTTGTAGTTTTTTTACGTACTAATTGTACATAAGTAATGTGAATTATTTTATAGTTAAATTGAAACTATAGGTATTATTGTAAATGTTTTTTTTTCTTTGGCTTTTGTAACTATGCTTTTTAGGCACAATAAAAGTAGTGAAAAATTCACGAAGGAGGGCAAGTAATCCACTGGAAAGTTCAAATATGAAATTCGTTGGAATTTTGACAAGCGTTGTTTTTGTAAACACAATTTTAATCGCTAAAAAAGGTTAGTGTTACGGATTTCTGGACGATATTCTCACAATGTGACAAACATACATTTTCATTTCTATCGACACACAATTCCGTCGCACATCAAACAAGCAGTCTCTCGTTTCTATTACACGTCAATCCGTCTCGCGTCGAGGTGAGCCATTCCATCGATACAATTATTAATTTTCTATCGAACCAACTACACCCCTTTGTGGCAGTGGTATACGCAAAATGACTGGATTTACAATGGCAGTGACTTGTCAGGTGTACCTTTCCGTAGTTTATCAAAGTCCATCTCTTTTCTACACATTACGGAATACTTTCGTCTGTTTTATTTGTATTGTACTGTACTGCGTGACAAGGAGCAGATAGAAGTTACAAATAGCATAAATGTCTCTTGTATGGAAAGTTCTGCTGAAATCTCAGATGAAATCAATTCTCTACCCAAAGGTTGTCTGGAAGAAATCGCTCTCAGCGATAAGACCGCCTAGGTGTACATTACTGTATCTGTTTTTCTTTTTTTGCCTGTAATTTTTAAACGTGCAATAAAGTGTATTGAATTGAATTGAAATCAAAATAGCAACATACGGTGCTCCCTTATATTGCACTACATAAAACTGGGCTCAGGGCACGAACACTCACGCAGCTGCAGTAGTAAGAAGCGAATATAATTGGCATACAATCGAGCCGTCGTCTTTTGTGCCGAGCTGATCAAAACTCTTGTAGAGATAAGTTCATCTGTGTTTGTATTGTAAGTTAAAATTGTGCAATGGCGTTGCAGTGATATGTGAGGAAAGAGATGTCGCGCTCGGTCGGCTCACCCCTGCGCGGCGCGGGCGGCGACTAGCGCCGCTTGGGCGCGACGCGCACCGACACGTACAGCCGCAGCGGCGGCGGCGCGTCGGCGGCGTCGCGGCGGCGCCGGCGGCCGCGCCTCGACGCCGGCGCCGGCACGAAGCGCGCCTCCAGCTCCAGCTGGCGGTCGAGCCGGTCGTGCGGCTTGATATGCCGTCGCAGGCGCAGCGCCCACGCGCCGTCGCGCTTGTTGAGCACGAACTCGTTGGCGGGGTCGCCGTACGCGAGGCGGTAGTGCGCGCGCGCGCCGCCCTGCGCCGGCACCAGCCGCAGCAGCGGCGCGCGGCCCCACGTCTGTCGCGGCGTCGCCGACACCACCACCAGCTCCGCCTCGGGCTCCAGCAGAGAGCGCCGGCCTGTGACACAACAACATTTCCATCTTAACCACATCAAAATCAACCACACCCTCAATAATCTAAGGTTCATTATACTTCTAAACATATATAAAACAAGCGGTAGAGGATCCTCTAGCGCATGGACCTCATAAATTAAGCCACTTTGTTCTAATTGACTCACTTCGTCTCGTTCGCGCGCCACCTGTTTGCGTCATTCTATCTCTCTCTGTTGGTATCCTTATGATTATACTACAGTTTTATGCGTTAGTTCATTATATAGATCCACAACATAGTGTAAAGCGACTCACGGCGGCTGCGCCTGCGGCGCCTCCTGACGACGGTGGTGCCGTTCGCGTACACCACGCCCTCCTCGTCGGGCGCCCGCCGCCGCCGACCGTTCACCTGCAAATATTAATAATGTTTTGGACAAATTGACACACTGTTGTATAGTCCCAAATTAAGCTTGTGCTCTGGGTACTCCACAACTGATAAACATACATAAATAAATACTGAATAAGGAAGTGCAGAACTAACTAGGCTATTCCATTTCAAATATTGCATGGAATGTGGCAGAGAGACAGAGATTGTTTGGCGGCAACCATGGACACAACGGCGAAATAAATCTAATATTAAATAACCAAAGTTCGGATGAGGCACGAGCTACGAGCTGTGTATGATTACGCTAAGCGCTGTCTGTCTGCTTAGTCCTCCGAAGGACTTGTGTTTCCCTATGAGGCTGGCATGGACATCAATATACACACTTTACTCACCTATCTCAAAAGTAGCTAGAAACGATAGATACCTACATAAACTTAAAGCCCCGTTCTCTCTAATGGAAATATTCAGAAGAGGTCCCCATTGCATGTGTATCAAAATATACAATAAAATCCCCAATGAAATTAAGAATGTAGAGAAAGAAACCACATTTAAAGCCCATTTAAAAAAATATTTATTAACTAAATGTTACTATAGCATACAAGAATTTTTCAAAAGGTGCGTCCAGACCGGCCGAGCCGCCGCGGCCGCGGCCCGCCTCGCGAGGCGGCTCAGCCGGTCTGGACGCACCTAATGACTAGCTATCGCTTTGCGTCTGTTCGGCAATGTTGTGATGTGACTAATAATTATTACACAATGTTTTCTTTTTTAATTAATTAATTTAAGTTATAAAGAGCCTGTTCTCTCTAAGTTGCTGTGCCCCAACGGGGTGTCACATTTGATACTAATCTGTGTAAATTCATCAATACAACAATGTGATATGCAATAAACATTATGAATTATAGTCCAAAGCCTCGGAAAAAAAACAGATTAAAAAAACAAACTCACCTTGCAGCTGAAGCATCCCTCGGTGGAGATGAGCTCGTCCTTCCCCCCGATCTTGTATTGGTCGCTGACGGGGAACACCGGCGCGTCGCCGATGTCCCCGGGCGGCAGCGCGCCCTCCAGCGCCGTGAGGCAGTGCCCCGCGCCCACCAGCTGGTACCCCGCGGGGCAGCCGCACTGGTACGACGAGCCCAGCGCCGTGCACCCGAACAGGCAGCTCGCGCCCGCGCACCCGCCAGCCAGCTGACACACGACAATACCATTACATTTATCCTGCTAAAAGGCGAAAGCTTGTAAAGATGTTTGTTACCCCTTCATGCTGTAACGGCTGAACGGATTTTGATGAAACTTCGTACAGTTATAGCTTATATCCTGGAATATCATATACGCTACTTTTTACGTTCACGCGGAAAAAAAACTCATTCCACGCGGGCAAAGTCGCGGGCAACAAGCTAGTACTAATATAATAAAGCTGAAGAGTTTGTTTTGACCGCGCTTATATCTGGAACTACCAGTCGGATGCATTTGATAGCCAAATTACTGGGGAAGGTTATAGGCTATTTTAAAATCACACTACGACCCTTAGGAACAGAGCAGAAAGAAAAAAAAATCATAGAGATATCGACTATTACCAGCGGCTCATTATTGGTTGGTTCATTATTGAATGAGTAGTTATATACGATTCTTCGCAAAGCTACGATTCCAAATTCAAACGTCACTATTTACTACGAAGTAGCAGTCCCGCGTGTGTGTGATGCAGCCGGTTACCTGCAGACACACGCCGTGGCCGGAGTCCCAGCCGTAGCCGCTGGGGCAGCCGCAGCGGTAGGCGCCGCCCACCGGGAAGCACGGCGCGCCAGCGCACGCCGCCTCCGCGCACGCGTCCCGCGGCACGCACACGCCGCTCGACGACCGCTGCGTGCCTGCAACACATTTAATGCCTACATTAATGACTGGATTCCGGTGCGCGATTTAATAATAATAATGTAATAATAATGTTTCTCGAGTGGCGGCCACGTATCGGAAGACGCAGTGTAGGCAGGCCTCCCACAAGGTGGACCGACGATCTGGTGAAGGTCGCGGGACCCGGCTGGATGAGGTTAGCGCAGGACCGGTCGTCGTGGGGATCCCTGGGGGAGTCCTTTGTCCAGCAGTGGACGTCTACAGGCTGATATGATGATGATGAATAATGTTTGGACAAATTGACACACGGCTGTTTAGTACCAAACTAAGCCGAAGCTTGTAAATGGGCACTCAACAACTGATAAACATACTTAAATACTTTTTTAAATCAATACTTAAATACATACAAACACCCAGAATCCGTAAACCAACAGATATGCTCATCACACAAAATGTTGGTTCCGGGTGGGAATCGAACCCACGACCTCTGGCGCAGTAGGCAGGGTCACTACCAAATACGCCAACAGGCCAGATTAATGTAAGAATTTATTGACATAGTCACTAGCTCGGCCCTCATATTGCTCTGTCCATGCAGGGCGTCACATGTCCTAGCTTCGGTCTGTCTTATTTCTGTCTTCACCGAACCAGTCCAGAGGTTAGTGGGCACTGGCATTGAATCTCCAGGTCTATATGCCAGACGTTTGCCTTCACTGATCACTACCTGCGGGGCAGTCGCAGCGGTACCCGCCGGCGTAGTTCCTGCAGGGCGCCTGGCACAGGCCCGCCTCGCACTCGTCGCGGTCGAGGCAGCGCGCGCCCGCCGCGTCCAGCCGGAAGCCGCGCGGGCACACGCACCGGTACGAGCCCAGCAGGTTCACGCACTTGCCGGGCGAAGGGCAGATGCCCTCCTCGTGGCACTCGTTTATATCTAGACATCCATTTTACACCATTTAAGACATAGACATAATTTATTGGTAATATTCATTACAGGTCATATTATTAATTTGTAATCTCTATTATTTAACGTTAAAATTCGACAGCACTAAAAATTTGTGTAGTCCTAATCTTCATAATACCATGTCACAGGGACAGAAACAATTTCAGTGTTGTCAAATTTCAACATTGTGCCTATACAGGGAGGTACTAAATTATTCTTGAATGCGACATACTCAAAATAGTTACATAATATAATTCAACTTATAAAATGACTGTCAAAATCAGTCGGATATGAAAAATCCTTTTTGCATTTGATAGCCAGACTCATGAGATAGACTATAAGGGTATTTAGCATCACGCTACGACCCTTGGGTGCCGAGCAAAAATAATAAAAATATTATATTTAATTTTATTAGGCGTTACTTTGCGGAAATCCATTAAATAACAATATTGTGGTTATTAATTTGTACTCGGTCGTAAGCTGCCGTTCTGTCAACATCCTGAGGATGCCTCGTAGAGAGGTGAAACACGTGTCGATTTTATATTATTTTATGTTGTTTTATACAGTATATTTTTCGCTAGTATTATTATTATTTTGTAATTTATAAATTAGTAAATTTTGACCAAAACATTTTGTTTAGAATAGTAATTTGCATGATATTATTATTAAGACTTGTAAAATTTATTTTTACTTATTATTTGAATTGTAATTTAATTTCTGTATTACTTACTATATTTAACAACATAAAGTTTATTCGCGGGAAAAGCAAATTAATAACCACAATATTGTTAAAAATATATTTTTTTTAATGGTTTCTCTGTTTTTTTATTATTTTAAGTAGATACCTAGTACTTTGTGTGTTTTATTTCTATTTAATTTTATTATTGTAATTATTGTTGTGTGTGTGTTTTGTAGCGGCAAATAAATATCATTCTATTGTATTCCATTCCATTTCATTCCATTTCATTTCATTCCATTCCATTCCATTCTAAAGAAACAGTTTCAGTTAGGGCGTGAACCAGCCATGGAGGCGACTAACCAATGCACGCGTCGCCGCGCTTCTCGTATCCGTCGTGGCAGGCGCACTCGTAGGATCCGTCGGTGTTGGCGCACGTCTGCTGGCACGTGTGCGTGCCCGCGGCGCACTCGTCAACGTCGCGGCACGCGGCGCCGTCCTCGTCCGGCGCGTAGCCCGCGCGGCACGAGCACGCGTACGAGCCCGCGCTGTTGGTGCACGCGTGCTCGCACGGCGCCGGCCGTGCCGCGCACTCGTCCACGTCCACGCACGTGTCCGCCGTCGGGCGGTAGCCCAGACCGCACACGCAACGGAAACTGACACCAAACGAACAACGGATCAACAATTTTACACAAAATCTTATTAACACAATGAAAGAGATGAGCATAATGTAACTGTACCGATAGATTTAGATAATGAATTAATTAATGTGCATCAACTTTCAGAGTGCAATTTTTTGGAATTCAGAAGTATCCCATAGAAACTCGTGTCAGATCAGGATCTTAGTCGTAGCAAAATGGTCACGTTTATGATAAAGTAGAACGATTCGTATTTTATTCACATTCTGGATAGACAATAAGGGAACAAGAGGTTTACCTGCCCATGGTGTTGACGCATCTCCCCGGCTGGCACAGGTCGGGCATGGCGGCACACTCGTCGATGTCGTCGAACCCGCCGCCGTTCCAGCCACCGCCGCCGTTGCCTCCGTTGCCTCCGTTCCAACCGCCCCCGCCGTTCCAACCGCCGCCCCCGTTCCCGCCACCACCATTCCCGTTTCCTCCGCCTCCTCCGTTGCCGTTTCCGCCGCCCCCGTGGCCGTTTCCGCCACCTCCATGGCCGTTTCCACCGTTTCCGTTTCCACCGCCACCGTTTCCGTTTCCACCGCCACCGTTTCCGTTTCCACCGCCGCCGTTTCCGCCGCCGCCGCTTCCGCCGCCGCCGTTTCCGCCGTTCCCTTCGCCGCCAGGCGGCGCCAGGTTCTCGGCGGTGCACAAGTCCATACGCTCGTGCGTGCCGGGCTGGGGGCATATCTCGCACTCCGGGCCCCACGCCACGCCCAGCGTGCAGCAACACTGCGCCCTGCAAGTCATTGACAGCTTCAACTATCGGAACAGTTCTAAAATTCATGCCGTCTCTTTCTTAAATTTAAAGTAAAAAAAGGGCACAAGTGACTAAAATTTAGTTATAGCTTGATTACAAACAAGGTGATTTGGATTTGTTCTCAATGCTGAGTAGGATTAAATGAATAAATTAAACTAAATTATGCATAATCAAAGGGAGCTAAAAGCCAACGGGCTGTATGGAAGTAGCTGTCTTTGCTTGTGTATGGCTCAGATGTGTAGGTACTGACTTGGTGACTTGCGTGGGCGAGGCGGGCGTGGCGCCGGCGCGCGGCCACGGCTCGGGGCTGCAGCGGCCCGACGACAGCGAGCGGTAGCACTGCCCCGGCCGCCGGTCTGTTACACACACAACATTTTTTTAACATTTGAATGAATGAAATGAATGAATGAATGAAATTATTTATTTGACGCACACAAGAGCAACACAACACAGAACATGGAAAGACAAACATAATTATTCGACATGAAAGAGTGCTGCCGTGCAGCGTCAAAAGCGACTCCATCTCAGCATATGCTGCAGGATCTGCAGCGCTGGTTTTCAGTGGAGCCACCGAGAGACACCTTTAAAGCGCCTTTGAGCGAATCGTCCTCCACGAAATATTTTTTGGTTCGTTTCTCTATGGAGCCAATTTGTATACTTAGGTTGTATAAGAAACCTATGTACCAATATGTTTTTTTTTAATTAAACGCCCCGGCGGGCGCTCCAGGGGAGTTTTGGATCTAGGAATTCGACACTCGTTAGGTTAATAAGGGTTATATATAATACGGCCTTGGAAAAAAGTCATTTTAGGCCAATCGTGGTTTTAAAATAATCGTTAACAAAAAAAACCGACGGTTAGTAAGTTATTAGTAAATAGTTGAACGTGAAATTTTACATTTTAATAACAAAACGATTAGGTGTTGTAAGAGCGTCAGTGGCGTCGGGGATAAGACGCGGCCTATCATTTTGAAACGTCCAAAGTTCGATTTCCGGCTGGGCCATGTGACCATGTACCAATGGGTTTGTGGGGACACAGGATATTACTATCTCTTTCTAAAGTATGCGCTCCTCCCAACCGTCACCGGTTGGGAATATAAGATTGTAAATATTATTAGGGACAATTGTTAATAAATTAGGCATCTACAGATCATCAGTCGTTTCATTCATCTCCTGCAAGCAGCGAGCCTAAAGGTTTTTTCTCGAAACTTAAGTACATTTACTGACTGCTCTCAAACGGTGAAGGGGAATGGAGAAAGAGAACACCGTGAGGAGACCAACCCGCACCGGGCTAGCGTGGTGGACTAGCCCCAAGCAGATTTGATGCTGATTGATAATGTGTTGTGACTGACCGATGCAGGCGGTGCCGTCTGCGCTGGGCTCCCAGCCGTCGTCGCAGTCGCACGTGTACGCGCCGTCGGTGTTGAGGCACACGCCGGGCGCGCACAGCTCCGAGTCCTCGGCGCACTCGTCCACGTCCTCACACGCCTCCGCCGAGTCGTGCGGCGCGCCCGTGCGACGGTAGCCTGCAACCACGTAACAGTACAACCTGTCTCAATATTCGTAACAGTACAGAACTACCATAATTAACTTGATCTTTGCCGATAAAAGGTATATTTCTCTCCTGGCCCCTCCAACCTTGCGGTTACGAGGGCCAAGTCCCATGAGAGTGCACCGACCGGTACTCGCCAGAGGATCTTTCCCGATGCAATCCATACATTAAACATTACTTTTAGGACACTATGATCTCTCTCTCTCTCTGCCGATAAAAGGTATAGTTTATTCATTTGAGTAGTATTTGTATTCTGTGCTTCGACTATTCCCTGCGAAAACCAATGTGCCAATTAACGGCCTCTTTCACCACTTGCTGATATTGTTACAGATAATAATCTGACCTATAAACTGATTTATCAAATTAAATCAAATCAAATGTTTATTTATTGTGGATCATAGGTAGGTAAGTAAATACATTGGTGGAGATGATTGGATCTATCGGATAATATTTTTTTGTGTCACACCTCAAGTCCCTGATGAATCTCTGCTGTTAGTTTATCTGGGGTTTGTCTGACAGATAACGCAATCAGATACCTATAAAAGCAAAATAAAAGATAACCTGCAGATTGGGTATCTGGGACTTTATCAGCAAGTGGTGAAAGAAGCCCTAAGTATAACGGAGGCTAGCTGCCTGGTTGAGTGGAGGAATAGGGACGGAATATGTTAGACAAGGACAATATATTAAAACATTATACGACCAATCAGCGACGAATAGGTTAGCCACTGTCATAGAGGAGTTAGATTGTGGGGGAGGAAGTGAGGAGCTGGGGTGGGTAAGGTGGTGGATGGGTGGGGGTGTGTGTGTACTGTACTGACCGTCGTTGCACTTGCACTTGTATGATCCGACGACGTTCTCGCAGGCGTGCGGGCACGCGTCGGGCTGCGCGCACTCGTCCACGTCGGCGCAGTGCGCGCCGTCGGCCGCCAGCTGGTAGCCGTACGGGCACGTGCAGCGGTACGAGCCCGGCGTGTTGTGGCACCGGAACGTGCACTCCGCGCGACCCTCCGCGCACTCGTCCACGTCCACGCACGTCTAAGGAACATACAAACAAACAAGCGCGTTACAACTCAGAGGCTGTGGCAGAGTGAGGGAAGTGATGCTTTCTAAATTAGCTACAATAGCTGTTATAATTCAACTTTCTCAACGTTTTATGTATTTTAAAGGAAATATCTTACAATTTTTTTTCAAATGAACCGATTTCATACTTGCATCAGGTACGTTGGACATTTACATAACACAAATTAATGAGGTAATAATAATACATTAAAAGTCACTAAGTAAATTAAATTTTTGACTGAATGAGATGGGTTACGAAGAATTTTTCTTTCGCTATCGTGCAAAATCGGCTCAAAGGTCTAGTAACCAAGCCAAAAACCTATTTAAAAAAACTGTAAATGTAATAGTACCCGCTGGTGTCCCTGCGTGAACCCTTGGTTGCACCGGCACTCGAACCCGCCGGGCGTGTTGGCGCACGTGCCGTTCCCGCAGGCGCGCGCGTCCTGCGCGCACTCGTCCGCGTCCTCGCACGCCAGCCCGGACGCGTCCAGCGCGTACCCCGGCGGGCACTCGCACCGGAACGAGCCGTCCGTGTTCACGCAGCGCCCGCCCTCGCACACGTCCGGACGCACCACGCACTCGTCCAAGTCCTGCAACAACCAATAACAAACGTTACATACTCCTTATGAAATGAATGAAACAAAGTCAAGGCCCTGTGCAGGGTTTGTTGCTGTTTCTTCCCCTCGGCTGTACAGACGGAAACAAACGTAGTTTTAAACAGGATAAAGCGTGACACACACTGAGCGGTGGCGTTGCGAAAGCGTTGCGGTTTTTTTCTGTAATGTTCGAAATAGTATGAAGCCCTTTACATCAAAGCGGCGGCGGCGCGGCGCGTTCTTCATACAAACCTTCGCCGCCGCAACGCTTTCGCAACGCCGCCGCCCAGTGTGTGTCACGCTTTATTCTTTTATTTTATTTTATTTATTCATTCTCAAATCTACAGCTACTTACATAGTATATTATATTTAGACGATGCTGCTTCCAAACGGCTCATCTGATCAGTTGGATACCTATAGCGATCTGAAAGTCCTCCATCTACTCTCTCGATGACCGTCATCAGATCATGCCCCGATCAATCCTTCACGGAGAACCACGGCTTCAAAGTGACCTCGATTGTATGAAAATCTTGCCCTGTTTCTAATTATCCGTCCACCTATGTATGCCTTAGAATAGAAACTGTAATTTTTGGCGTATGCAGGTTTCCTTACGATGGTTTCCTTCAGCGAAAAGCCCGTGGTATTGCAATGAACTGTACGTGCCAAGGCGAATGCGCGAAATAGCCTGAGTGACTCACATTAGTGAGGTTGGGCCGGCCCATGCCGCCCTGGCAGATGTGCAGGAACTCCGCGGAGTCCGGCGCCGGGCAGCGCTCGCAGTAGCGGCCCCACGCCGCGCCTGCAACATGGTAATGATCCAACATGGTAATGGTCCAACATGGTAATGGTCCAACACGGTAATGGTCCAATATGGTAATAAACGATGCTTATGATCCAGATTCGTCTGTCCATCTGTCGGTGCGATATCGGCAACGCGAACTCATGCTGTCGCATCTAAATTGTATAAAAAGTGCAATATACTGCTTATTTCAGCAACTACTGTACCACGTATAGCTGAGAATCTGAGATCATGAATACTATAATCGCAGCTGAGGAAAACTAGATGTGGGGTCGCGATAGTCAGTTACTGTAATGTTCATGATTCATTCATTGTCCATTCATTCAGACAGCTGTCAGCACTCATTCATCCGGTCATTCATTCTTCTACGCTTGAATAGACCATGCCACACCGTGATTTCGCTGTTCTATCTCCATCTATCTTATCTTATCTTGTAGAAGGCGACACTGCGACCCTATGGGATCTATTGTGTCAGCCCCTGTGTTTACATGTTGTTCTCCTCCCCAAGTGTTCGCTACACAAATGCTATTGTACAGCTAAGGGGTAGGAGCCTGTAGTCCTCGGGTTCTGGATAAGCCACACCCAGGACACTCCTACGCCTTGCGGTCTCCCACAGGCTCTACATATGTAGGTCTCCGATAGTCCCATCTTATGCAGGAGGTCCCTTACACCGAAGTGACCGGCGAAAACTCCTACAATAAGGCGGACGGTTCTCTTATCATATCTTAAGATGTTGATTTTAGAGCCTGTGTCACTTGTGCCAATGAACTCTTTAGCGTGCGCCAGCTCCGGAAGAGCCCTCCACTCCGCTAGGTGTTGTTTACTTTATTAGTTTAGTTACTGTACTGTTTATGGTTCATTCATTGTCCATTCACTCAGACAGCTGTCAGCACTCACTCATCCGGTCACTCATTCTTCTACGCTTGCAATAAAGCACACCGTGATGTCGCTGTTTGTGATAAGTTCTCCAGTTACCGTCCGAGCAGCAGCACTCTGGCTTGCCGAGCTGCAGCGGGCGCGCGCGGTGGCAGCGCCCGGCCGCCCATTCGTCATAGCACAGCTCCTTGCGCTCGTCGACGCACACCGCCGCCGCCTTGTCGAACCGCCAGCCCGACGGGCAGTCGCACACGTACCTGCAACATACACACAACCAACCTGCTTACACCAACGGATAGACATCAGAGTCGTGAGCAGCAGAGGGTCTCTTTACAGCAAGGGGAAGGAAGATATGGGGACCATATTATAATAGTGGAAAGTCTCCTATAGCAAGGGGAAGGGAAAAGTGAGGACCATATTATACTGGTGGAAGGTCTAATTACAGCAAGAGGAAGGGATGGATATCAAAGTCCTGAGGAGCGGAGAGTCTTCTTACAGCAAGGAGAAGGAAGATGTGTGGACCATGTTATAATAGTGGAGGGTCTCTTACAGCAAGGGGAAGGGATGGATATCAAAGTAGTGAAGAGCGCAGAGTCTTATTACAGCAAGGAGACGGGAGACATGAGGACCATAATTATACTGGTGGAGGGTCTCCTTACAGAGAGGAGAAAGAAGACGGGAAGACCCATACACTGGTGGATGGTCTCCTTACAGCAAGGAGACGGGAGACGTGAGGATTATATACTGGTGGAGGGTCTCCTTAGAGCAAGAGGAAGTAAGATGTGAGGGCAATATGAGGGTAGAAAACTTTGAGGAGTAGAGGGCCCACAGCTGTAATACAACACGAATAACAACCACTTATAGTAACAACTGACCCCCCATTGAAGTTCTGGCACTCTCCGCCGGCGCACGCGTACGGGATCTCGCGGCACTCGTCGCGGTCCACGCAGCGCTTGCCCACCAGCCGCCAGCCCTCGTCGCACGAGCACTCGTACCTACGGACAACACACTAACATCAGTACGGTATTTTGAAAGGCCGTTTTGCAGACGCGAAGGCCTCATATACCTACTCCAATAGCACTATTATTATTCTTAGACGGGGGTGGCAGTCCCTGCACCGACTCCACGAAGACGGGAGTTTTGTGCAATTCCCCCCGGGCCGTCAGTCCAGCCATCCCAACTCCTTGAAGTAATGAGTAGGGCTTCTGGCTGACGCAGCACTTTCGCAGGTTGCTCGTTGCCGAGAGGTCGGGATCTATTGCCAGGCCCGTTTCGGATCTGAATTCCTGTTCCTACCGCACTATATACCGGAACGTGTGTGTAGTGTACTGACCCGCCGTTGGTGTTGGTGCAGGCGGGCCGGCCGTCGCGGCCGCAGGGGTGCGCGTGCTCGGCGCACTCGTCCACGTCGCGGCAGTGCCGCCCGTCGGCCGACAGCGTGTACCCGGCGGCGCACTCGCACCGGAACGAGCCCACCGTGTTGCGGCACCGACCGTTGCGGCACACCATGTTGCCCTCGCGGCACTCGTTTATATCTATACATACACAATGAAACAACTATCATTTCAGTGTATTATAAGTATTTGAAAGAGACGTTGTAGCCTAGTTGGCTGCAGGTTTTCCTGGCCCACTTAGAAGATGAGATAATGATGATAATGCTGGTTACAAAGCTTACATTTATTATTTTATTTATTAAAATGAACAAGGTGATATACGTATAAGTTTCAATACTAGTCCCCGCCACAAAAACCTCTGAGGTTTATCTGTGACGGGGGAAATCAATTATACGAGTGTTTTTTTAACTGGGACAGTTAGGGTAAAACCGAAACCATAGGAGATACAGGGAAACTGTCTTAGGAACCATTTGGTATTTTTGTGTGAAAACAATTTTAGCATAGAAAATTTTTTGGTCAAGCGTCTGTTGTCCATAAAAATTAGACATTTTGATCAACATTTTTTTTTTGATGCGGATCGACTCAGTTTCATGTAAGGATCATTTCATTATATCGGAAGAAAAAATTCTGAGCATCAGAAGTTACTCAAATTCAATAAAATGTTTTCTCAATAGATAAAGCATCAAAATACCAAAAACAATACTACGATAAACAGAGTAGAAATTGGAAACCAAATATAGGGGACATGGTATTAAAAAGGGACTTTCCGTCATCAAACGCCAGCAAACAATTTTGCGCGAAAATAGATGCGAAATTCATAGGCCCATATGTAGTATTAGAAGAGAAGTCACCAGTAATATTTTTGTTACAAGAAACAGCAGGAAAGGGAAAAATCGCAACCGCGCACTCAAAAGATATAAAAAGATTTAACAAGTAAACAAACAAAAATATATTCCGAGTCAGACCCTGTCAAAAATTCACACACACAAAGATGTAAACAAAATAAAAATAGAAATATTCCGAGTCCAGCCCTGGCCGAAAACCCACACAATCAAAGGCAAGAGCCACACATTACATACAACTAAATAATAATGTCAACAAACCCGACGGGAAAAACCAGGAACACTGGGGATACCGAGGGTACCAGTGACGCCATTTTTAAAACTAAATTAAAAAAGTGGCTTGTCGAGCAGGCATTCTACACGTATAGTGAATTCTTAGCTTTTAAGGCTAGTTAGCAAATACCAATCAATGTGACATTTAGATACTAAGACTATTTTATTTGACATTTTATTTTTATTGATTTGACATTACACTTACAATTAAGTAAGGCAATGTATTTTATGAAGTTGACCTGTAATGAATATTACTAATAAATTATGTCTATGTCTATGTCTATGTCTATGAACAAGGGATTTTTGGATACATATGTTACGACAGTTACTAACGGAGATTTTTTCCAGATGAAAAAATCTTCATAGGAAGGGGGGGAGTGTGACGACCCACCCGGGTCGTCCCAAGCTCCGCCAGCCGACCTCACTCCGCGAGCCGGCCCTGGCGGAATTCCGATGCTTCGTGTACGCTACACGACGCTACGCACACATTGAAGCGCGCGCCAGCACACAGTGAAGCGCGCGCCCGCACACATCGAAGCGTACGCCTCCACACATGGAAGCGCCCGCTATACGCACAGCGCGCGATCGGAGATAACCCGAGCGCGCCACGCACACCGAGACAAGCACCACGCACACAGGGAAGCGCTCGCCGCCCGCCGCCGCTATATAAGCGCGCGCCGGGCCCAGTACCGGCAGCACTCTTCCGAGGGTTCTCAAGCTCGTAGGCTCGCAGCTGCGGTGCGCTTTCGTCTGCGTCGCACTCGGACTACCAGCAACCAGAACCTCTTGGGCGAGCTGCTCACCTGGGGTGCAGCTGCGGTGCGCTTTCGCCTGCGTCGCACTCACTCCGGGTCGGACGACGCCCGTGCGTCCCCGCCGCACGTCCCCGCGGCGGGTTTCCCCCCGCTCCGAAGGAACCGCGTCACTCTGCCCGACGGAGGACCGACCGCCAGACGAGACAATCAAGATACGAACCGCGCCGCCGACGGCGCCCGTTGTATATATATTTTATAGTAGGCAAATATAGGCACCATTGTGCCAGTTATCTTCATAACCCGTGTTTCCTTTATCAACCCCGTAGTTCCCTTAGAAACTGAGAACCCCGATACCTTCAGTACGAGGGAATTAATGCTAACGGAGCGACCAGGCCAGTGAGCCCGAAGGGCGCACCGTTACAATATAATGCCAGTACAGTTTTATCTTAAGTGTCCCAATTAAAAAAACACTGTATACAAAGCTGGGCTTAAAAGCACATTATGGTGTGTGTGGTGAGCGAGTGGTGGACTGACCGATGCACTCGTTGTTGGCGGCTGGCTTGAACCCTGCGTCGCAGTGACACTGGTAGGCGCCAGGCAGGTTCTCGCACGTGCCGTTGCGGCACACGGGCCGCGGGCGCGCGCACTCGTCCACGTCGCCGCACGTGCCCTCGCGCAGCGTGTACCCAGCGCCGCACTCGCATCTGCAACCAACACACACATCAGTTATTGCTCATATTCATCTTCAATTAAAAAATATTTTGTAATTCATTAATGCCAATGTCACGCAGATAGCAATGGAGAGAGCTATGCTCGGAGTTTCCCTGCGTGATCGAATCAGAAATGAGGAGATCCGCAGGAGAACCAAGGTCACCGACATAGCTCAAAGAATTGCGAAGCTGAAGTGGCAGTGGGCTGGGCACATCGCTGGTAGAACTGACGGCCGTTGGGGCAGAAAGGTTCTCGAGTGGCGACCACGTATCGGAAGATGCAGCGTAGGCCTCCCACAAGGTGGACTGACGATCTGGTGAAGGTCGCGGGACCCGGCTGGATGAGGTTAGCGCAGAACCGGTCGCCGTGGAGATCCTTGGGGGAGGCCTTTGTCCAGCACTGGACGTCTACGGGCTGATATGATGATTATTTAAGTCAAACAGTTAATAAATAAGGCAATGCACTTAGTTGATGCTGACCTACCACCTCCCATGGTCTTTCAACATCTAGGTCATACAGGCCGAAACGCGAGGGAGGTGCCCGAGCAAACTCGGGGCTCTCTCCCGGACACCCTGCTTGATCCCCCTACAAGTTATTCCGTCCCTGGGTGCTTTGCACACGCAACTCTCCCCATTCAGGGGCAATGCACCACATTTACGCCTTCGTCGTCGGGCTGCTCTGTAGTCGGTCTAGTCAGTCAAGGCTGTCAAAATACTGTCAGATAAATACATAAATAAATAACGCCAAGCTCCTTTCTCCTTATATATATATTATTTTTCACCTAGTTGAAGTCCACCAACCCGCACTGGGCTAGCGTGGTGGACTATAGCCCGCACGCCCTCGTCGAGAGGGTAGGCCCAGCAGTGGGGAGATTAATAGGCTGTTGATGACCCAGTTGATGCTGACCTGAAGGATCCCACCGTGTTCCTGCACTCGCCGTGCTCGCAGAGCCGCTCGTCGGCGCACTCGTCGACGTCCTCGCACTCGTCCTGCGCGGCCGTGAGCGCGTACCCCGGCGGGCAGCGGCACTGGTACGCGCCGGGCAGGTTGGCGCACTGCGCCATGCCGCGGCACGGCGCCGGCGACGCGGCGCACTCGTCCACGTCGCGGCACAGGTGCGACGTCGTGTCGTGCTCGTATCTGATACAGTGGCACATTATTGCACATTATTACAATCTTAATTTTTATTTATTGAGGGTTTGGTACAAAGATTTGACCATGCCACCCTCGTATATTCTACACACATATTGCTACTGTCTTCGATTAGGGCCTGCAAGCGTTAGTGCATACAACCCCTTGGCTTCCTCCGATAACGGGAAGGCCAGAATTGTGTTGCACATACCAACACTATACATATTAACGTCTAAATATATCATATCTTAAGGGTTCGTTCCGGACACACTCTGTCAAAATGTGTTGCACGTCCTCTATCACACCACACTCAGCACAGTTGGGAGAAGCTACCTTTTTCATTAAGTGTGCAAATTTATTTAACGGAATGTGTCCGGATGTGCCTTAAGCTTGTCACAGTCTGTTTCCTATTTAAGCCTTCGACGCCTTGTATCATTGAAGTCCTCGCTTGCGGCTCGGCCTTAAAACTCATACTCGACTTGCAATTGCCATTTCCGCCGATAGGTAAATTTGCGTGGGTGGTCAAATCCTAAACTACAAGCAATAGCGGAAAATGTTCAAGGGAGTCTTGGGACCGATTTTGAAAAAAAAATTCTCCTAGACGGGAATCGAACCCAGTGATTTTGAAAAAAATTACACATTATATTTATGTAATTGTTTTCCATGCACATTTATATGTTCGTTTGTTATATGTATTTCTGAGTTTATCGGCTTGGAATTTGGTACATGACTAGAGTGGTAGATTGTTGACTCGGAGTTTGTATTAGATGAAAGTTTTGAGTACTTAAAAATAATTTGAACGTCATAAGTTGAAACTTGTACGGTCGACCGCACGTCAGTGGAAACAAAACCAGCACAAACTGGTCTCTGATAGTATTGAAACTGCCTAATAGGCTAGGCCAGCTCAAGGTCAAAGTGTTTCCATTACCCGTGGTCGCATCCGCATTGGAAGCCGGTGGGCGTGTCGTGGCACACGCCGGGCTTGCACAGCTGCGGCATGAGGTCGCACTCGTCGATGGGCCGCGACTCGTTGGTCACGGGGTTCTTGTACTCGCCGGGGCGCTCGCCGCACAGCGCCGCGTGCGCCGCGCCGCCGCGCGCCGGGCACGCCTCGCACGGCGCGCCCCACGCGCGACCCACCGAGCAGCAGCACAGGTACTTCGTCTGGGGGACCCCCACGGCGTTGGAGCACCGCCCGGAGTCAGAGTCGTACTCCATGTAGCACTGCTTCTGACGCACGTCCACGCACTCCTCTGCGAATAGCGGTGATTGTCGGTGAGTTCAATTCAACATGAGGATCTTGTTTAGACTAACAGCTTTACGAAATTTGTAACATATTTTGTGGGGGTACCCTTTTATAAAACCCAATATCAAATAGCCTATGTTCACACAGAGAGTATTACCTATCCAACAGCGAAAGAATTGTTCAAATCGGTTCAGTGGTTACAAAGATTTCTTCAAACACACATCTATCCATACAAACTTTACCTCTTTATTATTAGTATATATTTGTGCATTAAATGGGCGGTATGTTACGCTGTAAAGGGCTTTCCGGGTAACAGCAGACTATAAAGGTGAAGGTTTTGGTCAATGAGGGAAAAAGGCCATAATCATAACCATCGCTCATTCTCGCTGAGCGATGGTAACGATGAGGTTTGCCCTCTCTACGCAAAAAAAGTGTAGGTACTGACTGCCGCTGGGCATGGCGACGTATCCCTCCGGGCAGAGGCACACGTATGAGCCGGGCAGGTTGCGGCACACGCCGGGCCCGCACGCGTCGGCGCGCGCGCACTCGTCCACGTCGTCGCAGCGCAGCGCGCCGGGCGCCAGCGCCCAGCCCGCGCCGCACGTGCACACGAACGAGCCGAACGTGTTGGTGCACGTGCCGTGCTCGCACACCGCCGGGTGCTGCGCGCACTCGTCGATGTCCGCCAGCGTCACCACGTACGACGGCTGCCAACAACAAACAAACAAGAACTAGCAAGAGATCTGTTTGGCCTATTGGGGCTTCTCTGGACACATACTATCTGTCGATGCGTTACGTTTTGCTCGGCTCTCGTATTGTGTTAATAAGATTTTGTATAAGATTGTACATCTATTTTGTAAGGAACAATAAATAAATAAATAAAATAAAGTGTCAACACCAATCAACACTACGTGGAGAAAAGACGAGAGGTGTCGCGGGACACCCGGTTGGAACACAGTTGCTTCGCTATACATTTATAATGACGTGAATTCGATGAATATCTTTCACGCGTCGTCCCGCGGCGAGGCGGGCATTCCAGAAAAATTGCGACATGTACTTTTGAGAGCTTCATTCATACCACTAAATTTTAAGTTACAAAACTGATAGTTACATTGGTGGACGGATAATTAGATTTTCATACAATCGAGGTCACTTAGAAGCCATGGGTCTCCGTGAAGGATTGATCGGGGCGTGATCTTACATAGAGGACTTTTAGATCGCTATAATATGTAACTGATCAGATGAGCCGTCTGGAAGCAGCATCGTTATGAAGAAAAACACCCGCAAAATGGCACCAAAATGTATGAAAATTTTAAAGTTATAGAATCCTTGAAGACCGAATCTGCGACCCTATGGGACACTGCGACGCTATGGGATCTATTTTGTCAGCCCTTGTGATTATCTGTTGCTCTCCTCCCAAGTAAATTCGATTATTAGTTATGTATTAATGTTAGTTTGGTATAAATATTGCTTCATTGTCGTTTTGGTTTTAAACTGATGTAGGTTAAATAAATAAATAATAATAAAGCGTGACACACACTGAGCGGCGGCGTTGCGAAAGCGTTGCGGTTTTTTTCTGTAATGTTCGAAATAGTATGAAGCCCTTTACATCAAAGCGGCGGCGGCGCGGCGCATTCTTCATACAAAACTTCGCCGCCGCAACGCTTTCGCAACGCCGCCGCCCAGTGTGTGTCACGCTTAAGTGTTCGCTATTATGCAGCTGAGGGTTAGGAGCCCGTAGTCCTCCTGTTCAGGATGGGCTGCACCCAGACTACCCAGGGCACTCATTCACCTTGCAGCTGTTGCATTGCATCATAGTCTCCACAGGCTCTACAGATGACGGTCTCCGATAGTCCCATCTTATGTAGGTGCGTATCACTTACCGGCTCGAGCACGGGCTGGTAGCCGGCGCCGCCGGGGCACAGCTGGCGGTACTCCTCGGAGCCGGGCTCGGGGCAGCTGTCGCAGTAGTTGCCCCACGCAGCGCCTGCGCACACAACACAACACTCTCACGCCAGCGGACAGGGCTTGAAGCACTCTACTCAGGTACCGGTATCTAAGCTAATTACACCAGGTTCGTGATGGTTAGAGGCTGTTAATTTTCAGTAAATCTGCACTTGTACATTATGATACGCGTGAGCGTTGGTGTTACACTACTCGGCTTCATTACACACTCGGCAATCCTCGTGGGTACATTCCAGCCCCGAGTGTAATGAATGACCAACTTAGTTCACTTTATCATAATGTGCTATTATGTATAAATTATAATTATTTATTTAAGTACCTAACACCTGCTGCCATTACAAGAATTTGTACACATAGCTAATTTGCACCTATGTGCAGTCAACCCGGAGAGTGTCGGCCAGGGGTTTGGACCGCGAGCAGTCTAGTGACAGGCGACCGATGGTGACCACTGACCATCCACCCACCGATCGACTCCATCTCAGCATATGTACATGTGGGTGTGTGTGGGTGTACGTACCGACGGAGCAGCAGCAGGCGGCCATAGTGGTGTCCTCGGAGAGCTCGTCGCTGTCGCGGCAGTGCTCCTCCCCCCCGCGCACCTCCACCTTCCCGTAGCACCGCGCCTTGCGCGCGTCTGCGCACAAACAACATACAATAATACAGACCTCTTTGTAAAATGATTTATGTACATCGATGACTTTTTTATTATTATTATTATTATTTAAATGGTAAGGCAGCTAAAGCTGATGCTTCCATATCAGCAGTCGACTTGCTTTCATAATTTATATTAATTTATTGCGTCTTTTTAGACTTGTTGATTTTTTCTTTTTTTTTTTCATTATCACCCTTACAGGTGAAATGTTGTTTTTAAATTCAAATGGGACCACCCTCGAGACACGACAGTCTTATTCAATACCAAAACAAATCAACATACAAAGAAAAACAGTCGTTTTTACAGTTACCTGTACAGTAGTTTCTCTCCTGTGCTTTACTATCAAAACTTGGTAATAAATGCGTTATACTAATCCTTTCACTAACTCAAAGGTTGACTGGAAGAGATTCCTTAGCGGGGTAAGTCCGCATTTGTACATAGTCTTACTTCTAATTGTTGTTTCGTAAATTTTGGTACAATAAAGCGTTTCCATACATACAAAAACATACAGTCGAGTTGAGAACCTCCCTTTCTTTGAAGGCATTTGAAACAGAATATTGTACCTCTTCCAATGATGTATTATCATCATCATCATATCAGCCTGTAGACGTCCACTGCTGGACAAAGGCCTCCCCCAATGATCTCCACGCCGACCGGTCCTGCGCTAACCTCATCCAGCTGGGTCATGATGTATTTTATTGTTTATTTATTTAAACTTTATTGCACACGTATTGTACAAAAGGCGAACTTAATGCCGGAGGCATTCTCTACCAGTTAATCTTTTAAATAATGTTGTCAGGTGTATGTATAGTTACCGAAGCAGGCTGTGCCGTCGGAGACGAGGTCGTAGTTGGGCGGGCAGCGGCACGCGTACGAGCCGGGCGTGTTCACGCACTGCCCGTACTGGCACGACTGCGGCGACTTGCACTCGTCCACGTCCGTGCAGTTGAAGCCAGGCATCACTGCGGAGCAAACGTATCGGCATCATACAGTTATCTTCTTAGAAAATTATGTTCTGTTCTACTCTGTTCTACTAGTCATTGCTGTGTATTTAATTAATGTGTTCTTGTAATCTTTGGAAACTGTCTTTGTCTATGTTTTATTATTTGTCATCATTATTATCAGGAAGGTTCGAATCTCTTTGGCGGCGCGCGCGCTCCCTGTGGAGACTGCATCTTGCATATTTAGTATGGGAACCGATGGTGCCACTTACAGGGGGGATGCGGACAAAGGAAGCGGAGTAGCGGGAGGAGGTTGCTCATACAAATTAATATGAAGTTTGAAAATGAGAATGTGTGAGTGAGTCACAGTATTGTCATACGTTTGACACGATTTTGACACCCATAGAATGCTTCTTTTACACCTCTATAAGAGGCCGCGAGCACGCACCAAAGAGATCTTAACTCTATGATTATTATAGTATTTTCTTTGTTAGACTGTAAGTTTCCTGAATAAAATATAAAATATGCCATTTCATGTACGACAGAGGCTTCTAGCCAGCATCCTGGCGGCGGTTGTGGCTGTACAGCCCTATTGTATTATATCTGTTGGTTTCGGTTTCAGGGTGTTTGTATGTGTACTCACGGACATTTAAGAGTGTGTGTAGATGTATAAAGTGTACTCACAGTCGTCGATGCTGTCGGACTGGTAGCCCTTGTCGCAGATGCACTTGAACATGCCGTACGTGTTGACGCAGCGCCCGAACACGCACACGTTGTCGAACGTCGCGCACTCGTCCATGTCTAAAACAACATAACGTTGCACTATTTAAAACTGCACACAAAAAAATTTAATTCCTAACTATTGTAAGCCAAACAACCAGTATTTTTTATTTTATTTTAAACAATAGCAATAAATGAAAGGAACATGCAATTCTGCAGGTGTTTATTGTTTAACTTTCATAGTTGATCAATTTTACAAAAAAGACGTGTGTTGTCATTGTGTACGTCAAATAAATTCTATTCTATTCTAATGCGAGTTGTTAAAATTATCTCCTTACAATATGGCGACCCTGTCAGTATTTTTTTTTCATCTGTTTATTTCTTTTTTAGGGGCTTTTTACAATTAATAATGACAGCCCCATCATTGCCTGAGTATACAATAAACTTAACCTAAGGTACACTTCTATCAAATGTCACTAAATCATAAATCATTGTAGCCGACCTCGAAGAGGGTTCGGCCAGAATGATTTGTATTGTGCCCACATCCCATAAATTAAACTTTATTTGTGTAAACAGGTTTTGCCTCTTTCTTTGGTTCCGGACACATTCCAACAACAAGTGCTGGACGTTCTACACCAGTAACCAGTGCTACACCGCATAGTTCGCAGTTTGGTGATGGCACTTTCTTCATTAGGAAACCAAACCTGTTTGTTGGCATGTGTCCGGAGCGTACTCTGTGGGCTGTAACAAGTCTCCGTTTCAACATTGGAGTGCCTCCAAACCAGGGTATACGAGGAGGCTGACACTGTATGGTTCTGTACCATATTCCTTTCTCTCTTGATCTTTCGTCGATATACTCCTTCCAATTTACATAACAACTATCTTTATATTTTTTTAATTTGTCCGAATAATATGGCATTACATACAACTCCACACCCTCTAAAATTGCCGTCTTAACCGATGTGTCAGCCTTCTCGTTACCCGTCAGTCCAATATGTGATGGAATACGAAAATTAATGTGATGAATGCGAAACGTCTTGCCGCCTTGAGACTAACAAGACATCTTTCTTTCTGCTACTTGTCGGCATGTAAGTAAAGCATCTCACCGAGACAGGACTTCCCGTCGTGCGACTTGGTGAAGCCGACGTCGCAGTCGCACTCGTACCCGCCGGGCGTGTTCCCGCAGTGGCCGTTCTCGCACAGCGTCGGGTCGTTGGCGCATTCGTCGATGTCCACGCAAGAGTAGCTGCACACGGAAACAAACACACTTCAAACACATGCAGCCTCACGGTGGAACATAGGAAAAGGTCAAGGTAAGGTAAATTCGTTGTACCAATACACCTACCTAACAACATGAATACCATAGAACAGACGCTAAAAAAATAATAATAATCGCTATTTATTGGTAAACTAAAGAGGTTTCTGTTGGAAAATTGTTTTTATACGCTGCAGGAGTTTGTCAATAATTCTGACGAATCTTAAATTGGGCATATTTTAATTAATGTTACTAACCTTTACTAAAGTTGACCATAATATCCTAACTAACATATCTTGACATTGTGACTATTAATTTCGAAAATTTGATGTAATTCTGAAACTATATTATATTAACTCCAGTATAAATGTTGCAGTGCCCTAACAGGGTTCATGTGTCTGTTACAAATTTTATTAAAAGATCTTTATGTTTCACATAACGCAAAAAATATTTAAAAAAAAAAAAATCAGAGAGGGACACACTTATTACAAAAGTGGCAAGAGTAAAATAATAATATATTTTATTAAATAAAATATATTATTATTTTACTCTTGCCATATAAATAATATTTAAATAATATTTAAAATACACATAAAATATACATAAAATAATATTTAAAATAATAATAAATAAAAATATATATCTTCTATCTCTATCTACGTATGCGAATTTTTGTGCCGTTCAACTGCACCCCAACAACAAGCCACAACTGTCAACAAACAACAACCCGACTAAAATAGATAGTGTTTGTTCAGTTTGACCCCGCCATATAAGAAGCGTCTTCTCAAATTATTGGGGTAAAATACTATTGCTATTTCATGCTATACGCTGAGTGCGGTTCTATGGGATACTAGTTCTATGATACCTACATATCTTCACGCTATAGAATTGAAAAGTATGATTCCGGGACTCAGTGGCCCACATGTCAAAATGTATATAGGGGTGAATGGCCTAAGTGCCAAAATGTACAAAATAAAAATGTCATTTATGATAAGCTATTAACTTTATTACGCTATAGGCGGAGCCGCGATCCTGACACGCCTCATCATTCTCTTCACCCACGTTCGCCGCGGCACACGAGTGCTCTGCATTTGCGCCATCACTCAATCATTCATCACTCATTTGCTCAACATATTCGAATAAACGGAGCATACTTTCTCCATCATAATGATGACTCTTTCATTCAGTTGAGCTGTGCTGTGGAGGAACCAGAGAGTTGTTAGTATACATAGAGCGCGCGTTAGCATGTCTGAACTGTAAGCACGGGTCTGAACAGTCTCGAAATGTTCGGGGCGACGCTACTAGTCACAACACGTCAGTAGCGCTGATTGTTGCTCTCGCCGGTATTTATTTAGATTTGGAGTAATCATGGTGAAATGTGGAGTGCCAAGCTGTAAACACGATTCACGGAAAAGAACGATCTAGAAAAAATCTATATAGAAGCGTCCATAGAACACCTGCTTACACTTGGCACAATGGGCAATGAGCGATGCGCGCGCTCTATACCTAGTATACTAACTCTATGGGAGGAACACATAGCTGAGTGTAAATATGAATGATGCTAGTTACCCGTCTCCCTTGTATCCCGTGTCGCAGAGGCACATGAACGAGGCGTCTGTGTTGCGGCAGGTGGCGCGCGGGTGGCAGCCGCCGTTATTGGTGAGGCACTCGTCCACGTCCTCGCATGAGGTGCCGTCGCCGCGCCACCCGTCCCGGCACCGGCATTGGAACGAGCCCTGCCACGAGACCACACTATCAAAAATGACGACTTCAGAGTGGAATAAAGCCTTCGAGTGATTAAAAAGAGCCGTATGTAGATTTGACGCCGCCAAAAATGCTTCATCATCAACAGCCTATTAATATGTCCCCACTGCTGGGGCTCAGGCCTACCCTCTCAACGAGGGCGGTCGGGCTATAGTCCACCACGATAGCCAAGTGCGGTTGGTGGACTTCACATGCGCCTAAGAATTTCTTCTTCGGCGTATGCAGGTTTCCTCACGGTGTTTTTCTTCACAGTTTGAGAACAGTCAGTAAATGTACAGAAATGCTTACTGAGGCACAAAATGTAAGTGATAGCCTGTTTGCCATCAAAAATGTTTTTCTCACGAAGTGTGTTGAAAAACGTCGTATGAAACGAGTGAGCATTGGTCATTACACTTCTCGGCTTCATTACGAGTGTAATGACCAACTTAGCTCAGTTGTATCGTAACGTAGGTGGGTAGTATTCTACACTCTTTTTTGGTCATTTGCTTTTTCCTATCGGGGAGGTGGAACTCCTCAATGGGGGGTTGTACCAAGTAGCTGTGGTTGGAGTATAGAAAGAGGGGTGGGGGGGTTTGTCTGACCGGCAGGTTGATGCAGTCAGCGGCGGGGTGGCAGTCGCAGGTGCCGAGCTCGCACTCGTCGTCGTCGGTGCAGGCGGGGCCCTGCTCGGGCTTCACGCTGTACCCGTCGGGGCAGCGGCACACGAAGCTGCCGATCGTGTTGCGGCACTCGCCCGCGCCGCACAGCTCCGGCACGTCGGCGCACTCGTCGACGTCCTTGCAGGTGGTGGGCTCGTCGCCGGGCCCGGGCAGCAGCCCCTCGCCGCACGCGCAGCGGTAGGAGCCGGGCGTGTTGCGGCACTCCCCGCCGCCGCACACGCGCGCGCCGCCAGCGCACTCGTCCACGTCGCGGCACGAGCGCCCGTCCGCGCGCAGGTGCCAGCCCTCCCTGCAACACGCAATCAATCAATCAACTATATCAACATCTCATTATTTATAAGGCCCACGTCTAAGCTTAGTAGCCCCAGTATACTTCGGGTAACTGGTGCGTATGGAGGCGAACTTCGCACGACTCCCGTAGTCGTTTTGCTATAGTTGACGACGAATGGAGCTGTTCGGCGCCGAGACTGTATTGCACTCTGAAATTGCTTCCCAGCGAGCCGCCAGGTATGTAGACACTGACCTGCACTTGCAATGGTAGGAGCCTGGCGTGTTGACGCAGAGGTGGTCGCACAGCGAGGGGTCGTCGGCGCACTCGTCGATGTCGTCGCAGTGCGAGCGCACCGTGGTCTGCGCGTACCCCTCGTCGCACACGCACTGGTACGTGCCCATCTGGTTCTCGCACGCGCCGTTGCTGCAGATGCCTGCCGACAGATCAACAGCGTTGTTATGTTTCTGGCTTAACTACTTTCATTCCGTGTTTTTATAATGGGGTTTACGGCCCTGGAAACAAAGTTCTTTTAGGGCCATTGTTGTTTACCCACTCTCATTATTGTTTGCTATAATATGTTGTATGACTCATCTACTTTCTAAGAACAAGGATCCCATAGAACCGTAATCAGCGTATATCATGAAATAGCAATAGTATTTTACCCCAATAATTTGAACAGACGCTTCTTACATGGCGGGGTCAAACTGAACAAACACTATCTATTTTAGTCGGGTTGTTGTGCGTTGACAGTTATGGTTTGTTGTTGGGGGGCTCAAAAAATTCACATACGTAGACAGAGATAGAAGATATTATATCTGTCTTGCTTACTCTTACCACTTTTGTAATAAGTGTGTCCCTCTCTGATTATTATTGTTATTTTAGCAGCTGTTCTATGAACAAGGATCCCCTTGTTCTATGTCTACTTTCATTCTTTGTTTTTATAGTGGGGTTTACGGCCCTGGAAACAAAGTCCTCTTAGGGCCATTGTTGTTTACCCTCATTATTGACTGACCGGAGGTGACGGAGCACTCGTCGATGTCCTTGCAGGCGAGGCGGTCGGGCGCGAGCTCGAGGCCGGCGCCGCACTCGCAGCGGAACGAGCCGGGCGTGTTGACGCACTGCCCGCCCGCGCACAGCCCGCGCGTCTCCGCGCACTCGTCGATGTCTGCAACAAACAACACACGTCACGTTTTTTTCAACTTCAGACGTTTTCTTCAATCTTAATTCAGTGTGGAATTTTTTTCTTAAATTGGGGGATGAATAAGTCATCCGTGTATAAAAGTACATTTTTACAAAGTCTTTTTATTTTTTTGTAATATAATATCGATTTTATTCGATTCTATAAGTGTAACACAATCGATTTTCATCAATACGGCGATTATTTTTTGTACAAATACGAAGCTTTCTTCGATACATGCACATAAGTTGAGGGTACTTATTACGTATCGAGAATAACGCGTGCAGTGAGCTACATACTATCGGCTGTTTGATTTGCATCCCCCCTACATTTAGACCTTAAATCTACATAGTTATCGAACAGTCCGGTGACGGGGCACTGTCACCAGACAAAGCCTCGGGGTCGCGCCAGCTTGTTGCTTGGACTCACCGACGCACACTTTGGCGAGCTCGTCGGCGCGGTGCCCGTCGCGGCAGCGGCACGTGAAGCTGCCCTCGGTGTTGCGGCACTCGCCCGCGCCGCACACGTCGTCCACGATCAGGCACTCGTTCACGTCCACGCACGTGTGGTTCTTGGAGTCCTGCACCCACCCAGCCACGGGGTCAATAAACATTACTTGAAATACTAGCGCATGTTGGTGGCGATTCGGAGCTGCACACTTTATCAAAATTTTAGTCTCTTGTGCTCTTAGAATTTGCATCAATTTTAGAACTGTCAAAATAGTTTAGATCTGTCAGACAATAGCCGAATGGTCCGACACTAGAAAATGCACCGGCTTTCTATTGCAATTTAAAATATGGCGATTAGTATTCCCTCTGTCTGACAGGACTTAACTATTTTGACAGTTCTAAAATTCATGGCATCTCTTCCTTATTTTTAAAGTTAAAAAGAGAGCTCTAGAGACTAAAATCTAGCTAAATCCGAATCGACACGATTAAATGGCATTAAGGCCTAAAACAGAGTTTTAGACATCTAGGTATCGCAAGAGACTGGGAGTTCTGAGGGTTTCAGCCCTAAACTTTCAGGCTAACTGACCTGTTCGTATCCCGGGTAGCATTCACACTCGAATGTGCCGAGCATGTTCTTGCAGCGGCCGTGTCCGCACAGGCCGGGGAAGGCGGCGCACTCGTTGACCTCCATCTGCCCCGGGATGAGCCCCGGGTGCTTCCCGGGCCACTTTTCCGTGTCGTTGGTCCACTCGCCGTCGGGGCCCAGCCACTCGCCGTGCGGGCCCACGGGCCCGCCGCCGTCGGGCCCGCCCCAGATGTCGGTGCGGTTGCCGCCGCCGAGCCCCACGCCGTCCGGCCCGCCGGGCCCGCCGCCGCCGGGACGGTTCCACACCGACGGCGGCGCGTTCGGGCCCATCGCGTCGGATATGCACAGCGTGCGGTACGCGTCCGTTCCTACATGGAAAAGCACATATATTTTAAAATTAATATCACTTAAATAATTATGAATTAACTCAAGTGCATGGAAATTTTAATGTTGAAAGATCATTCTGATAACTATTTAAGATTATCTACGCCACGCAAGTGGCTCCATAAACGCACTCGATTCGTTTTACGGTAGTTCTGTCATTCACCATTCATTTCATTCGACTATAATACATTCCTTTCGTTCGAAAGAAACGGCAACGCCCTCCTGTAAATCTTAGAGAAAGAAAACAACCTCGTTAACAAATATACACTACACTATTTAAAACAAGTACCAAGACCACGATCGTCGATCATCGAACTCGAGGAAGAATTGAGCAAGTTACACTGGCATATTATAGGATTGTCTGAAGTCCGAAGAGAGGGGGAGGACTCGATAATTCTCAAATCCGGAAACTTGCTCTATTTCCGGGAAGGCGACCATCTGTCCCAGGGTGGTGTCGGGTTTATCGTCCACAAGTCCCTCGTGAACAACGTGGTGAACATCGAGAGTGTGTCGACGAGGGTAGCGTACCTTATACTCAGAATCAACAAACGGTATTCGTTGAAGGTCATACAGGTATACGCACCGACCTCCACATACCCCGACGACGAGGTAGAGGCTATGTATGAGGATATTTCGAGAGCCATACATACCACCAAGACCCACTACACGGTTGTCATGGGGGACTTCAACGCAAAACTGGGCATGCGAAGCGGCGAAGAGCTGAGAATGGGGAAATTTGGTGTCGGACATCGGAACCCCCGGGGCCAACTGCTGGCCAGCTTCTTGGAGAAGGAGGGCCTCTATATGATGAACTCCTTCTTCAAGAAACGGGTGCACCGCAAGTGGACCTGGATCAGTCCCGATGGTGCAACAAAAAATGAGATAGACTTCATCATGTCGACAAAGAGGCAAATATTCAATGATGTCTCAGTGATCAATGCGGTTAAAACCGGAAGCGATCACCGAATGGTAAGAGGCACATTGAATCTAAATGTAAAGCTGGAAAGATCACGACTGATGAAGTCTACGCTCCGCCCAGCACCTATCTACATCCAAAACCCCGAGAGCTTCCAGCTGGAACTCCATCATCATCATATCAGCCTGTAGACGTCCACTGCTGGACAAAGGCCTCCCCCAAGGATCTCCACGACGACCGGTCCTGCGCTAACCTCATCCAGCTGGGTCCCGCGACCTTCACCAGATCGACGGTCCACCTTGTGGGAGGCCTGCCTACACTGCGTCTTCCGATACGTGGTCGCCACTCGAGAACCTTTCTGCCCCAACGGCCGTCAGTTCTACGAGCGATGTGCCCAGCCCACTGCCACTTCAGCTTCGCAATTCTTTGAGCTATGTCGGTGACCTTGGTTCTCCTGCGGATCTCCTCATTTCTGATTCGATCTCGCAGGGAAACTCCGAGCATAGCTCTCTCCATTGCCCTCTGGGTGACCTTGAGCCTTCTTATGAGGCCCATAGTGAGGGACCACGTCTCGGTACCATATGTCATCACTGGCAACACACACTGGTCGAAGACTTTCGTCTTGAGACACTGCGGTATTTGGGACGAGAAGATGTTGCGTAGCTTCCTGAACGCTGCCCAGCCGAGTTGGATTCGACGATTGACCTCTTTCTCGAAGTTGGACCTACCTAACTGGACCGTTTGTCCCAGGTATATATAATCGTCTACAACTTCCAGCGTAGAGTCTCCAACCTTCAGAGGAGTGGGTACAACACGGGTGTTCGACATGATTTTCGTCTTGTCCATGTTCATTTTTAGACCCACTTGTTGAGAGACTCTACTGAGGCCATTGAGCATTGTGCCTAGGTCCTCCAGGGTCTCAGCCATGACCACGATATCATCGGCAAATCTAAGATGAGTGACATACTCGCCGTTTATGTTGATGCCCAGTCCTTTCCAGTCCAGAAGCTTGAAGACGTCTTCCAGTGCAACTCCAAAACCGCTTCGAATGCCTAGGCGATTGCGTAGATGTGGACGAATACAATAACGAAGTTCGTGGAAACTGTCCAAACGGTCGGGTCTAAGTTCTTTAAGGCCCACCGTAAAAGAACCAAAAAAATCTCGGACCACACTCTCATTCTAATGGAGGAAAGACGACGAATGGTTCTGCAGTCTCCGGATGACGCTTCCCAACTTCGGTGGCTTAATAGACAGATCTCAAAGTCTCTGACTCGCGACCTACGCCAATTTAATACTACCAGTATTAAAGAGGCCATCGAGCGTAATAAAGGCTCCAAAGTGTTCGCAAGAGATATGTCTATTGGGCAAAGCCGGTTGACGAAGCTAAAGACCGATGATGGCAGAATCGTATCGTCGAGACCCGAGCTCTTAGAGGAGGTCGAGAAGTTCTACGGACAGTTATACACGACAACACGGCCACCTGTTAGTAGTCCGGCTAAAGACCCAAGAGCTAGACTGACCCGGCACTATACCGAAGATATCCCGGACGTCAGCCTGTACGAGATTAGGATGGCTCTCAAACAGCTTAAAAACAACAAGGCACCGGGTGATGATGGAATTACGGCTGAGCTTCTGAAAGCCGGTGGAAGACCAGTACTAAAGGCTCTTCAGAGGCTATTTAATTCCGTCATACTCGAGGGCAAAACGCCAAAGTCATGGCACGGAGGTGTGGTGGTGCTCTTCTTCAAAAAGGGAGATAACACCCGGCTGAAGAACTACCGACCCATCACACTTCTGAGCCATGTCTATAAGCTGTTTTCGAGAGTCATTACGAATCGTCTCGCGCGCAGGTTCGACGACTTCCAGCCTCCCGAACAAGCCGGTTTCCGTAAAGGTTTCAGTACCATAGACCACATTCATGCGCTGCGGCAGGTTATACAGAAGACCGAAGAGTATAACCAGCCACTATGCTTAGCGTTCGTGGACTATGAGAAAGCCTTCGATTCGATTGAGACCTGGGCTGTGCTACAGTCTCTCCAGCTGTTGAAGTTGACTATCGGTACATAGAAGTGATGAAGTGCTTATACGAAAACGCCACCATCTCAGTCCGTCTCCAGGACCAGAACTCGAAACCTATCCAACTGCAGCGAGGTGTGAGGCAGGGAGATGTCATATCTCCGAAACTGTTCACCGCTGCACTGGAAGACGTCTTCAAGCTTCTGGACTGGAACGGACTGGGCATCAACATAAACGGCGAGTATGTCACTCATCTTAGATTTGCCGATGATATCGTGGTCATGGCTGAGACCCTGGAGGACCTAGGCACAATGCTCAATGGCCTCAGTAGAGTCTCTCAACAAGTGGGTCTAAAAATGAACATGGACAAGACGAAAATCATGTCGAACACCCGTGTTGTACCCACTCCTCTGAAGGTTGGAGACTCTACGCTCGAAGTTGTAGACGATTATATATACCTGGGACAAACGGTCCAGTTAGGTAGGTCCAACTTCGAGAAAGAGGTCAATCGTCGAATCCAACTCGGCTGGGCAGCGTTCAGGAAGCTACGCAACATCTTCTCGTCCCAAATACCGCAGTGTCTCAAGACGAAAGTCTTCGACCAGTGTGTGTTGCCAGTGATGACATATGGTACCGAGACGTGGTCCCACACTATGGGCCTCATAAGAAGGCTCAAGGTCACCCAGAGGGCAATGGAGAGAGCTATGCTCGGAGTTTCCCTGCGAGATCGAATCAGTAATGAGGAGATCCGCAGGAGAACCAAGGTCACCGACATAGCTCAAAGAATTGCGAAGCTCAAGTGGCAGTGGGCTGGGCACATCGCTCGTAGAACTGACGGCCGATGGGGCAGAAAGGTTCTCGAGTGGCGACCACGTATCGGAAGACGCAGTGTAGGCAGGCCTCCCACAAGGTGGACCGACGATCTGGTGAAGGTCGCGGGACCCAGCTGGATGAGGTTAGCGCAGGACCGGTCGTCGTGGAGATCCTTGGGGGAGGCCTTTGTCCAGCAGTGGACGTCTACAGGCTGATATGATGATGACCAAGACCACGGAAAACTATTGTAAATTTTGGTCCTTGGAGCCGGATACAGCGGACTGACCTTTCTTAGGGCAGGGCTCGCAGCGGGCGTCGCCCCAGGCGCGGCCGAGCGCCGAGCAGCAGCACACGGCCTTGAACACCTCCAGCTGCAGCGGGCTCGAGCAGCGCCCGCCCATGTACTCCGTGTAGCAATACTCCCGCCGGGTGTCCACGCAACGGTTGCCTGCGCAACAAATTCAAATGTTTATTTGAAAGAACATAGTGGTATTAAGATCACAATACATTACAATTCGTCCTAATATTCAACCATATAAGGCATGCAAAAATTTATGTATGTCAGTAATATCCTGATTAAAATAAAAAGTAGGTAACAGACGCAGTGTAGGCAGGCCTCCCACAAGGTGGACCGACGATCTGGTGAAGGTCGCGGGACCCGGCTGGATGAGGTTAGCGCAGGACCGGTCGTCGTGGAGATCCTTGGGGGAGGCCTTTGTTCAGCAGTGGACGTCTACAGGCTGATATGATGAATACTTTCAAATTCAAAAGTCGTCGATTCAAAAATTAGTTCAAAAACGGGAAAAGAATGTATTGTTTTTAGGGTTGGTGGCATACACAGGTGGCATAGGACCACGCTATCCTTTCATACTTTTTAGACAGTGGTTTTAGTTTTTGAACTTACTTTTTTTTTTTAAATTATTTTGGGGGTTATTATAATTTTGTGATGAAATTGATAATGATATGTGATAATTAAGCACTTTCAATTGATATTCAATGATTCTGGACGTTATATTCCAGGTGGACCGACGACCTACAGTAGGTGGCTGGATGCGGAGGGCGGAGGACTGCACGTGGTGGCGTTCATTCTGATTGATGATGACGATGGCTCACTTGACGAGGGTTGGTTGACACTCACCGGTGGAGTCGAGCGTGAGCCCCGAGGGGCACTCGCAGCGGTAGGAGCCGTCGGTGTTGACGCACTTGCCGCCGATGCACAGCTCCGCGTCCAGCGCGCACTCGTCCACGTCGCGGCACGTCGACCCGTCCAGCTGTCAACACGTCAACATTACAAATACGGTCCTTCGAGCCGAATTCAATTCAATACTCTTTGTTGCACATAATTAAAAAAACAGAACAAAATAATACAGTAGACTAAGAAGGTACATCTAGGCGGTCTTATCGCTAAAAGCGATTTCTTCCAGACAACCTTTGGTTACAGGATATGACATATTTGGTTAGATACAATAATTTATTACAAAATGTTAAATGATTAGAATATAGCTGCACAGAGTTCGCACTGAGGGTCCGCCTTGTCCCGCGCACTGTGCTTATCTCGTCAGTCGGCTGATATTGTCAGCTGCGCCGATACGTCGCTAGTTGCGAACCTTGATTTTATACCTTTTTGTAAATAAATATTCTTCTACACGAACTAGTCAACACGAGTCTCTGTTTTCTACAATCACCACGCCACCATCTACTAAAAAAATCAGAAGTGAGGTATGGCAATGGTACCTTAGCGAATCCCTTGGGGCATGGGCAGTCGTCGGGGTCGCAGGGCTCGCAGGGGGAGCCCCAGGCGAGGCCCACGCTGCAGCAGCACTCCTGGCGCAGCAGCGTGCCCGGCGCGGCCGCCTCGCACTGTCCGTCCACCACGCGCCGCCAGCACGACCCGCGACGGTTGTCTGACAACAAACAGTAACAATCTGTGTTAACTTGCCACACTTGTTACTTGGCAGCGGGACAGCAAAGGCCGGGTTATGCTGCTGTATCCAAACGGCTTATCTGATCAGTAGGATATACAGTGTTTTCTTTAACTGGGACACTTAGGCTAAAACCGAAACCATAGGAGATACATGGAAACTGTCTTAGGAACCATTTGTTCTTTTTTTCTGAAAACAATTTTAGCATAAAAAATTTTTTGGTCAAGCGTGTGTTGTCTATAATAATTAGACATTCTGATCAAATTTTTTTTTGATGCGGATCGACTCTCTTTCATGTAAGGATTATTTCATTATATCGGAAGAAAAAAATCTGAGCAGCACAAGTTAGTCAAATTTAATAAAATGTTTTCTCATATAATCCCAGTACAAAGTAATTTTGATGAATTTTTTTTTTAATGCATGTCGACTTTGTTTCATGTAAGGATAATTTCATTGAACGAGAAGAAAAAAATCTGAGCAGCAGAAGTTAGTCAAATTTAATAACGTAGTCGTTAGCGACTCATAAGCGACTCTTTTTTTTAATAATCATATTACTATACATTAAAAATATAAAATTGTACCCCAAAACTGGGGGTAACCATGGTAGGTAGTACTCACCGAGGCAGTGCTGCTGCGAGGCGTCGAGCACGAACCCGTGCTCGCACTCGCATTCGTAGCTGCCGTGCGTGTTGATGCAGCGCCCGTTGTCGCACGGGTTCGATTGCTCTGCCCAATCAATCAATCAATCAATCACACACAGATCATTACAGATTACTAAATAATACAGGGAAAAAACATAGCTGCGCGTTTTTTCCAATTTTATTTGGAGGGTTTTGTAGGCCTTTCAACTGCTATCAGATAGTTAATTCGAGTAGGGAAATATCACAAGTTTTTTTATCAAACATTGAAAATTTGACAGTTGTTAATAAATAAATATAGAAAATGGACAAAGTGCCGTTTTGTCGAATTTTGGGTAACGTTGTAGAAGTTTAATTTAACTTAGCAAACAGTTATGTTTTTTTTTTCAAATAATGGCCTTTTGTATTGTGTTTAAGGCACAATAATTCCGCCAATGTCACGTAGTGGAAAATACACAGTGGGGCAACTTTGATCGGTTTCTAAGAAAACACCTTTTTTGTTGAGATTGTTGCTCGGTACCAAAATGATATCACGGATTATGTTGTTTCTATCTCAGCATTTTCAAACTGTCAGTTCTACTTTCAATGCAATCAATAATTAAAATTAATAGATTAACTATGCATTAATTGATAAGTAGTATGAGTTCAGAATAAGCAGTGCAGTGAAAGTGATTTGCGTGACCAATATAAATTGAATGTGTCATCGGTTAAATGTAGCAAAGTATAGGTATTGCAAATGATTCATTGAAATGGGAGTTTAGAATCTACAAAGAAAATTCGAGGTTGCGGTCTTAAGCTAAAACAGTAGGTAGTAATATGTGTAGAATATACAAGGCTGAAGTATTTGTACCAAACCCTCAATAAAAAATTAAGAAAAAAAAAACTGAATGATCCGTTGCGTGTTACAGTGAATGGTTGATGTGTGGTAATGGCTGGTTGCATGGCGGCTGGCTGGCTGGCTAGGTAGGTTGTTTGTTGCGGTAACCTGCGTGTAGGAACATGGGGGGTATGTCCCCGCGGTCATAGTCCGCGGGGACGAAGGTGGGCTCACCGTCGCACTCGTCCACGTCGCGGCACAGCTGCGCGTCGGGCTCGTAGCGCGTGCCGGCCGGGCACGCGCACGTGAAGCTGCCCGCCGTGTTGCGGCACTGCCCGCCCTTGCAGTACTGAGGACCACACAACGTGCCATTAACAATGGGATAAGGACTTAAACGATCAATTGCATCCGAGATACTTATGCGCAAGAGCTAGTTCGAGGGTGCAATTGATCGTTTACACTTTACACCCAAGTTAAACACTCTGCTTTTCATCACACATGCCAATTTTGTATTTCAAAGAGATCACATTCGTAGAGATTGTATTCTCGTAGATTAGATAGTATTAATTGCTGCACGTCTTTTCCGATAAATGTACCTATTACCTAATTAAAATTTTCGTTATTATTAAATTGTATGTATTTTATATTAGACATAAATAAAATTGCATGTTTTGCTGGACACAATTAGACGTATTTTTCACTTTGGACTGTGTCAAGTTGGACGTAAAGCCACTGAATGAACGTTTGTCTATGGCGTTAACTGACCGACTGATGCATGTCGCACTCGTCCACGTCGCGGCACATGCCGTCGCCGTCGGGGTGGTACCCCGGGTCGCACAGGCAGCGGTAGCCGGGCTCCAGGTTCTCGCAGGTGCCGTGCGGGCACGCGCCGGGGATCATCGTGCATTCGTTGATGTCCGCGCCGCCGTTGTCCTTGCTCCCCCCCTCCGGGCACAGCACCTTGTACTCCGCGCTCTCCGCGTCGGGGCACGCCTTGCACGACACGCCCCAGCCCAAGTGGAGACCTACCACATATAAAAGTTATACTTTTTAAGGGATTTACGGCCCTGGAAGCAGAGTATTTTTTATTAGCATTCCTGTCAACAGTCAAATTGTTTTCAAATTAATTGCATGCAAAGCAACAGAGAACCAAAGCCATTGACATAGCTCAAAGGGTTAGCACGTTGAAGTGGCAGTGGGCTGGTCACATCTGTCGGAGAACCGATAACCGCTGGGGTAGACGAGTTCTCGAGTGGAGACCACGACTAGGCAAGCGTAGTGTGGGACGCCCCCCGGCTAGATGGAGCGACGGCCTGCGCAGGGCGGTTGGCAGTGACTGGATGCGGAGAGCCGAAGATCGGACTCAGTGGCGCGCCTTGAGGGGCCCATGTCCAGCAGTGGGCTAGTGCAGGCTGATGATGATGTGAAAGCATACTTCTGAATTCGTCACGTTAAGTATAATAGAGTATTAGTGCTCGTAAATGTTTTTGGCGTTTGTGTGAAGTTGGCTGATTCGTGCGCAATGACTAATGTTAGGTGTCAAAGGGGGGGGGGGGGGGGGGGGGGAGCGTTCGAACGATTCAAATCTTCATGATTTTGGACATATCTACGCATCACTTATATATAGATATTATTATATATAGTCTGTATATAGACTGTAAACACTGTCAGCGATGTGCAAACGATCTGTGGCTATATTCACTCAACCTCCAAAAAGATTTACGGACACTGTAACTTTTGGGCCAATCATAATAATAAAATATTCATTCATATACCTACAACAACCGGCTTATCACTTTTTGTAAATTATATGTGTACCTTTACTGGCGCTGCAGCAGCACTGCGACCTGGTGATGGGAGAGGACCCGGGTCCTGAGCATTGCCCATCTTCATATTTCTCGTAACACAAGTCCTGAACCTCATCTGCAAGCAATTAAAGAAGCACGCTTCAATTACTGTTTAGGCATTGATGATACAATAAATAATGTTTTGGATATATTCACACACTGGGCTGGGCACATCGCTCGTAGAACTGACAGCCGTTGGGGCAGAAAGGTTTTCGAGTGGCGACCACGTATCGGAAGACGCAGTGTAGGCCTCGCACAAGGTGGACCGACGATCTGGTGAAGGTCGCCGGACCCGGCTGGATGAGGTTAGCGCAGGACCGGTCGTCCTTGGCCTCCCGCCTTTGTCCAGCAGTGGACGCCTGCAGGCTGATATGATGATGATGATGATATTCACACACGGCTGATTACTCCCAAACAAAGCCGAAGCTTGCAAATGGGTACTCAACAACTGTTAAATATACTTAAATAGATACATATAGTGAAACTTATGAGTAAAATATAAATGTGTGCATGATTATGGTGCGTGTGACCGACCGAGACACGTGCGCCCGGTGCTGCTGAGCGTGAACCCGTCGGCGCACTCGCAGCGGAAGGATCCTGGCGAGTTGTGGCAGCGGCCGTTGCGGCAGACGGCCGCGCGGCCCGAGCCCGCCGGCTCGCGGCACTCGTCCACGTCCACGCACGCGCCGCGGTCCGGCGTCGGCCGGTAGCCCGTCTCGCACACGCACTGGAACGAGCCCTCGCCGTTCACGCAGCGACCGCCCTGTACACACAACACATTCATCACATAGTTTAAAACAATAACTACAAATGTACATGAAATAAAAGGTATTTCCAAATTGATTTCACAAAATACACATTATGTTTTTATGATGTTAGACGATGCGCGCGATACGATGTTAGTTGCTTGTGATACAATGTTAGTTACTTTTGATACGATGTTAGCTGCTTGTGATACGATTTTAATTGTTTGTGGTACGATGTTAGCTGCTGTGACACAATATTAGTTACTTATGATACTATGTAAGTGGCCTGTGATACGATTTTAGTTGTTTCTGGTACGATGTTAGCTGCTTGTGATACAATATTAGTTGCTTATGATACTATGTTAGTAGCCTGTGATACGATGTTAGTTCTAATACGATGTTAGTTCTTCTGATACGATGTTAGTGGCTGATGATACGATGTTAGTTACCTGGCAGACGCCGTGGTCTGCGCACTCGTCGACGTCGACGCAGTACCCGCCGGCGCCGGGCGTGAAGCCGCGCTCGCACTGGCACTCGTACGAGCCGGGCGTGTTGCGGCAGCGGCCGCGGCGGCACACGCGCGCGTTGTCGCGGCACTCGTCCACGTCGCGGCACGCCGTGCCCGTCTCCGTCTTCTCGTAGCCGGGGTTGCACACGCACTCGTACCTGCAATAAGTAAGTATACGTAGTACTAAGCTACACCCTTGGGTAATTGTATTGAAACATTATTGATATTATTAACATCCTATGTAACATATAATTTAAGGCTAAATAAATGAAATGATATAACGTGCATGTATACTATTACATCGGAACTAACCTGACCATCGTAGATAGCAGGTTTATAACCAAAGAGCGGATTTTTAGGACATTTTATCAATGTTGTACTTGGGCCGCATTAATTGACCGAGCGAGCGAAGCGAGCGAAGAGTCTCAGTTTCGAGATTGGCCAAAAATGCTCTTGTCCGTCTGTCAGTCTTTCTGTCTTTCAGTCTGTCTGTAATTCTCTACAGGTCGCATTTTTCAACCGATTTTGACGAAAATTTGGCTTAATATAAATATTAATCAAGCCGACAAAATGAGTAGAATAAAATTTTGAAAAACATTTTTTTTAAAGTACGTACCATACTCGCAAAGTGGGAGTGAACTTTTTTTTCTTGTGAATCCCATAGTGTGAGGTATCGTTGGATAGGTCTTTCAAAAATATTGCGGGTGTGTGAAAACTATTTTTCGATTTAGGGATCTGTTGGCGAAATATTAAGCTTTAAAGCGGTAATTTTTGTTAGACTCACGTGTGTGTCCCCCCTCACGTGTGCCAGCTAAACGGTTGCTTCTGGATATGTAAAAAAATCCATGGCAGTAGCTTATATAACGTAGTTAAAAGGAAAACTATGACAGTTAAGTAGGTTCTAATAGTTTTTGAGTAATAGTCGATCAACTTATGAAAGTCGAAAAAATTTATTATGTTCATAGAACTGCTTAAGTAAAATGGGAATGATTTTTTTCCGCGTGAATTCCATGGTGTGGGGTATCATTGGATAGGTCTTTCAAAAATATTACGGGTGTGTGGAAAACTTTTTTCGATTCAGGGTTCCGTTTGCGAAATATTAAGCTTTAAAGTGCTAATTTTGTCATTTTAGTACCTACATCTGTTCGTTTCTTTTAAGTTTTTTAAGGGCTGGCGAGGTCTACTGTTCTCACGGAACTACTAGTTCAAGAATTCAATTTATAAATATGTTGTACATACGTGTTAACTTCCGGTTAAAATACCTTATTAAAATATTCACGTGATAGGTAATGTAAATTGAAATAAGTACTTAATATTTAAGATTACATATTATAAATTTGTGTATATTTGCAACATAACGGTTGTTACCACTGTTACCGGATATGTGACCTGTAGTTGGTGCCACTGCCCACAGTTGGCATTACTGTCCTTTTAGTACCTAGTTTGCACCAGTGGCGGTCGTTAGCATAAATATCGCATTCAATGCGGTTAAAACTCAGTTTGTGTTCTACTATTGTAAAGTGAGGTAGAGTCTGTAAATGTCATGTCATGGAATAAATTGTAAAACAAGTGCTGCTGAGGTTTTATTCTGAGGTGGTGCTACATACGTATACTTTATTTATTACACCATTATTACAATGTAATGCTAGCACAATAGTGAGAGGAGGATAGAGGAGGTCTCACCCGTCGCCGGAGGGGCGGCACTCCCCGTTGGTGCACATGCCGCCGTTGGTCATCTCGCACTCGTTCTTATCGCTGCAGCGCTCGCCGCCCTCCACCGGGTCGAAGCCTGGCGGGCATCTGATCACAGCAACACGTCAGTACAAATAGAAAAAAATTAAAAAAAAAAAAAACAAATAACCAATCAACGAGCCCAAATATGGCGGGGCTATCTTGTTTCGTTGCGGATTTCCAATGGCCACCGTCAAACTACATTCAGACATTTACATCATTCACATCATTAGACCAGCTTCATAGAAACGTCGCGTGCGACGACGCAACGCGTTAATGGGGCATGACACAAAAATATATGGAAAACGACGACGCAACGCATTAATGGGGCATGACCACGGAGTACCTGGAGATGCCATTTCCGTGGTAGCCACCAAACCACCAAGTGAGTCAGTGTCTCGCTGGTTTAAGTCCTCCGTGGGCATGACACAAAAAATATATGATAAACGTCGCTGCGACGACGCAACGCATTAATGGAGCATGACCAGGCATGACACAAAAATATATATGGAAAACGTCGCTGCGACGACGGAACGCATTAATGGGGCATGACCACGGAGTACCTGGAGATGCCATTTCCGTGGTTGCCACCAAACCACCAAGTGAGTCAGACTGTAGTTGAACTACCTACGACCAGGTGTCGCTGATATGTCCTCCGTGGGCATAACACAAAAAATATATGATAAACGTAGCTGCGACGACGCAACGCATTAATGGAGCATGACCAGGCATGACACAAAAATATATATTGAAAACGTCGCTGCGACGACGCAACGCATTAATGGGGCATGACCAGGCATGACACAAAAAATATATGGAAAACGTCGCTGCGACGTCGCAACGCATTAATGGGGCATGACCAGGCATGACACAAAAAATATATGGAAAACGTCGCTGCGACGTCGCAACGCAACGCACTAATTACTATTAATGCACGCACTTGCACTCGAAGCTGCCGGGCGTGTTGACGCAGCGGCCGCCGCGGCAGTACTGCAGCGCGCACTCGTCCACGTCGATGCACGTCGGGTTGCCGTTCGGCTCGGTCTTCTCCGCGCCCGCGTAGCAGTTGCAGTCGTACCTGCGACACACATATGGTCCCCGCGGAGGTTAATGGCGGCCGGGTGAAGTTGGCTCATTTCTGGGCAACGACTAATTTTAAGGTGAAGTGAAGGAAAACATCGTGAGGAAACCTGCATACGCCGAAGAAGAAATTCTTAGGCGCATGTGAAGTCCACCAACCCGCACTGGGCTAGCGTGGTGGACTATAGCCCGCACGCCCTCGTGGAGAGGGTAGGCCTGAGCCCCAGCAGTGGGGACATTAATAGGCTGTTGATGATGATGATGATGATGACTAATTTTAGGTGTTCACTAGAGACGCTCATTCAATTTCAAGAAATGGTTCGATCAACTGAATCTGAAAGGTTGTCTGGAAGAAATCGCTCTTAGCGATAAGACCGCCTAGATGTACATTACTGTATCTGTTTTTTTTGTCTGCAATGTTTTAAATGTGCAACAAAGTATGATTTACGATAATAATGTCCAATCTGAAAAATGTCCAATCTGAAAAATGTCCATCCTGGAACATTTTACACTACAGAACCTTAAAAACTGCTATTTATTTATTTTTTAGATCGAGCATGGTCGTTGGACATCTTTCAGATTGGACATTATTACAGTAAATCCAAAGTATATTGAATTGAATAAACTTTTTCAATGTTACAACCCTCATAGTTACTGACCCAACATCCTTATCGATGCAATCGCCGAGCCCGCAGATGCCGGACCGCAGCATGCACTCGTTGATCTGCGCGATGGGCGACGGCACCTTTCCGTTGCCATTCCCACCGCCGTGTTCGCCGCCGCCGCCATTCTCGCCGCCGCCGCCGTGCTCGCCGTGCCCGCCGTGCTCGCCGTGCCCGCCGTGCCCGCCGTTGCCGTCGAGGCCGCCGCCAGACGTGTCGTTGCGCCGCCAGCCGGGCGGCACGATTCCACCGCCGCACAAGTGAGACCATTCCGCTGTAAATGCACAAAGTTCGATTCAATTTAATGTGTGATCTGACAACTGTTGAAAAGATGAAAGGATATTGGTAATAGTGGTACCATGGGACGAAAAATTTACCTGCGGTACCACCGGTAGTACGACGAGTCCAAAAATTTTCCTGTGCTACTAGGCACATATTCAAATCCAATATGGCGGACATGCATTATATATTTTTTAAATATATCAATTATGGGTCGCCGCTTAGTTGGCCTAGTGGTAGTTTAGTTTAGTCTGTTTAATTTAACACCTTGGAAGCGGTGGTAAATAAAAAATTGACGTTGTATAAAACCCAGTATGTAAGTACAGTACTTACACGAAAAAAGAAAAAAAAGGAGAAAGAAGCTTTATTTATTTATTTATGTATTTATCTGACAGTATTTTGACAGCCTTGACTGACTAGACCGACTACAGAGCAGCCCGACGACGAAGCCGTAATTGTGGTGCATTGTCCCTGAATGGGGAGAGATGCGTGTGCAAAGCACCCAGGGACAGAATAAACAACTTGTAGGGGGATCAAGCAGGGTGTCCGGGAAAGATCCCCGAGCAAGTACCGGGCACCTCCCCCGCATTTCGGCCTGTATGACCTAGATGTCGAAAGGCCATGGGAGGTGGTGGGATTTGTACTTACATGCAATAAAATAGTTTTGACTTTAACTTTGAATTAAAATGCGTATGTGTGGTAGGTGGGTACTGACTGGATCCTCTGGGCGGGCAGGGCGCGCACATGTCGCCCCAGGCGCGGCCCATGTTGTACCCGCAGCAGCAGTCCCGGTTGGAGAGCGGCATGCTCAGCCGGTCGGAGCACTCGCCCGTCTCGCTCAGGTACGTGTAGCACGTGCCCACGCGGCCGTCTGCACACACAAATACATATTAAACAAACAAAAATATAAGAAAGAAAGAAAAATTAGATTAATTTAAAAGCGTCAGCAACAGTAGGGTCAATCCATAAATAAATAAATCTTTATTTGTCTTATAAAAAATACAGTTTACAGTCGTAGGTATTTATCACATGTGACGGCCCAATAGGCACGCTTAAAACTATGACATGTTAGTAAGTACTCATGTAAAAAAAGTATTCATGTAAGTAAGCAAGCACTCATGTAAGTAAGCACCCATGTAAGTAAGTATTCATGTAAGTAAGTATCCATGTAAGTAAGCACCCATGTAAGTATGTATCCATGTAAGTAAGCACCCATGTAAATAAGTATCTATGTAAGTAAGTACCCATGTAAGCAAGCATGTATTTGAAATTCGTTATGTAGCGTGGTAGCGAGCAAAGCGAGCAACACGACCCAGAAAATGACATAGAGTTGGAGTTAAATGTGGTTCATTCCTACGGTTGTTGTTGCATCGACCCATGATGTTTGTATACGATGTGTTTCTTTATAGTTTGAGAGCATTAAGTATAGATCAGCTATAGACACTATAGTATATAACCAAACTAGCTCACCAATACAGAATTTCTTGTCAGGACTCGGGATGAAGTGCGGGTTGCACAGACAGTAGTAGTCGCCCTCCGTGTTCACACATTTGCCGTTCTGAAACACAAGAGCATCGTTAAGATGGCAGCGGCCGGAAATAGTGGGGGTAAGGAACTCACGCCTTCCAAATCAAGCTTGAATTGAGCTTGTAAAAAAACGAATAACGTTTCAAAATTTGTTAATTCCATACTCAGGAAACTCAGGGAATCAGGCGATCCAGCTCACCGGACAGATGTCAGGGTACTAATCACAGAAAAGATCCAACTCACCAGGCAGATGTCAGGGTAGTGATCACAGAGAAGATCCAACTCACCGGGCAGATGTCAGGGTACTGATTAAAGAGAAGATCCAACTCACCGGACAGGTGTCAGGGTACTGATCACAGAGAAGATCCAACTCACCGGGCAGATGCCAGGGTACTGATTACACAGAAGATCCAATAACACGGGCAGATATCAGTGTACTGATCACAAAGAAGAACCAACTCCCCGGGCAGATGTCAGGGTACTGATTACACAGAAGATCCAACGCCCCGGGCAGATGTCAGTGTACTGATTACAGAGAAGATCCAACTCACCGGGCAGATGTCAGTGTACTGATTACAGAGAAGATCCAACTCACCGGGCAGATGTCAGGGTACTGATTATTGAAGATCCAACTCACCGGGCAGATGTCAGTGTACTGATTATTGAAGATCCAACACACCGGGCAGATGTCAGTGTACTAATCACAGAGAAGATCCAACTCACCGGACAGATGTCAGGGTACTGATTATTGAAGATCAACTCACGGGGCAGTTATCAGGGTACTGATTACAGAGAAGATGCAACTCACCGGGCAGATGTCCGGGTCCTCGCACTCGTCGATATCCTCGCAGTTGTTGGTGGTGCGGTGTCGGCGCTGGCCGGGCGGGCACTCGCACGAGAACGAGCCCACGGAGTTCACGCAGCGTCCGCCCTCGCACAGACCGGGCACCGCCGCGCACTCGTCGATGTCCTGTGTCGGAGAATTGGTCACTTTCATTTATGCATAGCTCTAACAGTCAAAATCCAGTCAGAAGGTGAGTCGGTAAAGTTGCCACTGCGAGATCCCAGCGAGATCGAATCAGAAATGAGGAGATCCGCAGGAGAACCAAGGTCACCGCACCGACATAGCTCAAAGAATTGCGAAGCTGAAATGGCAGTGGGCTGGGCACATCGCTCGTAGAACTGACGGCCGTTGGGGCAGAAAGGTTCTCGAGTGGCGACCACGTATCGGAAAACGCAGAGTAGGCAGGCCTCCCACAAGGTGGACCGACAATCTGGTAAAAGTCGCGGGACCCAGCTGGATGAGGTTAGCGCAGGACCGGTAGTCGTGGAGATCCCTGGGGGAGGCCTTTGTCCAGCAGTGGACGTCTACAGGCTGATATGATGATGATGATGAAAGTGGTCACAGTTCGGGTGTTGACCTGGCACTCCTTGGTGGCGAGGTTTCGCAGGTGTCCGTGCGGGCAGTCGAGGTCGCCGCAGCGCTCGCAGGGGTGCCCCCACGCGACGCCGACGGTGGCGCAGCACAGCTGCTTGGTGCACACCACGCCCTCCAGCGCGCCCGTGCACAGCGCGCCGCGCGTGTCCGTGTAGCATGGCCCTGGTAATGTAATAATGAAATACACTCCTTTAGCAAGCATCGATATGTCGTAGGATAATCGGACAATTGGGATCTTTGCAATTTAGGACAATAGCGAAAAATGGCTCACGTTTTGTAAGTCATGACCGCTGACTGGATGTTTGTAAAACATACGCATTGACAGGTGCGCGATTTTATCAATCGACTCATAGATTAGCCAATCAGCGTTCAAATTTCTAATCGTCCTAAACAAACTCTGATTTTTGCCAATATCCTGAAAATGATAATGAATTTCATTGTTTTTGCAATCTTCCTAGGATTTTCGCAATTAGATATCGATTTTTTCAATTATTAGGGCTTCTTTCACCACTTCCTGATATTGTTACAGATAGTAATCTTAAAGATAAACTAATCTATCAGATAAATCTGTGTGATAGACTATATAAAATATATAAGATATAGGCAATCAGATACCTGTGAAACTAAAAGACAGGCTATCTGTCAGATAGGGTATCTGGGACTTTATCAGCAAGCGGTGTAAGAGGCCCTAAGTCTTATACAGCTTTATGTAAAATTTTATTATATGTATAGATAAGCGATCAGTATTAGAGAGGGACAAAACACATAGTAATATATTTTGTAGAGTTGAGAATTGTCTGCAATACACTTTGCTCAACTAGATTGTGGAGTCAGATGCCTGAGACTAGACTATAACTTGTAAATACAGGTCACTAGGCCCCACGATAGTGACATTTGACATCTTAGTGGCTAAAAATATGAAAGAAAAAAAAAACACTTTAAAATATTAACGGAAGGAAGTGAGGAAGCGCCACCAGGCCGCTGCTCTGACCTGTCCTCCTGTCGATCTCACAGCGGGTCCCCGAGAGGCCGTGGAAGCAGACGCACCGGTCGGGCGCGATGCACCGCCCGCCGTGCAGGCACGGCTCGCGGCAGATCGCTGGCAACACATTACAAATTAGCTTGAATCAAAAAAGCCACTCCCATATGGATGAGTAACAAAAGCATTTTAGAGGGTGCCAAAATCGTGTCAAATGTATATCAAAATTGACACTCACTCACACATTCACATTTTCAAACTCCATATAAATTTGTATTAGCTATCTCCTCCCGCTAATCCGCTTCCTTTGTCCGCACCCCCCCTGAAATTGACACCGAATTTTTCTTCGTTTCCCATACTAATTAAGCAAGATGCGATCTCCACAGGGAGCGCGCGCGCGACCAAAGAGGTTTGAAACTTCTTGCAAATTAGTTACTGCGGCATACTGGCATATAATAAATAGTCGGGGTAATAATTGCATCGAGTAAATATCTTAACTGGCAACACTGTCGCAATGTACTAATTATTGGCAGCATCGGCAGTAGTGCTACAGCCGACACCGCGATGAGCAGTCGAGTTACAAGTGCAAACCCATAAGTATTTTATTTGAAGTCCCAAATCCCCCTATAGCCGAGCCACCGCAATTACAATTCTTCACTCGCCATTGGGTAAAAAAAGTGTCTGTCAAAAATAATGAAAATCTACACAAAGGCAGGGCCCTGTGCTGTTCGGTTTGTTGCTGTTTCTAGCTCTCATCTGTAGTTTTAGACAGCATTGACGTCAAAAAGAGAATATTGTATTTCAATTTTTAATAAACGAATTTAGATTTTGAGTACTTACGTTCCGTGCAGAACTCTCCGCTCCAGCCGGGCGCGCAGGCGCAGGTGCCGTTGGCGCACGTGCCACCGTTCATACAGATGCGCCGGCACCCGCCGCGCGTGCGCGCTGACACATACACACAAACATACAATAAGCGTGGGAAAAGTGAACAAAATCATATACAGTTACAGATCTCATCACTATGAAGACAACAGTTTTTATTTCACTTCGATACGATACGTATTTACAAAGTTATAATACTTATAAATTTGGTTAAATCACTGCACCCCACTTTATTAGGCTAGGGTAAGCGTCGTAAACCGAGCGCCGAATACGGTACCCCCGCGCCACCCACAGAGAGAAAGGAGTATGATGACGTCACACCGGGCGCAACGAAAAAAATAGAGCGGGAGCATTTATTTGAAGGGCTAGAGAAAAATATTGAATGTCATATTTTGAGTTGAAATTGTTAGATATTGCCTGTTAGCAAACTCTGGTTTTCTACGCAGCTGACACGGCCCCAATCTAAACTTATAAATTCGTTTGTCCTGACTGAACGATCTATCAAAGCACAGCCAAAACTACGAAGTCTTGAAAGGTGTAATTTGGAACACGGTTTATTTTAACCGGTAAGAAAGGATTTTGAGAAATTTCTGGGGAAGGGGGGAGGGGGGTTGATAAAATCACCGTAGATAGTGGAAAGGTCCTGTACTCACTACGATAAATAGTGCCGTCCGTACTCTACAATTTTTTTTTTTTTTTTTAAACCTTGGAAGCCGAAGCGGTGTTTGGGGTGAATAAACATGTTCCTAATCTTTCTGCAAATGGGCCAAGGTATCCAAGTCGCTTATCTGTTGACCTAAAGTTTGCTATTTAAAGGTCACTAATCAACTACGTCATACATACAGTCCTACATTAAATAATTTGTTGGCAATGGCGCGTGCGAGTAAAATTACAAGGTTTGATTATGATACAGTCATGTCAGAAACACAAATTACTGGTATGTTTGTATGGAAATATTCCTTCAATTGAATAAGACCACTTCAACGATACCCTGTGGGGTGCGTTAAAAGAAAAATTCGTAAGCCTTTACATAAATGGGGAGGTAAGTACGGTCGACCGCACTTCAGTGGTAACAAAACCGATATAAACCGGTCTCTCATAGTATTGAAACTCTCTATAACAGGCTAGGCCAGCTCAAGGTCAAAGTGTTTCTTCTGACGTGCGGTCAACTGTTCCTGTAAAACCTGTAAAAAAAATTTGACTGAAATTTATGATTATTTTATCCTTATACAAAATTTCAAGCATTTCGATTCATTTGGACACTGAGACACATTGTGACGGACAGAAGGACGGACTGGAGGATCTTTTAAGAAGTTCTTGACGGACTGCGGGATGCTTAAAATAGCATTTGCCTATCTTGAGTAAAAAGTTCCATTTCATACTCGAAAAACATTCTGGACTCCGGTGCGAAATGACTCCCAGGTCGTGACGAAATATTGTATGAAATTACATTTCGTACTCGGTTAGGTTCATTTTGAGGTAAGTTTATCCAGACACTCCGAATTATATCGCGGCCCAGTAGTTGGTAAAATGATAACTATGACTTCACGCCGCGCCGCGGGGCGAGGTAATGCGTATCCCAGACACACGCGGCCTGCGGTGGCGGTGGCGGCCTGTTGTCTTCCCTTGCAATGTATGTGAGACTTCAAACACGCGCGGCATATGTGTATACTGTAGCTGCGGCCTGCGGTAGGCTTCCACTGCTGGCCGCGTGTGTCTGGGAAGCGCTTAAAAGACCTTATAGATAGTGATTCTAAATACATAATAAGTTGTTGTTTTCTATAGTAATGTATTCATCGGCTCACATCGAAACTAGCTTCCTCCCTCGGTTATGAAAAAGCGTCATTTTGTACTCGGTACGAAGTATGCTATTTCTTGACCCAAGACATCTAGTGTCTGAACCAACGGGAAAGTGAGCAATCTCACCGGGATAAGGGTATAGTCCACCGGCGGCGGGGCCGCAGGAGGGCGCCTCCACGCCGCCCGCGCAGCGGCACATGTTGGGCGCCACGCACGAGCCCGGCCCGCCGCACTCCGGGCGGCATATCGCTGCGGAACAACAAATACATCAATGAATGAGTGAATGATGAATGAAAGAATGACGAATGAATGGGCAAATTTGGTACGCAATAATTAAATGAATGAGTAAAAATGTAACGTATCGGAAGACGCAGCGTAGGCAGGCCTCCCACAAGGTGGACCAACGATCTGGTGAAGGTCGCGGGACCCGGCTGGATAAGGCTAGCGCAGGACTGGTCGTCGGGGAGATCCCTGGGGGAGGCCTTTGTCCAGCAGTGGACGTCTACAGGCTGATTGATGATGAGTAAACATGTACGACCAACCAAAAAAAAAAAATCAACAGCCTTAATGCGTCCCCAATGATGGCGCTCAGGACTACCCTTTCAACGAGGGCGTTAGGGCTATAGTCCACCACGCTAGCCCAGTGAGAATCCTTAGAATCCCTCTTCGGCGTATGCAATGCAGGTTTCCTCGGGATGTTTTCCTTCACCGTTTGAGTTAGTAATAGTACATTACTAGGTCTGTAATGAGTGCCTTGCTGGCAGCTCTAATGGAGGCCGAAAGTCGAGGATTGTTTTACCTCTTTCGATGAAAAGCGGTGTACTTACGAACGACACAGAGCAAGGAGTTGGGCCTGGAGGTCCACCCCGGGCAGCAATGCGTGCTGTTCCGGCTGCGGCACACGTGCGGTCTGAAACAAACCATTACTCTTAATTGGATCAACTTAATATATTACCATGGAGACTGAAAAATTATAGACAAAAAAGTTATTCTGCCCATATTTTTTCATTATTATTACTGTTTGTATTTTTAAACAAAGAAGTTTAAAAAAAATGCATTTAAATGGGACTTGTATCATTCCCTTTAAAATACATCCATTTACCAACCACTCTGTAAAAAAGCGGGCATTAGGGGCGTCGTTGCAACGCAACGCACTAAAGCGTGACACACACTGAGCGGCGGCGTTGCGAAAGCGTTGCGTTTTTTTTCTGTAATGTTCGAAATAGTATGAAGCCCTTTACATCAAAGCGGCGGCGGCGCGGCGCGTTCTTCATACAAACCTTCGCCGCCGCAACGCTTTTGCAACGCCGCCGCCCAGTGTGTGTCACGCTTATCTTATCTTATCTTATCTTCTGAGGGGGCCAGGAATACCTGGCGACACTTCGACCCTATGGGATCTGTTGTGCCAAACCCCTGTCCGCCAAACGGTGCCCCAATCCGTTTTTGGTGGACTTCACATACGCCTTAGAATAGTTAAATACCAGTCTTTGGCGTATGCAGGTTTCCTCACGATGTTTTCCTTCACCGAAAAACCTGTGGTATTATAATTAACCGTACTTAAGTTTTTCGAAAAACTCATTGGTACGGGCCAGGATCGAACCCACGACCTCATGAACGTGAGGCGAGTGCACAACCAACTAGGCTACCACGGCATTGTGTGTCACGCTTAAATGAGGCATAGGGCTAAGTCGCCGAGCAACAGTGGTTTTAAATTGAAATAATTACATAAGAATAAAACGCGGATCTGTTAGATTGGCCGACAGTTATCTGAACATAAAAATTAGAAGTTTGGAAACTAAATAAGGAATGACGGCATCGCCTCTTGGAATTGCTGAACAGCCCGCTCCTTGTGACAAATACCTAATACTTAGTAACAATTACGTAATCTACAGTAAAAATGTAATAAAGAAAGCATGTGAGTTTGCTCGAGGTAAAACCTATGGCAGAAGTAGCAGGGATTACGCTCGCCCCAAGCGACTAAATTTGAAGCTTCTTAAAAAGATACGTTACTTAAGAAGAGACCTTACTTAAAAAGAGACGTTACTTGAGAAGAGACGTTACTAAAGAAGAGACGTTACTTAAGAAAAGTTACTTAAGAGGAGACGTTACTTAAGAAAAGTTACTTAAGAGGAGACGTTACTAAAGAGAAGTTACTTAAGAAGAGACGTTACTTAAGAAGAGACGTTACTTAAGAAGAGACGTTACTTAAGAAGAGGCGTTACTAAAGAGAATTTACTTAAGAAGAGACGTTACTTAAGAAGAGACGTTATTAAAGAAGAGACGTTACTTAACAATAGACGTTACTTAAGAAGAGACGTTACATAAGAAGAGGCGTTACTTAAGAAGAGGCGTTACTTAAGAAGAGACGTTATTAAAGAAGAGGCGTTACTAAAGAGAATTTACTTAAGAAGAGACGTTACTTAAGAAGAGACGTTACTTAAGAATAGACGTTACTTAAGAAGATAATTTTACGCACACTAGTGAGAACACTCACCGGACACTGCGGTCTGAACAATCTCATGTTCAACCTAAAGCTCCGGGACACTAAAGTGTGCACACTCTGCTAACGAGGCAGAGGAAACAACATCGCACCTTCTGTGCGAGTGTGGCCCACTGATGCGTAAAAAAACATCCATCTGGGCAACTAGCACTCACTTCAACCTGATGAAGAGGTGAAAATCAGTGCCAAAAGCGTGCTGAAGTTCCTAACTGATGCAAAGCTTAGCACTGAGTAGTAAGGCGACGATCATATTAGATGATTAATGATGATGACCAATGGTCGCAGCCATCGCTGCGACCATTACTGATGATATCATCAGTAATGGTCGCAGTGATGGCTGCGTAGGCCTTGAAAGAGTCCTATCACAAACAACAATAAGAAAAGAAATTGATAAGTGTAACGTTCTTAAGGTAATTTCACTTGATACTCTCTGTCAAATTAGTAGCTATTGAAGCTTCGATTTTCGCCCGCTAGGTGAGATTCTTTGGGTCTCCAATAAGCACAGCGTGCGAAGCCTTCATGCCAGATGGACCGACTACCAAAAGAAGGTAAGTTGCCGTAGAGGGTGAATGGGAAGACCCACATCATCATCAGCCTGCACTAGTCCATTGCTGGACAAACGCCTCCCCGAAGGCACACCACTGAACCCGACGTTTGGTTCTCCGCATCCATTTACTGCCAACAGATCTGGCCGGGGCGTCCGAAGCGCCTGCCCACGCATGGTCTCCACTCGGGAACTGGAGAAGACCGATGGTGTTCAAAGTAGTCCAGTCCATACACGTCGAAAATCGACTAACCGTAGTCAAAGTCACTCCTAAAACTTGAGAAGAGCCCACATGTGATGATTGACGATTGCCGCAACCTTGCCCGACATAATTGACATGTCAGCTGTAATGGAAGTTGGAACTAATGGAGCGATTGGTCACGCCTTTTAATATTAGTGGAGTCTGTGGGGTCAGAGGCTATCTGTGTCTATGTGTCAACTCATAGAATATTGAGAATGTAATACATTTTGTGTAGGAGGTACCTACTTCTGTGTTATCTATATTGTTCTAAGTAATTATATCACCAGCTTTGTAAAAAATTACATAGTATACACAAGGCTTTGCAGATTAAAACTTAGACGAATCATTTTTAACATAACTTAGACCCTGCCCTCGTCTATGCATAACCATATCATCATATCAGGTTTTCAACGTCTACTGGCGACCTTCTTTAAATGGTCGATACACCTGGCGAGAGAGGGTGTAGCAGAAAGGCGGACGTTTCAAGCTGTTCGTATAGTATGTACGTCTCCACTCGTTAGCAGCGAACTTGTCTACACGTAGAAGTAAATAACAAGTAAAGTAGAAGACGATAGTTTCGGCCAGTAATGACATACGTTACCGAAACGTGGTCGCTCACTATGGGCCTCATAGTGAGCGATCAAGGTCACCAAGAGGGCAATGGAGAGAGCTATATGCTCGGAGTTTCCCTGCGAGATCGAATCAGAAATGAGAAGATCCGTAGGAGAAATAAGGTCATCGACATAAGTCAAAGAATTGCGAAGCTGAAATGGCAGTGGGAGGAGCACATCGCTCGTAAAACAGGCGGCCGTCGGGGTAGAAAGGTTCTCGAGTGGCGATCGCGTACCGGAAGACGCAGCGTACGCCTCTCACAAGGTGGACCGACGGTCTGATGAAGGTCGCAGGACAAGGCTGGATGAGGTTAGCGCAGGACGGGTCGTGGACGTCTACAGGCTGATATGATGATGATGAAACTAGAAGAAACAAATCTGCACTAGCCTCGTGCGGATCCGGAAAAAAATCACAGAGCTAATGGTACCATGAGCGCTATAGTACTCGCTGCGTGGGCGCGCGTGGGCGGACTTCACGCTCATAATTCGGGAGTGGTCGTGACGAGCCGGAACCGGCGAGGTCCCGCGTTCAGTGGGGCAGGTGACGCCGCGTCAAGGTCGCAGTGGGTTGCGGAGAAGGTCGGGAGACGCGCGGGGGATGGTTAGAGGAGGTATTCTTCTACCAGTATCCTTTGTGGTAGGGTTGAAACAAATGAGCTTTTGTGGTCGGCTGGTTGGAGGTAGGCAATACAACTGGCGATCTGTAGATGCATGAATTTATTCACATTTGTCACTATTTATATTTACATGCATATACTCTAAACAGGTGACAGTTGAGATGAGTGCTTAGGTTTAGAAAGGGATAGCAATATCCTGTGTCCCGACAAGCATTAAAGAAGTCTCAGTAGGTAGGTACTGAGCGTCAGGTCTCCGTCACAAGCACAGAACACGGAAAAAGCTCGCTACGCTCCCGCTCGTTAATGGTCACAAGGGCTGGCAATCACAACACGATATCCCTTGCATTCCTAACAGGCGCCATTGCAGGACGCAGGGAGACTATTGCGGAGTATATCGACGTATGCATCGCACGTGGTCGCCACTCGCGCGGCGCCAGCATGCGATGCTGCCAGATTACATTGCTGGCATTCTTACACTGACTCCTTGCTGACTCATCTCCTACGAGCAGACGGACTCTTTACTAAAGCAATTGTGTATGTAGACTGTTTTGCAAAATACCGAGACCTCTGTCGTTTATGAGATATTTTTCTATATCTGAACCGAAAAATTAAAAAATGGCCGATATTTTTGAAAAATATTATATGTGAAATTTACGAATATCGTGGCTACCTTTTTTGGGAAATGTTCAGATATAAAAAGGTACTTATTTCTTTTTTTTTAAATTCTTATTCTGGGCACTCAATTCTGAAAGCTAAAAAAAGAATAATCAAATTAAATAAAGTGGGTGCCAAAATTTTGAGCCGTAGTTGATAGGGGTTAACTTATTGCAAATGACTTAAAACATAACCATTATTTGTAATATCGTGGATTCAAAAAAACACTGATAAAGCTAGGTAACCACTCAATTTGTACCTATAGTTGTAGGGTTAACTTGTTGCAAATGACTTATAACATAACCATTATTTTTAAAACAGTGGATTCAAAAAAACACTGATAAAGCTAGGTAACCACTCAATTTGTACCTATAGTTGTAGGGTTAACTTGTTGCAAATGACTTATAACATAACCATTATTTTTAAAACAGTGGATTCAAAAAAACACTGATAAAGCTAGGTAACCACTCAATTTGTACCTATAGTTGTAGGGTTAACTTGTTGCAAATGACTTCAAACATAACCATTATTTTTAAAACAGTGGATTCAAAAAAACACTGATAAAGCTAGGTAACCACTCAATTTGTACCTATAGTTGTAGGGTTAACTTGTTACAAATGACCTCAAATATTTGATCTTAATACTTTCAAGGACGGTTGAATTTCCAGCCACTGTAAATAAAGTATGGCTCTAAATGTTCGTGTGCACTTACCCGACGAACTGGCTGGCGGGCCGGTCGTCCAGCGTGCGCGCGCCGCGCTGCCAGTGCCTCGCGCGCGGCGCGCCGTGCGCGTGCCCGCCCGGCGGCGCGTGCGAGGCGAGCGGGTAGCGCGGGTCCGCGCGCGCGCCGCCCGCGCCCGCCAGCGCGCACAGCGCCGCGCACGCCACCAACACGCGCACGGTCATTGCGCCGTTGGCACCATCACCCTGCGAACAACAACGTGCAGGAGGTTAACAAACTTACTCAAAACAAAATAAGGGTCATTTTCTTACTTCCGAGGTCTTTTTGCGCCCTTGGATCTCTGTCAGGGAACGATCTGGGTGAGATCTGATGATGGATGTGAGGAGTCCGTACTCCTCACAGCCATCATTTTGATTGAGGAGGTCCAGAGAGACGTACATGTCACTGATCAGGCAAGACGTTTTCGCCATAGAGTTAAAATCTCTTTGGTGCGTGCTCGCGGCCCCTTAAAAAGGCGTAAAAGAAGCATTCTATGGGTGTCAAAATCGTGTCAAATGTATGACAATACTGTGACTCACTCACACATTCTCATTTTCAAACTCCATATAAATTTGTATTAGCAACCTCCTCCCGCTACACCGCTTCCTTTCTCCGCACCCCCCCTGTAAGTAACACCGTTGGTTCCCATACTAAATATGCAAGATGCAGTCTCCATAGGGAGCGCGCGCGCCACCAAAGAGATTCAAACCTTCCTGGTTTTTGCCATAGACTAGAGGCAGTATAATGCGAGTACAAAGAAGTTCTTAGGTAATCTATTAATATATCCCCACTGTTGGGGTTCAGGAGCTCTATTTTTGAATCGCTCTCCTCGCTTCGAGCGGTCGGTTTTTGTATCGGATGTCGAAGGAAAATTAGTAGAATCGACTGCTCGAAGCGAGCAGAGCGATTCAAAAGTAGAGCTCCAGGGCTACCCTCTCAACGAGGGCGTACAGGCTATAGTCCACCACGCTAGCCCAGTGCGTGTTGCTTCACATGCGCCTGAGAATTTGTCTTCTTCGGCGTACGCAGTTTCGTCACGATGTTTTCCTTCACTGTTTGAGAGCAGTCAGTAAAATGTACTTAAGTTTCGACAAAAAAACATTTTGGGGATTGTCGCCATAATAGTATTCTTTGGTGAGAGTATCATTTTCGATTTGTAGATAGGTGACGTTGCAGCTGACGTCATGCTCGCATTGTAGGAGTAGCCAGCTGTGACGTCATTCCAAAAAATAAAAGTCAGAGAAAAGTGAAGGAAACTCTCCAAGAAAACAAAGATGTGCATTAACAAATATGGCAACCCTAGTCTTGTTTCATCTTTGTCATAAACTAAGGAAGGAAACTTTACACTGCGATATTGCATATCAGTGTTGCACTAACATTGAGGTCAGATTTAAAAATATCCAACCCAATTTCCGAAATAATCCCCAATGATACCAAATAGCTTCATTGACGCAAACTTCGAAGACGCTGATAACGTCAGTCCAAGGCGCCCAAGGGAACAAAACAAACGCCAATGAGCCTTGAACTTTGCCATAGTGAAATTCGGCTCCCGCCAAAAGATTCCAAACCCTTTTTTATTGGACTTTACGGCTTGGTTACTAAGCCTTTAAGCCGTGTCTTTTTTAAAAAGTTTCACTTTTTTGCACTTCAAATTTTAGAACCTAATAAATATGATTGTTGTAGAAAGACTAGAGATGTAACAATATAGCATAGATAGGGATGTGCGGTGGGGAGCGCGGGGGGTGGGGTGTCACAGCGGCGGGGGCGGGGCGGGTGAAGTAATCTGTGCCGAAATGATAAGGCGGCGCGGGGCGACGACCCGCGCCGCACTATCGTATACTAATAATTAGGTGTAAAAAGTTATTCAACCACTATAGTGACTAACCTCAGAAAAGGAAAATATAAAAACTGGAATAAAAAGGGACGGAGCTATATTAAACTACCTACACTTAAGCGAGAGAAAAGATAATATACCTAATAACATTCGAGGTACTGTCAAGCAAAGGTACCCAAAACGATTCATTCTAATAGTGTCAGCACTGAAAAATTATTGACACGATTTTTTGTAGCTGCCCAAATTCAATCTAATTGAGGAACTGACTGCTCTCAAACGGTGAAGGAAAACATCGTGAGGAAACCTGCATACGCCGAAGAAGAAATTCTTAGGCGCATGTGAAGTCTACCAACCCGCACTGGGCTAGCGTGGTGGACTATAGCCCGATCACCCTCGTTGAGAGGGTAGGCCTGAGCCCCAGCAGTGGGGAGATTAATAGGCTGTTGATGATGATGATGAGGAACCGACCTTCGAAGACTTAAAAAAGCTTGGACTAAACCCTCTAACTTGTTTTGAGAGATTTGTTGAAGCAAGATGCAAGATATTACTTGCCTTTAAGATATTTTTTAAAACAATTTTAAAAATGTGTTTTATAGCGGTCCTAACTTAAATTTTTGTGAAGAATTCAGTCATAAAATTTTTGAAAGTCGTCTTTGACAACATTTTCTGTCGTGGGACATCCCCTGTATAAATTTAAAAAAAGGTTCCTTATAATGTTCTTGATAAAAAAGAAACAAAAATAGTTTATAATGTGATAGGAGCCAGTCGGCATCAGAACCGATGAGTCAGTAGGAATGGGGGCCGCCCCCGCGCACTCCTTCCTAGAGCGGCACTAAACGGCTGTAACTGGGCTAGCTGCCCATATACTACAAGTAATGTCATTTCTACATACAGCGTGTCTACAGCGAGCTCATCAAACGGACCAAATTTTGTTCTACAACTTCCAGGAGTAATAAATTGATATATTTTATTCGTAAGACAATGAAATTGTGTTCGAAATTTATTCATGCTTTACAAAATAATTATAAGTAAGACACACCAATTAAATAGATAAATAAATTGATTGAAAAACACAAATATTTTTTTATATATAAAATACAAAATAAATAGTGTATTATTTTCATATTTTCATATCAGAAGTCGTCAATTTTGTAGTAACACCTTTTAAACTGTTTTGTGTTCGTATCTCTCGTAATTTTTTAGACATGCTCAAACTTTTTTGGTGACTTCAGCCAGCGAACTTTTATAAGTACTTATTCAATTTCGCTGACTTCAGCTACATTATCTTGACAAACAGAAGACTAGATGGCGTATGTACATTGATACTGTTTAGTATTTTGAAGTAATTAAAATCATGAAACGTGTTCCCATTGAGGATAGAAGCGATACCTGCTCCAGGAGCCGCTCGTAGAACAGACACCCTGTATAGCTTTGTTACACTATGCTGGCGTAGTAGTTGAAAGTTATGCCTTAAGTTTGTGAGGTGGGGAGTTCAAGCCGGATCGCAGAAAGCCTTTACCGATAAGATTTTCAGTGTTTTGAAATTTTGCCTCGAGTATGCGGGGTAGGATAGGAATATAGAAACTATAGAATCAAAGTCAAAGTAAAAAAATTGCACATTATTAACTTGGTAATCAATTGGCAATTGTTAATGATCAAAGATAGACAATTTCGACAGAATGGGAATGCCCCAGACGGGAAAAAGAAAGACGAAGAGAGAGAGGAGAATGGAGATGACTGGATGCACAAAGCAAAGGCGAGTAGCGAAGAAAAGTAGAGAAGAATATAATAAACAAAGAACCCTTAACTTAGGAAGGCCATACATCATCAACAGCCTATTAAGATGTCTCCACTGCTGGGGCTCAGGCCTACCCTCTCAACGAGGGCGTTCGGGCTATAATCCACCACGCTAGCCCAATGCGGGTTGGTGGACTTCACATGCGCCTAAGAATTTCTTCTTCGGCGTATGCAGGTTTCCTCACGATGTTTTCCTTCACCGTTTGAGAGCAGTCAGTAAGTTTCATGAGGTTTCGAGAAAAAACCCATTGGTACATGGCCCAGACGGGGATCAGACTCCGGACCTTTCGATATGATAGGCCGTGTCTTATCCCCGACGCCACTGATGCTCATAAATGATTGAAATGTATTTTTCTAATTGTGCAATAAAGAGGCTATATTGTTATTAATTGCGTTGCGAGTAAGAGAAAGTGTTAAACACTAAATAAACGATGACATAGCAACTTGCAGATACAAAACCGTCAAATTGTTACAATTTTTATCAGCACCGTAACCGCGGGCATTCAACTACAAATAACGGCTATCCCACGTTATCTGACAACAATATTAAAGCATCAAGTGATCCAGACGCCTCTCAGTGAGCCCGCCCAGCTTCCTTTAAATAAATAAACATGAATCCTCCTTCAGCGCTCAATAGTTCCTAATCAACTTTCCCTAAACACTCGAGTGAGTGACCCAAATCGAAGATACACCTCTGGCATTAAGTAAACATCGCTTTGATACACACACACTCATTTAAACTAAACTTAAAGAATCGAGAAAACTTTTTACTCGTTCGACGATTTTCTTGCAAATAAATATTAATTCCAGCTGGGTCCCGCGACCTTCACCAGATCGTCGGTCCACCTTGTGTCCACCCAGCTGGATGAGGTTAGCGCAGGACCGATCGTCGTGGAGATCCTTGGGGGAGGCCTTTGTCCAGCAGTGGACGTCTACAGGCTGATATGATGAAATATTAATTTTAGTATTGCAATAATAATTTGACAGTTTATTTCATTTTTATTTTAATTTGTTATCTACTTATTTCAATTTTTATAATGTTAGATTGTAATGAATGACCTGTAATCCATTGATTATCAATAAATATGTCTATGTCTACAACGTTTTTAAGCCCTCCGGCTTCGCCTGAGTAGAACGTTTTTTCCCACGTGAAAAGATTTTCCCAAGGTAAAAAATGGCCTGTGGTCATCCCCATGGTACAGGCTATTAGGTAAGCAAATTTTCATGGAGATCGGTTGAATACTCGAGCCGTGGAAGCTCTTACTATTACAATCCGAAACTCACTTTAGAATTGTAATATTAGGTACACGCCAAGGTTTGTATACGGATATAAGCGACGCTTTTCATCAAATCATCGCCACCCTGTGTAATAAATAAGTAGAAACAATTTATGTCATATTCATACTCTGTATTGCATATTATGAAGACTACAGGGAACAAAACATAGCTGTTGTCCTAAATGGACTTCGAATTCCAAAACTTAAACACCATTTTGTGGGACTTTCAAATCAAAATACTAATCTTCTTAGAAATGTTTTTTCCTCTACAGCTTCACTTGTACTTTATGTACCACATGTAAGTAATCTATAATTACTACATTATTCGATAATAAAAATATAAAAGTCGATACATCAAAAGGCGGCGCTTCTGGCGCCAATGTCAAGTGCCACGCTCGTGTCACAGAATGACAATAAAACAGTGAGTTGTGTCAACACAGTCACGATGATAGACGGTCGCGAGGCGGGCGGGGGGCTGCGCACACGCACGCGCTCCCATCACACATGGGATGCTTCTTGTACGGTGCGGAGTAGTCTCGTAGAGTGTGATGATGGTATGATAAAGTGGAATGTACAGTGAGTTGTGTCAACACAGCCACGATGATAGACGGTCGCGAGCGGCGGGCGGGGGGCTGCGCACACGCACGCACGCGCTCCCATCACACATGGGATCTCTACTGTTAAGAGATAGGCCACAAAGCAGGACAATGCGCGACACCCATCTTTTACCACAACATTTTTTTTATATATTTTGCATAAAAAACCCTGGGTAAGTACCTAAATTGATTATTGAAATTTAGCTCAGAAATATTCTTAACTAGCTTTATCCCGTGGATTCGCCCGCGTAGAAGTTTATCCGTGTACTTTGTGAAACGGCATCATCTATGTAAGTGTTTTGTTACTTAGCGGACGCCCCGCGAATTTGTCCGCGTTAAAAAGTAGCCTATATGTTATTCCAGGATATAGCTATCGCTGTACCAAGTTTCATCAAAATCTGTTTGGTCGATTTTGCGTGAGAGTAACGTAACAAACATCCTCACAAACTTTCGCCTTTACAATATTAGTAGGATAGGATTTGTAGCTATATATTTCTGGCGTTAAAACACGATTGAGTCACTATTAAAAATTTTTTTTAAAATAACCATAAAGGCTAGGAGGTTAGTTCTTTGATCTATGGTTAGGTTTATATTTATGTAGTATTCAACCCTATAGATAACTTATTTCCGCCACAAGAACGCCACATATTTTATAATATATATTTTTTAATAGTATTTTTTCTAAATACAAGAAAAGGTTAGTGAAGCGTAGATCGTTCACTCAATACTTTATATTACCCAATAAAGGTCAATTGGAGAAAAGAGAAAACATTAGTTAAGTTAAGTACACCTTATACCGATGATACTTTGTGAATATGTTGGGAATAAATTATACTTAACAGCTAAATTAACCTCCTTATTAGCAATTCACTGTCTAATGTTAGACAAAAAAAAACATTAAGGGCCTCTTACACAGCTTGCTGATAAACTCCCAGATACCCTATCTACAGGTTATCTGACAGATAGACTATTTTTTTGGTTTCACAGGTATCTGATATCTTATATATTATCACAGGTATCTTATATATTTTATATAGTCTATCACACAGATTTATCTGATAGATTAGTTTATCACTAAGATTACTATCTGTAACAATATCAGGAAGTGGTGAAAGAAGCCCGAAGTATAAAAACATGTCACAATATGAATTCCGCTGATCTTATCCGCCATAGCCTCACCCTTATCTTTAAGAGCGCAAAGGCAAGCAAATGGCCTCAATTGAGTAGTTATTAAAACGCGCATAAGGAGTCCTTAGTCTGAGACAAACTATTTACACGCAGGACGAAACGTAAGTAGGTATTCTGCATGTTTGTAAACTAACAATATGTAAACTAAACACTTTTGGGTTAATTTATTTTGAAAATAAACCAATTATAATAAAAACTCGTAGATGAAATCTTAAAGAAAACTTTCATATTGCAATAAAAAAAAATGGGTAGGTTGTACTCGGTATAGCTGCAGGTGTTATACGTACAACGTCCTTCATTTGAATACACTAGACTAATATTCAATTTTATACTTTATCAGAAGCAAAAACTTTTTAGTGGGCGGTGCTGAATCAAGGTCCTTATTGGTAACGTTTTATTTTTAAGTTTTAAAAATCACACAAATATACTAAAATTCCTTGAAGAATCCGTAGGTACATACGTTGTAGAATTATAATTTTAGACATAGACATAATTTATTAGTAATATTCATTACAGGTCAACTTTATAAAATACATTGCCTTACTTAATTGTAAGTGTAATGTCAAATCAATAAAAATAAAATGTCAAATAAAATAGTCTTAGTATCTAAATGTCACATTGATTGGTATCATATTTGCTAACTAGCCTTAAAAGCTAAGAATTCACTAAACGTGTAGAATGCCTGCTCGACAAGCCACTTTTTTAATTTATTCTTAAAAATGGCGTCACTGGACGCCTCTGTTTATATTTAACGTTTAACCATGCCATTAATAAGTATCATAGATCATAGATTCCAACAAAAACAAATAGACACTCAAAAATAATTAATCTAAAACGGTTACCATAACCAATCATAGAGGGGCAGCAATCAATGACTTTAGTCTATGCCCAGCGCGTTGCGATGGAGAATGTTAATTATTAAGGATGGCCCGAGGCCGGCCGCAGGATTAAGAATCCTATGTCCGTTATGTTCGTTAAGAAAAATAGGAGAGATTTTTCTCAAAATATTATAGTTAATTTAGGTACATTGACTATCGATACAGAAATATTTGAAATATCGAGTTTTAATTAAGTTCCAGATAACTATTCCATTTGCGTTACCTAACAAAATGATAAAACTATACAGGGTGAGTACTTATCCAGGCTTCTAGAGCAGGTATTGAGCTCCTCAAACAGACCAATTTTCGTTCTACAACTTCCAAAATAATGTACTTCTTCGATATTATGTATTAATTTGATTCATAAGCTAAGGGAAATCGTGCAATAAAGTTTTAAATAAATAAATTAATCTATCTATTAAATAGACTAGACCTATTTAGTTCGTTCGAAACAATTAAAATCATGAAACTACAATATTATCAAAAGTTGTAGAACAAAAAGCAGCTAAAAGTTGACTATTAAATGCTTGACAGGTAGAGTCAACGAACCCGAGTGCATAGTATGCAGACTGCGGGGCGCCGCTAGCGGCTTACATTTGACACTGACAGCGCGTGATGATTGATCGATGATCCGATGAGCTCTCTACAGCCTCCGGTTATGCAGCCTCGGCAGCTGACCGGCTACGGGAAAGATCACGAGGTAAGCTGCATAGAAATGTACGTACACGATAGACATCATTGTCTTTTTCAACCGCCTTCAAAAAGGGATGAGGTTCTCAATTACACTGTATGTTTTTGTGTGTACTCGTATGTTATGCAATACCTTCGCCAATTGTGAACCGATTTGAATAATTCTTTTTTTTTAAGGGTGGTCTCATTTCAATTGAAAAAAAAAATTTAACTTCTAAGATGGGATGAAGTCATCGGTGTAAATCTTTTTTTTTTTCAAAGCCGCTTTTATTTTTTGTAATAATTTAAATAATAGGCTACTAAAAAAAGAATTACTCAAATCTGTTCACAATCGGTTAAGACATTGAGTAACATACACACCCACACCCACCTACACACCCACATACACACACAAACACACACACACACAAAATAAATTCAGCAACAAATCAAGCGTCATTGAAATGGTCAGTACACCCAGGTATATAAAGAAAATGATGAAAATTAAAAGGAGATAGGAATGTTGACTCTTATATCCCAGGAGCTGGAACCGTTAGAACCTTTAGGGCCTCTTACACCGCTTGCTGATAAAGTCCCAGATACCCTATCTGCAGGTTATCTGACAGATAGCCTGTTTTTTTCGTTTCACACATTGCTGATTGCCTATATCTTATATATTTTATATAGTCTATCACACAGATTTATCTGATAGATTAGTTTGTCACTAAGATTACTATCTGTAACAATATCAGCAAGTGGTGAAAGAAGCCCTTAGTATAGAAAGTTGAAAACTCAATAATTCCATATTATAGTACTAAATAGTATGGTACTTCTGGACTTCTATCATACCGCGACTGTACCCGGATTAGAGCCGTCAATCTCAAGAACGTAACAAGCTAACTAAGCTACGGCTGGGCGCTTAATTACTAATTAATATACTTAAGACTCACTTATCAACTGAACACACAAACGGCACTAGGAATTCGTTGAAAAACCAACACTATAGCATCGAGGCTCCGACCTCATTAGGCGCAGAATAAGACTATTTAAGGTGTCGTATAAGCATCAATCAAGATGATTGATAGCCGGCCGGCGGCGCGCGAGCAAACTGCGGTGCAGCCACTAGCTAACAACACCGGTGTTGCCACATACCGATCCGTTTGCCCCAGATTTATATTTAAAAGATTACCCGCCTAATTTGGGGCGTATTCTCAATATTGTTTAGTTTACACAGCAGTGCGCTGTATCAAGATTCCATATAGGTGAATAGAAATTATTTTAAAGGCGTAGTTAATCGTTCTGTTCATCTACGGGTGCACGGAATTTTCTCCTCTCTATTTCGATGATCTACTAGTGTCAAATGCGAAAATAGGTACCTATTTGGCATTTCGCGTACTACGTTTTTATGTTATGTATACGTCGAAAGGATTTGGAAACAAATATGCAGCATTGATCTAATCATCATATATTTCAATATTAGACGTTAATTTATATATTAAAACATAATTTCCTAGTCGTTTTGTTAAATCACTCACAATCAGTAGTGCGACAACTTCGATGCCGTCGAAAGTCGATAGATTACAACGTTCAATCATCACTTATATAAATTTTCGCTAAGAAAATTTACTAGTTTCAAACCTCGCTAAAAGATATCAGTTTGTATGACTTTTAGCTCCTTATGATTATGAATCAAAGGGAGTTAAATGCCGTACAGACTAATCGTTTTAGCGGGTTTTGAAACTAGACGCCTCAATTCCGGACTATGATAATGAGATTTAATTGTAATATTAGCAATTGCAATGTAATTTGGTTGGTTTAATTGGTAACAAAATGTGCTTGCGGCAAGTGCCTATAAGAAATATTGAGATTTTACCCTAAACGATGGCGAATCACATGTGCTGTAAACACAGCAGCAGCTCGCTACACCGGCAAGCTGGCTGGCTGGACAAACAGTGGCTGGTGCGACGACCCCGATCGCACTATTATTAGGTTACGGTATTGTCACACTAATCTGTGACGTCACCACGCTAATTCATTTAGGAAACCAAGAACCATCCATCATTATTTTCATTGTAAAAACAAATAAGTAAATAAATATATCCTGTCACAGTCAAAATATTTTATTGCTTATGAGTAACACTGGGTAGGATTCTAGCCTCTAACGTCTGGTTCCCACAACGTTCAATCTTCGAAGGTCCAATTCCCCTAACGTCTAATCCTCGAACGTCCAATTCCCCAAACGTCAAATTCCCCTAACGTTCAATCCTCGAACGTCTAATCTGGAACGTCAATTCTCCTAACGTCTAATCCTCGAACATCCAATCCTTGAACGTCCAATTCCCCAAACGTCAAATTCCCCTAACCTTCAGAATGTGGCTGTCAGATTTTGGTTTTTGAAAAACGAATTCTATCTAGACTTCACATAAGTCTAGTATTTGATCTTGTTTTTTGGGTCAACACTCTGAGGGCTAACGTCCAATCCTCGAAGGTCCAATTCCGTACAATCCTAGATACATCGATACGTCAATTGTGCGCAACAAACTTCGCAACACATCTTTTAAAATCAAATAAATGTTCTCAATAAACGGTATCAACATTGAAAAAAATAGGTGACGCCACAGTGCTTTATTTATAAGGATTCTTTCAGACTATGGACGCAGCTATTGATAGCCTACTTTCTGTGCACAAATTAATTTCATTTCCTCGAGAACTGATAGTACTGTACGGAATACTTTTACATATGCCCAATGCGCAAAACATAGAGTTTTTTTAAAAGTTAAGTATATTGACATCTTTTGTTACCTACATACATACATATCTTCACGCTTTGTCCCTGGCGGGGTAGGCAGAAAGAACGGAGCGCCAAGTATCGCGATCCTGACACACCTCTTTCGCTTCGCTCATTCTCATCATTCTCTTCATACACGCTCGCCGTGGTTTGTTACCTATGTTTATGAATAAATGATTTAGATTTGAGTTATTAAGCTAGTAAAGCAAAACAAGACAGGGCGATGGAAAAGGACCAGGAGCTTTATTTTTGAATCGCTCGCCTCGCTTCGAGCGGTCGATTCTACTAATTTACCTTCGACATCAATCAGTAGAATCGACCATTCAAAGCGAGGAGAGCGAATCAAAAATAGAGCTCCTAGTGGAAGAAAGACATACGTTTCCTGTTCCCTGTCGAGTGCAAATTGGCAAAATGGCCGCCAATCGTTTAAAACAAGGTTTCTGGACAAAGATATAGCAAACGATCCATCTGACGAGGGAAGTTGGGGAAAGGGGGTGTGTTTTGATGGATAGTGCAAACGATGCATAGTAGTATGGTGCTGGTCAATGGTGCAGATGAAACCGGGGGACCTGATGATGACGGTCTGCTGTGATGTGACCGAAGAAGAAACAATGATAATGATTAATGATAATGCTTGGACAAATTCACACACGGCTGTTTAGTCCCAAACTAAGCCGAAGCTTGTAAATGGGTACTCGACAACTGATAAACATACATAAATACTTTTAAATGAACACTTGAATACATACAAACACCTAGAATCCGAAAACCAACAGTTATGCTCATCACACAAATGTTGGTCCCGGGTGGGAATCGAACCCACGACCTCTGGCGCAGTAGACAGGGTCACTACCACTACGGCATCAGGCCAGTCTAGATACAGGAAGTAAAGCGTAGAGCGATACAAAATTACGCATAGAAACAAAAACATGGCCCATTTTTGGCATGGTAAGTTCGTTTAACAAATGAACATTAAAATCCCGGCAATAATTTGGTAGGCATCAGGAAGTGGCATAATTATTATGTCACAGCTCTAACTGATGGCTTCATCAACGGATAGTGGCATCTGCTGAAAAGATCTCAACTGCTAATCTGGCTAGTAATATTGTCAATCTTAGCTACTGTAACTTGAAATATGAACATGATGTTTGAAACATTTAACAAAGACAGGCGATATAATAAATTATGTTTGAGACTTGGAAATTAAGGTATACTCGTGTCGTCACGTGATATAAAAGGCATATTTAACCTGTTGTATCAACATTAAATCAACAGCTCTTCATGGCAACAGAATTAACAATTAAGATAGCAACACTAAGGGCCTCTTACACCGCTTGCTGATAAAGTCCCAGATACCCTATCTGCAGGTTATCTGACAGATAGCCTGTTTTTTGGGTTTCACAGGTATATGATTGCCTATATCTTATATATTTTATGTAGTCTATTACACAGATTTATCTGATAGATTAGTTTATCACTAAGATTACTATCTGTAACAATATCAGGAAGTGGTGAAAGAAGCCCTTAGTCGACAATAGATTATATTTTGCTTTTTATATCATGTGACGACTATTGGGACATTGAGTATATCGACGTCCACCTATGTAGCTTTTTTTCTATTTATTCCAGATCTAATTATTCCAGAATTAAATTTTAGTTTATTCTACATAGGTACTTAGTCTTAGATACGATTCTACTTGACTTAGGGCTTCTTTCACCACTTGCCGATATTGTTACAGATAGTATTCTATCAGATAAATTTGTCCGATAGATTATACATAATAGATAGAGAGATAGAGAAAAACGGCTATCAGACAGATAACCAGCAGATAGGGTATCTGGGACTTTATCAGCAAGTGGTGAAAGAGGCCCTTAATCTCACCAAATGCATCTATTTAACATCCTAAGTGCAAATCCAAACATAAACAGCAAGTACGATCGGCCAAGTATCGCATAACACGGCGCAAATAATCCAGTTAGCCGCATAGAGTGGGCTTTGATAGCGAGTAGGAAGCGCGCACGCGCCGCGCAGTGCGTGCTTCAGGCACGCGATCAAAGAACTACTTAGTACTGGCAAATCTCTGCGATTGTATGCTTTCTTGTATGATTCGCCCACTAAAGAATCCTAGCGAATGTTCAACCATCATTATCAGTGGGCATCTGTGTTTGAAGAGCACTCGCGTCCCGCGGCGAGCGTGTGTGAAGAGAATGGAGGCCTAATTTTGAATCGCTCTTCTCGCTTCGAGCAATCGATTCTACTAATTTTCCTTCGATTTTCCTCTCGAAGCGAGGAGAGCGATTCAAAATTAGAGATCACGGTGAGACTGGACGAAGCGAAAGTGGTGTGTCAGGCAGGATCGCGATACTTGGCGCTCTGTTCTTTCTGTCTACGACGTCAGAGAAATATAGTGAAAATGAGCGTGTAACTTTGTTCAAATCTAGGTATACAAAATTTTTGCCTTTGCATACACAGGGAATGGAAACGATAAGTGATAGGTAGTGATTGTTTCTAAACTAAAGAAGCTACCGAAAAACCTTTTACTGAAATTGAAACTACACAAATTTATATTAATAACTGTCTGACAAAGAAACTGCTATGTCCAAAATTTTGATTTTTCCTACTCCCATGCATTTACTATGGCATGGCACGGATTACATTTTTAATACGTCTACACAGATGAGTTTAAAAAAAAATTCAATATATTAATTCATTTACAAAAAAAATATATACGAGAAGAATTTAAAAAATCTCTTCACCATTAAATTATCATTGCTTATCTGAAACCTGACTGAACCACCGGACTAACTGAAACCGACAAAAATGCTATAAAGGAAGTCAAAAGAAAAGGAAGGATATTCCTTAACCCACATCCTACACACGGTTTAGATAAAAAACTCGGACAGTGAAAACTCGAAACCAGGTTAGAGCTTCTTACACAAGACTATTAAAAAGTCTTAAATGCTGAAAAAGCTTTCACGCGACTATGTAACTATTAACCAATAGCATTCCTCCGAAGCCTCAAAGTTTACGACGCGCTGGCAGTGCTCTTAACGACTAGTTGTAATTCATAACGACGCCAGTAAACGTCGAACAATGGGGAATTATTTATCTGTAGAGGTGTTTGGGCCAATGTCGACGACTCTATTAATCCAGCTCTACGTTCTAGACAACCACTTATATGTAAATGTTCCTTGTTTCTAACACTGTAGCACCTATATTTTGGATTCCTGAATTATCTTTATAACAGTGACATCATTGTAGAGAAGTGGCTTGACTTGTGCTACTAAAATTGTTACTGCTAGGTTTTTAGCTGTTGGACCTTCCACGTAGCGTATATAAAAAGCAATTTGCTTATATGTACATACCAGTGAAAGCAGGGTATAGAGACAGATTCCCCGAAATAATGCTACCAGAGATCCAACTTAGATCAGACTCAAGTTAGCTAATTTTGATGCGCCAATGGACGTATGCCTCGCAATACACATCACATTGTGCTACAAGTTTTACTGAATGTAAAAAAGTGACAGATTGTAGAGGAGAGAAAAAAAAGTGAAACATGAATCAAAATCTATGCCATTCCCAAGTTAAAAGTAAACAGAAACAACATAGTGATGAAGATAATATACAAGCTACAGTTGCGGATTTCAAACTCTTTGAAATAGATAAGCTGATAACTCGATATCCTTACAAATAGAAAGTGCGGTAAAACAAATCGAAAGTCTTAGCTTACAAAGATATAGAGGGGTTAGTAAATCAAAGTATAATATAATTTAATACGTACCTACCTACATAGAGATAAAAATATGTCCAGCAGACCAATTAAACAAGATAAATTGCAGTTGTTAAGTTTACAAGAACATCGAACGAATGCGTAGGTCGGGATCGGAAAGCATCAAAAGATAGTGTTATAAATAATTAAATCAATTGGAACTTGACAAAAGGTATAAAGTTCTCACTAGATATTATTGTGTATTATTCGAAGTTTAAAATGTTTGAGATGTGGGAGAGTGCAATTAAACTTTCGAAGTTGAGAACTTTTACTCAACTTTACTGCAAGTATTTCATTCAGCATCGATCCTGTGAGTTTGATAATTGATAGACAATAAGAAGATTTAGCCAAAAGAGGTTTCGGAGCAATAATGACAATAACTGATTCTTAATTTGATCACAATGGTAATTTATTAAAACAGAAGATTCCCACACTAGTGAATTTAGCAGCGGACGTGATACGATTCGCTGCGATTGCGCAAATGGCTAGCCTTCGCGCGGTTCCTACTCTGATAACGGACCAGCACCAACGTTTAACCCTGGCCCTATTTACTGAGGATGTGGGCACCACGCTATTTATAATAGCTGAATTATGTGACATATCGAAATTAATACAGGCTGCATGTAAACATACTCCGAAAATATTAAACAAGAAATTCTACACAGCAAAATGAGCAATGTCTACCACGCCGCGGATAAAACACTGACAAAGGAAAAGAAATTATTGAAGAAGAAATTCGTTTGAATGTTTGACTTAGCAGTTCTCGAGAGACGGATGATTAAATCAATCATCAGTAAGATCAAGATATGTATAAAACTAGTAATTTACATCATTTTGTACTTCTAAACAAAGCGAACATTGTGAAATTTTGCACGGTCGAAACTTAAAGCGCGCGTCACAAAGAGCTTTTCATCAGGCAATATACTTAGGATTTTAGGGTAAAGAAAGATTATGAATAAAACTCAAAGGTTAAAATAGGAAACACCAGTAGATACAAGAAGCTATTATTATAGGAATATTAAATTTTGGAAAATTAAACTTAGAAAACCTGAAAAGCAAATTACCCGAATTAATTACGGACTCCTGGCAAGTCCAAATTTTAAAAGTCCATCAAAAAAGTTTAAAACATTACGTAATACGATACCTATGACTAGCTCTACGAGACAATAGGCGTCCAACAGGATCCGCTGCTACAAAAATTAAAGCAACAAATATCCTGGTACAAATTGTAACACAAATTACCATGCCACTGGTTTCCTGGTTGGAGAGCACCCGGAATACCGTGTCTGGTGGGTCCGAGACTGGTTCGAGATGGGAGAGTTCGACTGCACCGGACCACGATTACCGCGCGGAGGCTGCGCGAGCGTCGGAAGGGAGGAGCGCTCAGTACGGCGGCACGCTCTCGACTGTCAGCTAAAATTGCGAGCTTTATCAATGGACAAACATTGAAAACAGCGCGCGCGCACGTTTGCCCGACCACTTAGATCGATGGTGCTTCCGTTACGTTATTAGTGGATGTTATTCTTTACCTAAATGTTTGTTTATTAGGCTCGTTGAAGCGCTCACACTGTTTACATTTGGTTCGTTTCTTTTGGGCGTATCGTTAACTATTACCGCTGTTGCATACGAATCTTCGTTTTTAAGTAATTTGATTTCGTTATTTTTATCGTATGTGTTATGTAAAGGGTTTTTTTTTCATTGGTTACGTTTCAAGGGACAGACTGTACCATTTGATCTTCGTCTGGATATCAATTATGTTAGTGAATCGTAATGTCCTTATCTATCCTAGTTGAGATTTTACCACGAGTTCCTTAATTCTTATTAGTTCAGATTTATGTTTAACTTTTCTTCTTAGATCGTTATTGTATTGTATATTCCTTTTTACCGACTTCCAAAAAGGAAGAGGTACTATGTTCGGCTGTATGTTTTTTTTTTTTAATATTCTTTTGTTCATAACAACCTATCAATCGAAATGAGGTCAATTAACTTTGTTAGTGTTGAAAGTATTAATGCTTTTATTGCCTTTAGTCACGTTTGGATGTTATTCTATTTTACTTAGATCAGTCGAGCTCAGTCCTTGCCAGACAGATTAATTTGATCGTTATAGTTCAAACAACAGTATCTGGGTATTGTTTATCCACAGATATCAGTGGAGTCTGTGGGTATGTTAATCCCGTGCAGTTTCACATTAACTTTACAAGCATAATTTACGGCAGATAATTTATTTTTGGTTTCCAAGACACTCTACAAAAAACGAACGCTACCTGGACTGGGAAATTAAACACAAAGGAGACTTTTTTTTAATACGAAAAAGTGCAAGCATAAAAGAGCAGAAAAAATAATAATTTCGATTTGGTTGTATTAAAATTAGGATTTTTTTTATTTAAATCTATGAAAGTAGTTTTTATAAAAAAAATCAAATATTCTCTAATATACATAGTTAAGTACTTTCTCGTTTGTATTAAAATATAATCCTGTCTATAAATAAAAGCGGTTTTAAGGTTTAAAGGTTATTTGTTAAGCTGTCTTGTTCTTCAAGGAACCGACGTCCACTAGAGGACGTTATCAGAATGACGTTGAGCTAGTCTAATGGCAAGTATGCTAGTCTTATTCGCGAGGTCAAGAGTTCAAACGCAGGTCATAGCTATAAGAAAAAGTACCTACGAATTTTATCTTATCACACGACTGAAGGTGCGAAGTGTGACCGATAACATGGTCTAGATTTAGCCAAGGCCAAAAATTCCTCCACCACCCTTGGTTCTTCCAATTTCCTGGTATTACTGGTTCCGGTAGTCTCTCCCCTACCCTACCTAAGTGGTAGATAAAAATGTACGTGTATAAGGGCCTCTTTCACCACTAGCTGATATTGTTACAGATAGTAAGCTGACAGATAAATCTGTCTGATAATATTTTTGTGTTTCACACCGTAAGTCTCTGATAAAATATATGACAGATAATAAAATAACAGTCACTTGATCTTACTGTTAGTTTATCTGACAGATAGGGCAATCGGATACCTGTAAACCAAAAAAAAATTTGTTATCTGTCAGATAATCTGCAGATAGGGTATGTGGGACTTTATCAGCAAGCTGTGAAAGAAGCCCTAAAGCGTGACACACACTGAGCGGCGGCGTTCCGAAAGCGTTGCGGTTTTTTTCTGTAATATATTCGAAATAGTATGAAGCTCTTTACATGAAAGCGGCGGCGGCGCGGCGCGTTCTTCATACAAACCTTCGCCGCCGCAACGCTTTCGCAACGCCGCCGCCCAGTGTGTGTCACGCTTTAATGTACCCAGTGAACTCAGTGCAATGAAATATTTTGAATTTGACTACCAAGTCTCTCTTTGTCCCTAGTTTTAAGTTTGACAGCTGTCATCCGAAATGAAGATCTCGACAAAGTCGCACTATGAAAACTGGAGATTCCTTATATTTCGATGAATCGGACCAGGTGAACTGGTCATCGTGGTTCGACTATGGAGTCGAACTACGCGGTCCTTAGGTTTAGTAGTTCGCCTGGTAAGATTCTAAAATCGAACCAACTGGAAAAAAAAATGACGTAGTCCGATTGATCGAACCATGCATGAATCAAAAAAATTTGCCACTCCCTTAAGGATGAGTAATAAAAGCATTCTATGGGTGTCAAAATCGTGTCAAATGGATTACAATATTGTAACTCACTCACACATTCTCATTTTAAACCTCCATATAAATTTGTATTAGCAACCTCCTCCCGCTACTCCGCTTCCTTTGTCTCTCCCCCCCCCCCCCCCGTAAATGGCACGATAGGTTCCGATACTAAACATGCAAGATGCGATCTCCACAGGGAGGGCGCGCGAGACCAAAGAGATCTGAAACTTCTTGCGGTCGAACCACAGCCGTCTTTCTGGCTTGGTATAAATATGTCACTCGAGACAAATACTAGACCAACGCAGTTCAGTGGTCCAAACATAGTCCAAATGATCGCTATATCTACTTCAGCAGTTTAATCTAGAGTGCAATTTGCACGGTGTCCTAGATCCAGTATTGATAGTTCGTCTCATGGCCACAGGTCCAGACGTCCGCGTCCAAATCTAAAAGGCATGAGCCATGAAGATGTTTTTCAGGAACAATAAGAATCATGATTTGAATTAAATATTGTACAGTCTACCGCACATCAGTGGTAACACTTTGACCTTGAGCTGGCCTAGCCTATGAGGAAGTTTTAATACTACGCGAGACCAGTTTATACTGGTTTTGTTACCACTGATGTGCGGTCGATCGTACAAATGCGTTTGTGGACAACACGTTGTCATTATATTTTAAAAGATTTCCTAAAATATTTATGCGTATTCTATTTACAGGTATGTAGTATTTTTTTTTTAAATGAATAATTGATGTTATTTATGTATGTTACCTAAACATATCAAAAATTATTGAAACGATTCAAGAAAAATTGCAATAACAATTTGATTTTATATTAGTGCACCCTTTGTTCATGTCATATCATAAAATAAATAAAAAATAAACGTATTTTATAGTTTTTTATTTATTTAATAGTTTTTAATTTTACACAAAATCCCGTGCCGCTGTTAGTATGAGGCATAGGGTGGTGGGACGGAAATTAAAAAAAAAGATTTTTAAAAATGTGGCTTGCCACTTTTTACATTTGGACGACAGGTGTGGTCAGGTGTGGTGTGGACACACGTGTGCACTTGTTCACCTACTTCCGAGGATATAGCTTAACAAGCTGTGGATTTAATAGAGTGCGTTAACCTTATTATTGGTATTAAATGTAGCCTAACAAAGTAGCATAAAAAAATCCGCTCCTTCCACTAAGATTCATAGAAAATATACAAGTACTAGCAAACGCCCCGCGACATCATTCGCGTTAAAATACTACACAGACTCATCCCCCCCCCTACTCCCCCCCCCCTTCCCCTCCCCCTCATGATCGTTTAGGGACACTTTAATGGCCTCCCTAAACGATCATGCTGCATGACATGCATTACGTGCTGTCACTCATGCATGACCGTCTAGCTGTAGTGATTGACGTGCATAACATGCAAACTACGTGCTGGCCGTTGCTTCACTGTATTGATTGATAGCAAGCATGATGGTCCATCATGCAGCATGATGGTCCATCATGCAGCATGATAGTTCACGGAAACGTTGCATGACATGCAAGCATGATCGTTTAGGAACCACTTGTGGCGTACACCACCTCGTTACAACACGGTAGGTAGCTTAGTTGAGATCTTAGGTCTTCACTTTCCGTGGGCGAGGTCAAGGGTTCAGGCCCGGCCCGTCGTCTACACGTGTTCCACAGTTTAAGTAAACTGTATTGTTACCTTTTGTAAATTAATACAAAGATGTTGATCCTAGATATAGTATTTTACACTTTATTAGTTTGTATTAGGATTTTCATGCTTACCTACAAGCCTTGCAAACGTACACCCGTGATAACGGGTATGAGGATGTGGATTCGGCCCCAAAAAAAAACAGGGGCCGAGTTCGGCGAGAAACAATAATTTGTAGTGTCCGTTTCGGACCGAACGAGAATTTATAAAAATCGTTGTACCAATGTGGCGAAAGGCAAATTTTACTCAAAAGAAATCTTTTCTTCATTTTTAAAAATAAGTTATGCTTAAAACTGCATTGAAAGATTTTTGAAAAGCCGCTTCCCTCAGACTCTACAAGAAACATGGGCAGCAATTTTTTTTTTAATAAAGGAATGTTTCCTTTGTGTAAAATTTGGTAAGTACCACCTTTGACATTCAGGGTATGTATATATATATATATATAGGTACTTAAGGTACTTTCTCTCCAGGTGGCGTTCGAACCTCCCACCCTATACGAGTATATAAATGTACACGAGAAGAGATTTAAAAACCCGGCCAAATAGACTACAAATTCGGAAAGCCTGGTCCGAATTTTACTGGGGCCGAATCGCCACCTACCGCGATAACACCTCTAAAGTTCTTTAACAGAACCGTACGGCAACCTGCGTTGGCCCGTGTACCCGATTACGCACTAGGCGAAAAATTCGCTCATCGCAGAGAGAAAGAGAGATTAATTTGGGAATGTGGTGAGATAAGATTGCGACTGTTACTATGTATGGATGGAGGCGCGGAATGCGAACACGAGGGCGCATCGCACTTGGCTCGTCGAGTCATTACACTAACACTATGCCCGTTCGGGAATTATCGAGTCATTACACTACCACTATGACCGTTCGGGATTATCGAGTCATTCCACTACCACTATGCCCGTTCGGGAATTATCGAGTCATTACACTACCACTATGCCCGTTCGGGATTATCGAGTCATTCCACTACCACTATGCCCGTTCGGGATTATCGAGTCATTACACTAACACTATGCCCGTTCGGGAATTATCGAGTCATTACACTACCACTATGACCGTTCGGGATTATCGAGTCATTCCACTACCACTATGCCCGTTCGGGATTATCGAGTCATTACACTACCACTATGCCCGTTCGGGATTATCGAGTCATTACACTACCACTATGACCGTTCGGGAATTATCGAGTCATTACACTACCACTATGCCCGTTCGGGATTATCGAGTCATAACACTACCACTATGACCGTTCGGGATTATCGAGTCATTCCACTACCACTATGCCCGTTCGGGATTATCGAGTCATTACACTACCACTATGACCGTTCGGGATTATCGAGTCATTCCACTACCACTATGCCCGTTCGGGATTATCGAGTCATTACACTACCACTATGCCCGTTCGGGATTATCGAGTCATTACACTACCACTATGACCGTTCGGGATTATCGAGTCATTACACTACCACTATGCCCGTTCGGGATTATCGAGTCATTACACTACCACTATGACCGTTCGGGATTATCGAGTCATTCCACTACCACTATGCCCGTTCGGGATTATCGAGTCATTACACTACCACTATGACCGTTCGGGATTATCGAGTCATTCCACTACCACTATGCCCGTTCGGGATTATCGAGTCATTACACTACCACTATGCCCGTTCGGGATTATCGAGTCATTACACTACCACTATGACCGTTCGGGAATTATCGAGTCATTACACTACCACTATGCCCGTTCGGGATTATCGAGTCATTACACTACCACTATGACCGTTCGGGATTATCGAGTCATTCCACTACCACTATGCCCGTTCGGGATTATCGAGTCATTACACCACCACTATGACCGTTCGGGATTATCGAGTCATTCCACTACCACTATGCCCGTTCGGGATTATCGAGTCATTACACTACCACTATGCCCGTTCGGGATTATCGAGTCATTACACTACCACTATGACCGTTCGGGAATTATCGAGTCATTACACTACCACTATGCCCGTTCGGGATTATCGAGTCATTACACTACCACTATGCCCGTTCGGGATTATCGAGTCATTACACTACCACTATGCCCGTTCGGGATTATCGAGTCATTACACTACCACTATGCCCGTTCGGGATTATCGAGTCATTACAGTACCACTATGCCCGTTCGGGATTATCGAGTCATTACACTACCATTATGCCCGTTCGGGATTATCGAGTCATTATACTACCACTATGCCCGTTCGGGATTATCGAGTCATTCCACTACCACTATGCCCGTTCGGGATTATCGAGTCATTACAGTACCACTATGCCCGTTCGGGATTATCGAGTCATTACACTACCATTATGCCCGTTCGGGATTATCGAGTCATTACACTACCACTATGCCCGTTCGGGATTATCGAGTCATTACACTACCACTATGACCGTTCGGGAATTATCGAGTCATTACACTACCACTATGCCCGTTCGAGATTATCGAGTCATTACACTACCACTATGCCCGTTCGGGATTATCGAGTCATTACACTACCACTATGACCGTTCGGGAATTATCGAGTCATTACACTACCACTATGCCCGTTCGGGATTATCGAGTCATTACACTACCACTATGCCCGTTCGGGATTATCGAGTCATTACACTACCACTATGCCCGTTCGGGATTATCGAGTCATTACAGTACCACTATGCCCGTTCGGGATTATCGAGTCATTACACTACCATTATGCCCGTTCGGGATTATCGAGTCATTACACTACCACTATGCCCGTTCGGGATTATCGAGTCATTCCACTACCACTATGCCCGTTCGGGATTATCGAGTCATTACAGTACCACTATGCCCGTTCGGGATTATCGAGTCATTACACTACCATTATGCCCGTTCGGGATTATCGAGTCATTACACTACCACTATGCCCGTTCGGGATTATCGAGTCATTACACTACCACTATGACCGTTAGGGAATTATCGAGTCATTACACTACCACTATGCCCGTTCGAGATTATCGAGTCATTACACTACCACTATGCCCGTTCGGGATTATCGAGTCATTACACTACCACTATGACCGTTCGGGAATTATCGAGTCATTACACTACCACTATGCCCGTTCGGGATTATCGAGTCATTACACTACCACTATGCCCGTTCGGGATTATCGAGTCATTACACTACCACTATGCCCGTTCGGGATTATCGAGTCATTACACTACCACTATGCCCGTTCGGGATTATCGAGTCATTACAGTACCACTATGCCCGTTCGGGATTATCGAGTCATTACACTACCATTATGCCCGTTCGGGATTATCGAGTCATTACACTACCACTATGCCCGTTCGGGATTATCGAGTCATTACACTACCACTATGCCCGTTCGGGATTATCGAGTCATTACAGTACCACTATGCCCGTTCGGGATTATCGAGTCATTACACTACCATTATGCCCGTTCGGGATTATCGAGTCATTACACTACCACTATGCCCGTTCGGGATTATCGAGTCATTACACTACCACTGTGCCCGTTCGGGATTATCGAGTCATTACACTACCACTATGCCCGTTCGGGATTATCGAGTCATTACAGTACCACTATGCCCGTTCGGGATTATCGAGTCATTACACTACCATTATGCCCGTTCGGGATTATCGAGTCATTACACTACCACTATGCCCGTTCGGGATTATCGAGTCATTACAGTACCACTATGCCCGTTCGGGATTATCGAGTCATTACACTACCATTATGCCCGTTCGGGATTATCGAGTCATTACACTACCACTATGACCGTTCGGGATTATCGAGTCATTCCACTACCACTATGCCCGTTCGGGATTATCGAGTCATTACACTACCACTATGCCCGTTCGGGATTATCGAGTCATTACACTACCACTATGACCGTTCGGGAATTATCGAGTCATTACACTACCACTATGCCCGTTCGGGATTATCGAGTCATTACACTACCACTATGCCCGTTCGGGATTATCGAGTCATTACACTACCACTATGCCCGTTCGGGATTATCGAGTCATTACACTACCATTATGCCCGTTCGGGATTATCGAGTCATTACACTACCACTATGCCCGTTCGGGATTATCGAGTCATTACAGTACCACTATGCCCGTTCGGGATTATCGAGTCATTACACTACCATTATGCCCGTTCGGGATTATCGAGTCATTACACTACCACTATGCCCGTTCGGGATTATCGAGTCATTACACTACCACTAGGCCCGTTCGGGATTATCGAGTCATTACACTACCACTATGCCCGTTCGGGATTATCGAGTCATTACAGTACCACTATGCCCGTTCGGGATTATCGAGTCATTACACTACCATTATGCCCGTTCGGGATTATCGAGTCATTACACTACCACTATGCCCGTTCGGGATTATCGAGTCATTACAGTACCACTATGCCCGTTCGGGATTATCGAGTCATTACACTACCATTATGCCCGTTCGGGATTATCGAGTCATTACACTACCACTATGACCGTTCGGGATTATCGAGTCATTCCACTACCACTATGCCCGTTCGGGATTATCGAGTCATTACACTACCACTATGCCCGTTCGGGATTATCGAGTCATTACACTACCACTATGACCGTTCGGGAATTATCGAGTCATTACACTACCACTATGCCCGTTCGGGATTATCGAGTCATTACACTACCACTATGCCCGTTCGGGATTATCGAGTCATTACAGTACCACTATGCCCGTTCGGGATTATCGAGTCATTACACTACCATTATGCCCGTTCGGGATTATCGAGTCATTACACTACCACTATGACCGTTCGGGATTATCGAGTCATTACACTACCACTATGACCGTTCAAAGCTCAAGTAGGAACAATAAGAATCATGATTTGAATTAAATATTGTACAAATGCGTTTGTGGACAACACGTTGTCATTATATTTTAAAAGATTTCCTAAAATATTTATGCGCATTCTATTTACAGGTATGTAGTATTTTTTTTTATTAAAAAATGAATAATTGATGTTATTTATGTATGTTACCTAAACATATCAAAAATTATTGAAACGATTCAAGAAAAATTGCAATAACAATTTGATTTTATATTAGTGCACCCTTTGTTCATGTCATATCATAAAATAAATAATAAATAAACGTATTTTATAGTTTTTTATTTATTTAATAGTTTTTTATTTTACACAAAATCCCGTGCCGCTGTTAGTATGAGGCATAGGGTGGTGGGACGGACATTAAAAAAAAGATTTTAAAAAATGTGGCTTGCCACTTTTTACATTTGGACGACAGGTGTGGTCAGGTGTGGTGTGGACACACGTGTGCACTTGTTCACCTACTTCCGAGGATATAGTTTAACAAGCTGTGGATTTAATAGAGTGCGTTAACCTTATTATTGGTATTAAATGTAGCCTAACAAAGTGGCATAAAAAAATCCGCTCCTTCCACTAAGATTCATAGAAAATATACAAGTACTAGCAAACGCCCCGCGACATCATTCGCGTTAAAATACTACACAGACTCATCCCCCCCTACTCTCCCCCCCCTACCCCCCCCCCCCCCCCCATTCCCCTCCCCCTCATGATCGTTTAGGGACACTTTAATGGCCTCCCTAAACGATCATGCGGCATGCCATGCATTACGTGCTGTCACTCATGCATGACCGTCTAGCTGTAGTGATTGACGTGCATAACATGCAAACTACGTGCTGGCCGTTGCTTCACTGTATTGATTGATAGCAAGCATGATGGTCCATCATGCAGCATGATAGTTCACGGAAACGTTGCATGACATGCAAGCATGATCGTTTAGGAACCACTTATGGCGTACACCACCTCGTTACAACACGGTAGGTAGCTTAGTTGAGATCTTAGGTCTTCACTTTCCGTGGGCGAGGTCAAGGGTTCAGGCCCGGCCCGTCGTCTACACGTGTTCCACAGTTTAAGTAAACTGTATTGTTACCTTTTGTAAATTAATACAAAGATGTTGATCCTAGATATAGTATTTTACACTTTATTAGTTTGTATTAGGATTTTCCTGCTTACCTACTAGCCTTGCAAACGTACACCCGTGATAACGGGTATGAGGATGTGGATTCGGCCCCAAAAAAAAACAGGGGCCGAGTTCGGCGAGAAACAATAATTTGTAGTGTCCGTTTCGGACCGAACGAGAATTTATAAAAATCGTTGTACCAATGTGGCGAAAGGCAAATTTTACTCAAAAGAAATCTTTTCTTCATTTTTAAAAATAAGTTATGCTTAAAACTGCATTGAAAGATTTTTGAAAAGCCGCTTCCCTCAGACTCTACAAGAAACATGGGCAGCAATTTTTTTTTTAATAAAGGAATGTTTCCTTTGTGTAAAATTTGGTAAGTACCACCTTTGACATTCAGGGTATGTATATATATATATATATAGGTACTTAAGGTACTTTCTCTCCAGGTGGCGTTCGAACCTCCCACCCTATACGAGTATATAAATGTACACGAGAAGAGATTTAAAAACCCGGCCAAATAGACTACAAATTCGGAAAGCCTGGTCCGAATTTTACTGGGGCCGAATCGCCACCTACCGCGATAACACCTCTAAAGTTCTTTAACAGAACCGTACGGCAACCTGCGTTGGCCCGTGTACCCGATTACGCACTAGGCGAAAAATTCGCTCATCGCAGAGAGAAAGAGAGATTAATTTGGGAATGTGGTGAGATAAGATTGCGACTGTTACTATGTATGGATGGAGGCGCGGAATGCGAACACGAGGGCGCATCGCACTTGGCTCGTCGAGTCATTACACTAACACTATGCCCGTTCGGGAATTATCGAGTCATTACACTACCACTATGACCGTTCGGGATTATCGAGTCATTCCACTACCACTATGCCCGTTCGGGAATTATCGAGTCATTACACTACCACTATGCCCGTTCGGGATTATCGAGTCATTCCACTACCACTATGCCCGTTCGGGATTATCGAGTCATTACACTAACACTATGCCCGTTCGGGAATTATCGAGTCATTACACTACCACTATGACCGTTCGGGATTATCGAGTCATTCCACTACCACTATGCCCGTTCGGGATTATCGAGTCATTACACTACCACTATGCCCGTTCGGGATTATCGAGTCATTACACTACCACTATGACCGTTCGGGAATTATCGAGTCATTACACTACCACTATGCCCGTTCGGGATTATCGAGTCATAACACTACCACTATGACCGTTCGGGATTATCGAGTCATTCCACTACCACTATGCCCGTTCGGGATTATCGAGTCATTACACTACCACTATGACCGTTCGGGATTATCGAGTCATTCCACTACCACTATGCCCGTTCGGGATTATCGAGTCATTACACTACCACTATGCCCGTTCGGGATTATCGAGTCATTACACTACCACTATGACCGTTCGGGATTATCGAGTCATTACACTACCACTATGCCCGTTCGGGATTATCGAGTCATTACACTACCACTATGACCGTTCGGGATTATCGAGTCATTCCACTACCACTATGCCCGTTCGGGATTATCGAGTCATTACACTACCACTATGACCGTTCGGGATTATCGAGTCATTCCACTACCACTATGCCCGTTCGGGATTATCGAGTCATTACACTACCACTATGCCCGTTCGGGATTATCGAGTCATTACACTACCACTATGACCGTTCGGGAATTATCGAGTCATTACACTACCACTATGCCCGTTCGGGATTATCGAGTCATTACACTACCACTATGACCGTTCGGGATTATCGAGTCATTCCACTACCACTATGCCCGTTCGGGATTATCGAGTCATTACACCACCACTATGACCGTTCGGGATTATCGAGTCATTCCACTACCACTATGCCCGTTCGGGATTATCGAGTCATTACACTACCACTATGCCCGTTCGGGATTATCGAGTCATTACACTACCACTATGACCGTTCGGGAATTATCGAGTCATTACACTACCACTATGCCCGTTCGGGATTATCGAGTCATTACACTACCACTATGCCCGTTCGGGATTATCGAGTCATTACACTACCACTATGCCCGTTCGGGATTATCGAGTCATTACACTACCACTATGCCCGTTCGGGATTATCGAGTCATTACAGTACCACTATGCCCGTTCGGGATTATCGAGTCATTACACTACCATTATGCCCGTTCGGGATTATCGAGTCATTATACTACCACTATGCCCGTTCGGGATTATCGAGTCATTCCACTACCACTATGCCCGTTCGGGATTATCGAGTCATTACAGTACCACTATGCCCGTTCGGGATTATCGAGTCATTACACTACCATTATGCCCGTTCGGGATTATCGAGTCATTACACTACCACTATGCCCGTTCGGGATTATCGAGTCATTACACTACCACTATGACCGTTCGGGAATTATCGAGTCATTACACTACCACTATGCCCGTTCGAGATTATCGAGTCATTACACTACCACTATGCCCGTTCGGGATTATCGAGTCATTACACTACCACTATGACCGTTCGGGAATTATCGAGTCATTACACTACCACTATGCCCGTTCGGGATTATCGAGTCATTACACTACCACTATGCCCGTTCGGGATTATCGAGTCATTACACTACCACTATGCCCGTTCGGGATTATCGAGTCATTACAGTACCACTATGCCCGTTCGGGATTATCGAGTCATTACACTACCATTATGCCCGTTCGGGATTATCGAGTCATTACACTACCACTATGCCCGTTCGGGATTATCGAGTCATTCCACTACCACTATGCCCGTTCGGGATTATCGAGTCATTACAGTACCACTATGCCCGTTCGGGATTATCGAGTCATTACACTACCATTATGCCCGTTCGGGATTATCGAGTCATTACACTACCACTATGCCCGTTCGGGATTATCGAGTCATTACAGTACCATTATGCCCGTTCGGGATTATCGAGTCATTACACTACCACTATGCCCGTTCGGGATTATCGAGTCATTACACTACCACTATGCCCGTTCGGGATTATCGAGTCATTACAGTACCACTATGCCCGTTCGGGATTATCGAGTCATTACACTACCATTATGCCCGTTCGGGATTATCGAGTCATTACACTACCACTATGCCCGTTCGGGATTATCGAGTCATTACACTACCACTGTGCCCGTTCGGGATTATCGAGTCATTACACTACCACTATGCCCGTTCGGGATTATCGAGTCATTACAGTACCACTATGCCCGTTCGGGATTATCGAGTCATTACACTACCATTATGCCCGTTCGGGATTATCGAGTCATTACACTACCACTATGCCCGTTCGGGATTATCGAGTCATTACAGTACCACTATGCCCGTTCGGGATTATCGAGTCATTACACTACCATTATGCCCGTTCGGGATTATCGAGTCATTACACTACCACTATGACCGTTCGGGATTATCGAGTCATTCCACTACCACTATGCCCGTTCGGGATTATCGAGTCATTACACTACCACTATGCCCGTTCGGGATTATCGAGTCATTACACTACCACTATGACCGTTCGGGAATTATCGAGTCATTACACTACCACTATGCCCGTTCGGGATTATCGAGTCATTACACTACCACTATGCCCGTTCGGGATTATCGAGTCATTACACTACCACTATGCCCGTTCGGGATTATCGAGTCATTACACTACCATTATGCCCGTTCGGGATTATCGAGTCATTACTCTACCACTATGCCCGTTCGGGATTATCGAGTCATTACAGTACCACTATGCCCGTTCGGGATTATCGAGTCATTACACTACCATTATGCCCGTTCGGGATTATCGAGTCATTACACTACCACTATGCCCGTTCGGGATTATCGAGTCATTACACTACCACTAGGCCCGTTCGGGATTATCGAGTCATTACACTACCACTATGCCCGTTCGGGATTATCGAGTCATTACAGTACCACTATGCCCGTTCGGGATTATCGAGTCATTACACTACCATTATGCCCGTTCGGGATTATCGAGTCATTACACTACCACTATGCCCGTTCGGGATTATCGAGTCATTACAGTACCACTATGCCCGTTCGGGATTATCGAGTCATTACACTACCATTATGCCCGTTCGGGATTATCGAGTCATTACACTACCACTATGACCGTTCGGGATTATCGAGTCATTCCACTACCACTATGCCCGTTCGGGATTATCGAGTCATTACACTACCACTATGCCCGTTCGGGATTATCGAGTCATTACACTACCACTATGACCGTTCGGGAATTATCGAGTCATTACACTACCACTATGCCCGTTCGGGATTATCGAGTCATTACACTACCACTATGCCCGTTCGGGATTATCGAGTCATTACAGTACCACTATGCCCGTTCGGGATTATCGAGTCATTACACTACCATTATGCCCGTTCGGGATTATCGAGTCATTACACTACCACTATGACCGTTCGGGATTATCGAGTCATTACACTACCACTATGACCGTTCGGGATTATCGAGTCATTCCACTACCACTATGCCCGTTCGGGATTATCGAGTCATTACACTACCACTATGCCCGTTCGGGATTATCGAGTCATTACACTACCACTATGACCGTTCGGGAATTATCGAGTCATTACACTACCACTATGCCCGTTCGGGATTATCGAGTCATTACACTACCACTATGCCCGTTCGGGATTATCGAGTCATTACAGTACCACTATGCCCGTTCGGGATTATCGAGTCATTACACTACCATTATGCCCGTTCGGGATTATCGAGTCATTACACTACCACTATGCCCGTTCGGGATTATCGAGTCATTCCACTACCACTATGCCCGTTCGGGATTATCGAGTCATTACAGTACCACTATGCCCGTTCGGGATTATCGAGTCATTACACTACCATTATGCCCGTTCGGGATTATCGAGTCATTACACTACCACTATGCCCGTTCGGGATTATCGAGTCATTACACTACCACTATGCCCGTTCGGGATTATCGAGTCATTACAGTACCACTATGCCCGTTCGGCATTATCGAGTCATTACACTACCACTATGACCGTTCGGGATTATCGAGTCATTACACTACCACTATGCCCGTTCGAGATTATCGAGTCATTACACTACCACTATGCCCGTTCGGGATTATCGAGTCATTACACTACCACTATGACCGTTCGGGAATTATCGAGTCATTACACTACCACTATGCCCGTTCGGGATTATCGAGTCATTACACTACCACTATGCCCGTTCGGGATTATCGAGTCATTACACTACCACTATGCCCGTTCGGGATTATCGAGTCATTACACTACCACTATGCCCGTTCGGGATTATCGAGTCATTACAGTACCACTATGCCCGTTCGGGATTATCGAGTCATTACACTACCATTATGCCCGTTCGGGATTATCGAGTCATTACACTACCACTATGCCCGTTCGGGATTATCGAGTCATTACACTACCACTATGCCCGTTCGGGATTATCGAGTCATTACAGTACCACTATGCCCGTTCGGGATTATCGAGTCATTACACTACCACTATGACCGTTCGGGATTATCGAGTCATTCCACTACCACTATGCCCGTTCGGGATTATCGAGTCATTACACTACCACTATGCCCGTTCGGGATTATCGAGTCATTACACTACCACTATGACCGTTCGGGAATTATCGAGTCATTACACTACCACTATGCCCGTTCGGGATTATCGAGTCATTACACTACCACTATGCCCGTTCGGGATTATCGAGTCATTACAGTACCACTATGCCCGTTCGGGATTATCGAGTCATTACACTACCATTATGCCCGTTCGGGATTATCGAGTCATTACACTACCATTATGCCCGTTCGGGATTATCGAGTCATTACACTACCACTATGCCCGTTCGGGATTATCGAGTCATTACACTACCACTATGCCCGTTCGGGATTATCGAGTCATTACACTACCACTATGACCGTTCGGGAATTATCGAGTCATTACACTACCACTATGCCCGTTCGGGATTATCGAGTCATTACACTACCACTATGCCCGTTCGGGATTATCGAGTCATTACAGTACCACTATGCCCGTTCGGGATTATCGAGTCATTACACTACCATTATGCCCGTTCGGGATTATCGAGTCATTACACTACCATTATGCCCGTTCGGGATTATCGAGTCATTACACTACCACTATGCCCGTTCGGGATTATCGAGTCATTCCACTACCACTATGCCCGTTCGGGATTATCGAGTCATTACAGTACCACTATGCCCGTTCGGGATTATCGAGTCATTACACTACCATTATGCCCGTTCGGGATTATCGAGTCATTACACTACCACTATGCCCGTTCGGGATTATCGAGTCATTACACTACCATTATGCCCGTTCGGGATTATCGAGTCATTACACTACAACCATGCCCGTTCGGGATTATCGAGTCATTACAGTACCACTATGCCCGTTCGGGATTATCGAGTCATTACACTACCATTATGCCCGTTCGGGATTATCGAGTCATTACACTACCACTATGACCGTTCGGGAATTATCAAGTCATTACACTACCACTATGCCCGTTCGGGATTATCGAGTCATTACACTACCACTATGCCCGTTCGGGATTATCGAGTCATTACAGTACCACTATGCCCGTTCGGGATTATCGAGTCATTACACTACCATTATGCCCGTTCGGGATTATCGAGTCATTACACTACCACTATGCCCGTTCGGGATTATCGAGTCATTCCACTACCACTATGCCCGTTCGGGATTATCGAGTCATTACAGTACCACTATGCCCGTTCGGGATTATCGAGTCATTACACTACCATTATGCCCGTTCGGGATTATCGAGTCATTACACTACCACTATGCCCGTTCGGGATTATCGAGTCATTACACTACCACTATGCCCGTTCGGGATTATCGAGTCATTACAGTACCACTATGCCCGTTCGGGATTATCGAGTCATTACACTACCACTATGACCGTTCGGGATTATCGAGTCATTACACTACCACTATGCCCGTTCGAGATTATCGAGTCATTACACTACCACTATGCCCGTTCGGGATTATCGAGTCATTACACTACCACTATGACCGTTCGGGAATTATCGAGTCATTACACTACCACTATGCCCGTTCGGGATTATCGAGTCATTACACTACCACTATGCCCGTTCGGGATTATCGAGTCATTACACTACCACTATGCCCGTTCGGGATTATCGAGTCATTACACTACCACTATGCCCGTTCGGGATTATCGAGTCATTACAGTACCACTATGCCCGTTCGGGATTATCGAGTCATTACACTACCATTATGCCCGTTCGGGATTATCGAGTCATTACACTACCACTATGCCCGTTCGGGATTATCGAGTCATTACACTACCACTATGCCCGTTCGGGATTATCGAGTCATTACAGTACCACTATGCCCGTTCGGGATTATCGAGTCATTACACTACCATTATGCCCGTTCGGGATTATCGAGTCATTACACTACCACTATGCCCGTTCGGGATTATCGAGTCATTACACTACCACTATGCCCGTTCGGGATTATCGAGTCATTACACTACCACTATGACCGTTCGGGAATAAGTTGCCAATAATATAGGTAGGCCCACTAGGACCTATGTTATAACGAGCAAAAAATCGATTTCTCAGAATACACTTTGTTTTGTGTTTAATACTTTTGTTATTAGGGTACCGTACCTCGATAGAGGAAAAAAGGTACCCTTTTAGGATCGTTGTCCGTCTGTCTGTCAAGACCCTTTTTCTCAGGAACGCGTGGAGGTATCAAGTTGAAATTAATATCAAATGCTCAGGTCTGCAATCCCTTAGAGCTGTGAAAAAATCAAACTTCTAAGTCAACGCAAGATATGACCGTTTTTGCCGCATTTTTGAGTATTAACTTTCGTTATGAAACATGTACATGTTTTTTCGCGAAACATAAGTACATATACTGACTGCTCTCAAACTGTGAAGGAAAACATCGTGAAGAAACCTGCATACGCCTAAGAAATTCTTAGGCGCATGTGAAGTCCACCAACCCGCACTGGGCTAACGTGGTGGACTGTAGCCCGAACCTGAGGCCTGAGCCCCAGCAGTGGGGACATTTTAATCGGCTGTTGATTTGATTTGATATGCTTCGGAGCATACCTTTTTCATCTAAACGATGCGATGCCACGTTCATTCAGTCCAGCCATACCGCGTAGCATTGCAATTCTCCATAAAGCAAAAGGTTACCTAACCACGTACCTGAAGCTGTATGTACCGGCGCAGGCGCAGGCAGGCGCCCTATATCAACACTAGTAGTGTTTGTGCCGGATATCTAATCTGTGTTTGCAGCAGCCTCCGCGCGCGACCCACTTCGCCAACCTGCGGACCGAACGAATGGAAATTACAATTTTCGTTGCCCACAAAGATTAGCTGAGTCAAGTCGGCTACTTACAACACCTTATCTCTAATCTGGATTCTTGGGTCAACTGCTTAGAAGTAGGTATCATCATGGGGCTGCACTAGTCCACTGCTGGACATAGGCTTCCCCAAGGCGCGACACTGAACCTGATCTTCGGTTAGAGAAAGAAAAAATTGCGATTTTTAAATTGATAGTACATACATACATACATACATATCTTCACGCTATGTCCCTGGCGGGGTAGGCAGAAAGAACGGAGCGCCAAGTATCGCGATCCTGACACACCTCTTTCGCTTCGCTCATTCTCATAATTCTCTTCATACACGCTCGCCGCGGGACGCGAGTGCTCTTTACGTGTCCGTCTGTGAGCACCCGCTCTATCTGATCCTCGTATGTCAGTCTAGGTAGTAATTGATAGTAATACTAAATTAAAATTAACTCATTTTAGTGCTCTTAAATTTTAAATGTGGGACTTCAGAATTGGACCTAATGACACAGATTAGATAATAGTTCCTACGGCTAATGATAATGTTTTTTGGACAAATTTACACACGGCTGTTTAGTCCCAAACTAAGCCGAAGCATGTAAATTGGTACTCAACAACTGCAATGATAAACATACACGAATACTTTTTAAATAAATGCATACATAAACCAGAATCCGAAAACCAACAGATATGCTCATCACCCAAATGTTGGCCACGGGTGGGAATCGAACCCACGACCTCTGGCGCAGTAATTTTACAGCAGCAATTTTTATTATTATTTATAACTCATTCTTTGAAATGACAAAAGCCCCTTTACAGCTGCTACTTTTACTGACAAATGTTGTATATTTTAAATGTTTTTGACAACGCCTCTTTACAGCAGCATAAAATAATTTTAATGTAATTTTTATTGTTTTTAATACCTTAATATTTTGATAATAATTGTAAACATTATATTGTCTGCTCTTGCTAATTACTGCCTAGCCATTATGCATTATGCTATGCTAGTTCCGGTGGTTGTAATAAATGAGTATGAGTAGGCAGGGTCACTATACCAACTACGCCAACAATTGGAATGGGATTTCTGAAATAGATGGAATCCCTTTTTGATCCACTTCTAATTGTCATCTTGATTTGAAGCTTATGCCATTTTGGCGACAATACAATAACGCACCATCGAGCTGGTAAGACGGCGGTGGAGGCGGGAGGTGGTCATAAGAACTCCTCAATGGCTAACAGTAAGCCTCGAGTTTGGGCTGCTTTGGCTTACTATCTTATTGATAATCATAATAATGTTTTGGACAAATTGACACACGGCTGTTTAGTCCCAACTAAGCCGAAGCTTGTACATGGGAACTCAACAACTGATAAACATACTTAAATACTTTTAAATACTTATACAGATATGCTCATCACACAAATGTTGGCCCCGGGTGGGAATCGAACCCACCTTTGGCGCAGTAAGCAGGGTTACTACCACTACGCCAACAGGCCAGGCAGGCATTGATGTTCGGTTTCATGAGCATATTGCAAGGTACCGTCAGTCCATTTATCTCTCACTCTCATCCCACGCTATATACGTAATTCCAATTCTATTATCTATTTCTTTATTAACATTACCGCCTAGCCAATTGCAGCTATCTATAAGCTATTGCCTTATCTAGAGTTTCACTACGTTTTAACTAGGATACCCTGAATAAGGATTGCTCTTAATTATTACCCGACAGCTAGGGAAGGAGGGTAATGATTCTGCTTTTGCGTCTTGTATAGCAGGCCAAAGACAATCACAATTCTCGAAAGAGGACGAGATAGGAAGTGGCCAATTTTTGAAGTTTGAAGACTCAACTCTCAGACCAGACTCGATCCGTACCGCAATCAATCCGAGACAAAACATACAATATTTGGTGCATATTTCCGATGGTCTTGAATTGATTCGTCCACTTTCTAGATGATGCTAAGTGGAATTCTGAAGGGGAAGAATTAGGCAGTGGACTATTGGACCGAACTGGGTTAGCGTGGTGGACTATAGCCCTGACGCCCTCGTTGAGAGGGTAGGCCTGAGCCCCAACAGTGGGGACATTAATAGGCTGTTGATAATCTGTGAAACTACCAGACGGATTTGAAAAGTTCTTTTTGCATCATCATCATATCAGCCTGTAGACGTCCACTGCTGGACAAAGACCTCCCCCAAGGATCTCCACGACGACCGGTCCTGCGCTAACCTCATCCAGCCGGGTCCCGCGACCTTCACCAGATCGTCGGTCCACCTTGTGGGAGGCCTGTGTAGGCACGCTGCGTCTTCCGATATGTGGTCGCCACTCGAGAACCTTTCTGCCCCAACGGCCGTCTGCATATGACAGCCCAATTCTTGGGGAAGGCTATAGGCTATTTAACAGCCGAGCAAAAAGAAAAAATGCGAGCAGAACATAAACAAGTTGGTAGAATCAAACGAAGTCGAGAAAATGCCAGTAACAATGTCTAACAAATTACAAAGCCAAGTAGCGGTAATGCTCGCCACATAATTACATAAATCAAACACAGCGTGCAAACTATGAGATAATATTATATTTGCTCTACCATCCCCACGCTACGGTGTACGAGTATATTGTGTAGTACTGGTGACATCATACGAGTAACTATACAATAGGTATTATAACATAACGAAAATATTGGTGGAACGAGTCTTTTAAGATTTAAATAATTTACCTATGCTCTGCGACCTCCACGCGACTGGTCTTCGCTTCCGGTGACCCCAGGTCTGGCGCGTACCTCACTCAAAGGCTAAGCCTAGCCATTCAACGAGGTAACGCCGCCAGAGTCCTGGGAACCATGCCGCGCACACACGAGCTGGATGACGTGTTCGTCATATGAGGTTATATTCTTGTATTTTTAGTCACTCGGTTTATTATTTAGGTCGACAGTTAGTTCCTCAAAAAATCTTTTATTATTTATTATGTACTATTATAACATACTTATAAACGTTTTAAGAAAAATTATTCAAGAACTGAAATACAATATTCTCTTTTTGACGTCAATTCTGTCTAAAGCTACCTGTTTCCACGTGTATAGCCAAGGGGAAGAAACAGCAACAAATCTAACAGCACAGGGCCCTGATGGTCTGAACAGACTGTACGCGACGTCTCGAGTCGAGACCTCTCGACTGCTGTGGAGGTACACTGTCCCCTGGTACACAGGTCATTACCAACCCCTTTGTTGATTTTGTACAATCTACTCTTATTTCAACCTTGTATCTTTCGCTAAATTGTACTCTTTAGAAATAAAAATTTTATTATTATTATTTTATTATAATACATATTAATCACGCGGGCAAAGGAAAAAAATCTTGAAAATCATTTTTTTAGAGTACACGTAAAGTGGAAAAAAAAATTCTCGTATATACCATGGTGTACGGTATCGTTGGATGTCTTTCAAAAATATTGCGGGTGTGTGAAAACCATTTTTCGGTTTATTTTTATTGAATACGAGTATACACTGGGTACATTTATACAATGTCAGTTTCAGGAATGCAAAACATTTATTGGCTACAATTACATTATTAAAATTCTGTTCGTTATCTAACCAGGCTTTGATGCACATTCTGAAGAGATAAAACTATATTTTCATAATAAAACATTCATTCCGATGGAATTCGACCTTAATTAGCTTTCTTTTAGGCGTTGTAAAAAAATTGCTTACCGTCATTGGAAAAATTCAGTGCATTTTCTGATTTATGGGTAAGACCCTAGCAGATCATAATGTCCAAAGGTTTGGTTTGTTGGACGCGAGAGCCAGAGGTCATGGGTTCGACTCCCACCGGCGACATATAGCCTTGTATAAAATTTACCGTAATTTGTAGGAACATAATGTTTTTTGTTATTTTTGTGAGGAAAGTAGATACATATATTATAAATTAAAAAATCTACAAAAAGTCCGACCTGCAAAGTATGAACCACCAAAATCTGGATTACAAGTTTGTCATTTCGCTAGTAATCATTATTCCCCGAGGATTTCGGATAATCCCTGCATTTTTCCTTACAACATTTTCTTTATAGAGTTTATCTCAAGCAGATATCAGCTCGATCAAATCAGGCGCCGCCGCCCCGTGATAAGCCGTATACAGGATGCTGTAGAAAGAGCTTATTAAGAGCCAGCGCGCACTAGAGACTTTCAACCGGCCGGTAGTTTCGTCGGTCAGGCAATCAGTATGAAGCTATAATCGGCAACTCCGCTTTTTAAAAATATATAGTTCTATCTCTGTTTGCCTTACACAAGTCTCATAAGAAAGAATACGATAGCAACAGTAAAATACGGCCTCTGCACCGGGTATGTAAACTATTCATCTGTGAATTGTCCTCTTCTGTAAAGGAGAAAATTCTAGTTTACAAAACTTGTTCAATACATAGCCCATAAGGTTATTTTTTTATAATTTTTTGTAGTGACCCAATCGTGTCGTTTGAGACGATTTACAAAACTTTAACTATATCGGAACTAAATGCCGCGGAGTAGGTGTCTTTTGATTTGGAACGCTACATATACTTATGAAACAAAAAACAATGCATCGAGTTTGTTGTTTTAATTTGCATTTCCCTAACCGCGAATGTTGTAGCTGTCACCCTGCGAGACGGCCAACAGGTCAGTGCAGGTGACAGAAACCACCAGTTATAGTAGACATGTTATTTTGTGAAACCTACTCTGTTATTTTCTAATTCAACTTATCAATAATAATTATGTACTTATACATTTTGTGATCTAAATAAAATATTTGTATTTGTATAGTTATGTGTAAAGAACTGTTGTGTCGTAAAGCTATGTGAGCACTGATGCGATATCTGGGTAGTGATGGTCCGGTCCGGGAACACAAACCCGTTCTCGGTTCGCGTATAGCTACACCATGTATCCGGCCTGGTTCCATGGCAGAATTTAAGTGGGTCCCACATCCTGCGCGAAGGTTTATCTAACCGTGATGGTGCTACTTTTACAGCCCCGTAACCTGGTCACGTCACGTTTTCAGGTCTCGATTATTTAAGTGATGGCACAACCTCGCGTTATCACGTGAGAGGTTGCGCTGGAAAATTATTATTGCCATTATTAAGTGTTAAATCTTTTCATCATCATCATCATCAACAGCCTATAATGTCCCCACTGCTGGGGCTCAGGCCTACCCTCTTAACGAGGGCGTTCGGGCTATAGTCCACCACGCTAGCCCAGTGCGGGTTGGTGGACTTCACATGCGCCTAAGAATTTCTTCTTCGGCGTATGCAGGTTTCCTCACGATGTTTTCCTTCACCGTTTGAGAGCAGTCAGTAAATGTACTTAAGTTTCGAGAAAAAACCCATTGGTACATGGCCCAGCTGGGGATCGAACTCCGGACCTTTCGATATGATAGGCCGCGTCTTATCCCCGACGCCACTGACGCTCACTAAATCTTTTCACTCCCAATTAAAAGATTTTTAATCAAACAATAAATTTAAATTAACAAAAAAATTGTCTATGACATCAGGAGACCAATCGCGCTTTCTGAACGATATTACCAAATGCTTGAAACTTATGTACTGACTGCTCTTAAAAGGTGAAGGAAAACATCGTGAGGAAACCTGCATACGCCGAAGAACAAATTCTTAGGCGCATGTGAAGTCCACCAACCCGCACTGGACTAGCGTGGTGGACTGTAGCCCGAACGCCCTCGTGGATAGGGTAGGCCTGAGCCCCAGCAGTGGGGACATGTTAATAGACTGTTAATTATACTTAATAATGTAAGACTTGATCAGTGTGTAAGTGAGACCAAGTTATGTGGTAATTTTAGGAAGTAACTAGTCTTTTTAAAGTAGGTATAGTCATTTTGTAACATTGGTCTCACTGGACCAAAGGAGCGAGTAGCAACCCACAGGCATCTATTACCCTAACAATTACTTCATGTACTGTGTACACACATCGGTTACCGCACGTGTCTCGTTACGAAGATTGTCAGTAATCAGTTCAGATCAGCGGATACCGCCGCCCGCGCGGAAGACCAGCGTCCCTCATACCTGATTCTTGTTACCTGTTACTCTTATAGGATAAGTGTATATTAATTTTGCAATTGACACTGTGTACAGTCGGCCAAAGGGCCATCGAGTCCAGATAGTAGGGTTGGCATTAAATAACTTGGGTGTGATGGCTCAAAGACCCAGAACTTGGGTGTGATAACTCAACAGTCCATATAATTATGATTAATAGCGGAGTTGGCATTTAAAGATCTTGGTTAATGGCTCAAAGGCCTAAAGAACCCAAATAGCGGGGTAAGCGTTTAAAAACCTTGGATGTGATAGCTCAAAGATCCATAGGATCCAGATAGCGGGGATTGCATTTAAAGAATTTGCGTGTGACGCCTCAAAGACCCATAGGATCCAGATAGTGAGGTTGGCCTTAAAAGAACTTGATAGCTCAAAGATTCATTGAGTTCAGATAGCGGGCTTTGCATTTACAGAATTTGCGTGTGACGCCTCAAAGACCCATAGGATCCAGATAGTGAGGTTGGCCTTAAAAGAACTTGATAGCTCAAAGTTCCATTGAGTTCAGATAGCGGGCTTTGCATTTACAGAATTTGCGTGTGACGCTTCAAAGACCCATAGGATCCAGATAGCGAGGTTGGCCTTCTTGATAGCTCAAAGTTCCATTGAGGTCAGATAGCGGAGTTTGCATTTACAGAATTTGCGTGTGACGCCTCAAAGACCCATAGGATCCAGATAGCGAGGTTGGCCTTCTTGATAGCTCAAAGTTCCATTGAGGTCAGATAGCGGAGTTTGCATTTACAGAATTTGCGTGTGACGCCTCAAAGACCCATAGGATCCAGATAGCGAGGTTGGCCTTCTTGATAGCTCAAAGTTCCATTGAGGTCAGATAGCGGAGTTTGCATTTACAGAATTTGCGTGTGACGCCTCAAAGACCCATAGGATCCAGATAGCGAGGTTGGCCTTCTTGATAGCTCAAAGTTCCATTGAGGTCAGATAGCGGAGTTTGCATTTACAGAATTTGCGTGTGACGCCTCAAAGACCCATAGGATCCAGATAGCGAGGTTGGCCTTCTTGATAGCTCAAAGTTCCATTGAGGTCAGATAGCGGAGTTTGCATTTACAGAATTTGCGTGTGACGCCTCAAAGACCCATAGGATCCAGATAGCGAGGTTGGCCTTCTTGATAGCTCAAAGTTCCATTGAGGTCAGATAGCGGAGTTTGCATTTACAGAATTTGCGTGTGACGCCTCAAAGACCCATAGAATCCAGATAGCGAGGTTAGCCTTTAATGAACTTGGGTGTGATAGCTTGGGGTATATGGCTCAAAGACCCATAGAGTACCTATGAGCGTAGAGGTACCTATGTACGTAAGATACCGAATGCAAATCAAACGTCATGTCACGGAATCGTTCCGTCTCCATTACGACGATTGTGCGATTAGCTGCGATGCAAAGATCTGGAATGGTGAGCAAAGTGCACTGGGGTACGGAGTCTACAGTCAAAGTCAAAACTATTTTATTGTATGCAAGTACACTGGGTACATTTATACAACGTAAGTTTTTTATCTACTACCGCTTCCAAGGTATTAGCGCTGCGCTGGGAAGAAAGAAAGCACGTCTTTTAAAATCAAGTTTGTACATAACATTATTTGTCAAGGTTGTGCGAGGCTGAAGTAACATTAACCACACAGGTACAGCGCTACATGTCTCCGAGTACTTACTGTCTTTCAGATTTTGGTTTTTGAAAAACGAACTCATCTAGACTTCACATAAGTCTAGTATTTGAACTTGTTTTTTGGGTCGCAAAACCCGTTTTAACACTCCCAGGGTTAAAAACATTAATCCAAATTCAAGTTATGTTTATTCTTTTTCACCCTTCGATCAATATGGTGATCGAAGTTTTCACCTCACCGGCTCGGAAGGGTATACTTTGTCATTCGTAATCTGCGTGGAAAACTGCACCTGGAAAAAACTTTTTAAAACTTTTCTTCTAATTTGTAGAAGGTGGACATTTAAATAAGTGGTCAATTCTAATTGTGGTTATTATTATTTGTGGTTCTAAACCGCCGAAAGCATTCAATTCACCTAGTATTTTTATATATATTAGTGAAAAGTTGTGTGTTGCGCTCGGCAGCAAAGTTATTTTGTGTCTCGTACCTTGAAACCCTCGCTACGCTCAGGATTCAGAATCCTGGGGCCCTTCGCTTGCTCAGTTTTCAATACTAGTACTCGCACAAAATAACTAACTTTTCAGCCTTGCGTAACAAATATCTATTTATTCTTCTTCAGCGCAATATTTAGCACTGTACGACAGATATGCAAAAACAGGCGAGAAACGCGACCTAAAAACATCAAATCAGAGGCTGGCTCTGCCAAGATGACGCATACCTGTTCCTAAGTCTGTCGCTTATTTAGCGATATGCGTCATCTTGGCAGAGCCACAGCCTCTGATTTGAAATCTGACTATGCCGATGAAATGTACAAATATGCAGATATGTAATAATTGCATATAGGTGGTCGTAAACTATTATTAGTAGGTACTTCAGCCATATCATCAGACTGGTACGGAACCCTAAAAACAAATTCTAAATGTACCTATAAGTATATAAAATCTAGATCTAATCTAGTAATCAGCAAGGCGGTCGAGACGAGCCAATCGGTTGCCGCACGCGATGCCGGGATCTCAGAGCAAGGAAGAAATAGAGCATGGACATAGTAATCTCTATATACCTACTTATCTAGCTGTTAACCTCAGGACTTGTTCTCTAGCTCGGGTCCTAAGGGTCGTAGCGTGATATTAAATAGCCTTTAACCTTACTCAAGAAATAGGCTATCAAATGCAAAAACAAAATTCTGATCCGACTGGTAGTTCGAGAGATTAGTGCGTTCAAACTCTTCAACTATATTATATTAGTATAGATATTCGTTTTATTAGCACAATTATAGGGGATCCCAGACATACCACGGCCTGCGGTGGCGGCCTGTTGTATTCCCTATGCAATGTATGGGACATGCTTAAAACGTATCCCATGCGTTTTGCATGCCTACCGCAGGCCGCGCGTGTCTGAAGTCTCACATACATTGCACAGGGAATACAACAGGCCGCCACCGCAGGCGGCGTTTCTGTGATACACTTTAAGCTTGGAAGTTTCTTAGGGTTGTCGATAAATAAAAAATGCTCAATGGATAATACCCAATTTAATAAAGATAACTACACTGGCATTATTACGAAATATAAGTTTTTTCAATGCGAATAAACTGTCACACAATGGGTGGAAAAGAGAGGACAATACATTTCCTTTACCATCGGATTTGTCTCTCTCACACACATTGCGTTGTGTGACTTTGACAGAGATTCGCATTCAATAAAAAGCAGACAATCAGGTCCACGTATACTGGAGCAAGAAGCAATCAAAACATATTTCAAGGCTTCAAAACAAGTGTAAGAATGACACATAACCTTTTGGTCTAAAATATATACAGTCTTGAAAATGTTACCTTAAGCTTGATATTAGATAGTATTTATACAAACTCCCAACACTTCAGCTATCATGAAATTGAAAGTACGGTCGACCGCACGTCAGTGGAAACAAAACCAGCGTAAACTGGTCCCTCATAAAGTTACAACTCCCATAAAGGCTAGGCCAGCTCAAGGTCAAAGTGTTGCCACTGACGAGCGGTCGACTGTACAAAATCAAGATCTACTAAGTTAACAGTGCGTTTTTCAACCCGTTAGTAAATAGGTAACACTGTTGTTGTGTAAATTGATTATTTATAATAATAATAAATATTTAATTCAGACCTTTATGGAAAACGATAAGTGACATCACTCGAAAATTCCTAAACTATAAAAGATAAAACTATTTACACTACATCACTAGCTTCACAAATCTGAAATAGAAACTTGGACAAAATGGTCCAAAATTTGGTTTTTAATACTCCCATACATTTACTAATCCATGGCAATAATCACATTTTTAACATCGTATAGTTTCGGAATTACCGAGTGAGATCACTTATCCCTTCCACCCTGTATATAGTATTAATGTACAAATATGCTATATGTATGCTTGACTCGTTTCAAGTACGGGTAATTTTAATAATAGGTGAACGAGATCAATGACGAACAATTAAAACAATTTATTTCTAAGTAATATTGTGTCATCACGTAAGTGACAAATTGTCTTTGTGATAATAAAGTTATTTATACCGAAACCTTAATATGTAATATCATCACTACGCATACTGTTATTGAATAAATGTCTATTGAAACCCATTCTTTTATGGAAGTTTTGTTAAATATGTGTTCATACTGCTACAAAGGTCTACTTTCCCTCACCCTCCCTGGGAAAGGTTTGTGGGCATACCACGGGAGTTTCGGCATCATCACAGCTTGTGGGCATACCACGAGGGTTAAAGCATCATCCCATCGCCTTGTGGGCGTTAACCTCGTTCCCCATATAAGAGTACGCCTTAAACTGCCCCACCTTCTCCCCCCCCGTGTACAAGTACATCCGGAAGCACGGGTCGCAGAAGTACGCCGGCGCGAACGGCACCCGGTCGCACTCCGACACCACCCACTTGGCACCGAACTCGGCGCAGGTGGTGCAGTACACCATGTGGTGCTGGGAGGTCCACGTGTGGCACGGGTACGAGGACAGCCGCAGCGCGTCCGCGGCGCCCAGCAGGCGGATCTCGGAGAAGGTGAACAGGTGCTCGCAGTTGCCCTGGTGGACGTACACCTGGAAATAATATGGGTTGGCATTATACTGGAACTGTATTATAATAATAATGTTTTAGACAAATTCCCACGCGGCTGTTTAGTCCCAAGTTAAGCCGAAGCTTGTGGATGGGTACTCAACTGATAAACATACACATGTACTATTTAAATAAATACATAAATACATACAAACATCCAGAATCCGAAAACCAACGGATATGCTCATCACACAAATAGTCCCCGGGTGGGAATCGAACCCACGACCTCTTGCGCAGTAGGCAGGGTCACTACCAACTACGCCAACATACCATAGATAGGTATGTACTTAAATGCATAAAAATATTTTAGATTTTGAAACTGTGGTGACTCGTGTATCAAACGATACAAAACGCGTGACGCTTTTGACTCCTCCCCTTCCTACAGTGTTGATGACGTTTTTTTTAAAATAGCTTTACGGCTCTTTTTTTAACTGGGCTTTACGGCTCTGGAAGCAAAGTCCTTTTGAGCCAGCTTTAGGGCTCGTGATGAAAGTGTTGCTAGGACGGCCAGACTTTAAATTAACAGTAAAAAGATAATAATCCTCCTCTTTAGCAGAAAAAACTTGTAAAAAGAAACAAACTGTAAAAAAACTTATCTTAGTTTCCTTTCCTGTTCGAAGAGCGCACACGCATTGAGTTCGTCACGGAGGAAATAAAATAAATTCCGAGGAAAAAGTGTCTTCAGAAAAAGTGAATTCCGAGGTTTTTAATGGATCATTTAGACTGCATTAAGCTTAATCTTACCTTAGACCAGAGATGGGCAAAAAAATTACATTTACCTACTAAAATTACTTTTCTAATTAAGTATACTTTCTCGCTTGCTTTAATTTGGTACTTAACATCTCCGAATTGAGAATTTAGAGGTATTTATTATGTTTTTATACTCAATTCTCAATATTCAATTTTACTGTATTGAATGCTAACGACCGTTGGACCAGACGAGTTCCGGAGTGGAGACCGCGGGTGCGTACGCGCAGCGCAGGACGCCCCTCCGCCAGCTCGACTGAGGATCGGGTGTGGTAGCATTCATTGGGGAAGGTCTATGTCCAGTAGAGGATGTTGAAGAGCTGATACGATGATTCGTTGCACGTGGTGTTAGAGTATGGTACCTCCGGATGCCCCAGCTTGAGCACGAGGTCTTGCAGGCGCGTGGCGGCGAGGCCGCGGTGCGGGAAGCGGCCCAGGCCGCGCGCGGCCGCCCACGCGCGCACGCCCGCGCTCAGGTCGCGGCAGCCCGCGCGCTCATCCACGTAGAACACGTTGTTGATGAACAGGAAACCCGAGGGAAACAGATTCTGCAAACAACATATCGGTAACTCTTTATCAAACGACCATGAGTGCATCATTAGTAAGTAAATGATTTTTTATACTATCTTGGATAAATTTCCAGGGTATACCTCTGCGTAAGACGGCTGGCACTGACTGGATGCTGATAGCCACCTTATTGCTCTAACTACAGACTGGTTTCAAGTTAGGAGTAAAATAGTATGTGCCAGGAACATTGAGAATAGAGTGCAATGACCCCGCCCGTAATCTAAATAATCATAATCAAATTTATTGGTAATACGTATTACAAGTCAGAGGGTTAAACATAATCATAATATAACATACATTTAAATAGTAAGTAATTCAATAATTTAAATAATTAATACATACATACATATCTTCACGCTATGTCCCTGGCGGGGCAGGCAGACAGAACGGAGCGCCAAGTATCGTGATCCTGACACACATCTTTCGCTTCGCTCATTCTCATCATTCTCTTCATACACGCTCGCCTGGGACGCGAGTGCTCTTTACGTGTCCGTCTGTGAGCACCCGCTCTATCTGATCCTCGTATGTCAGTCTAGGTCGTCCCCGGCTCCTATTACCAATCACATTCGCTCGATATATTTGCGTCTTCATTCGTTCATCACTTATTCGCTCAACGTGTCCGAACCAACGGAGCATACCTTTTTTCATCTTAATGATGACACATTCATTCAGTCCAGCCATACTGAGTATCTCTTCGTTGCGTATCCGGTCGGCCAAGGTAACGCCGCACAGCTGACGTAGAGATCGCATCTCCACAGCATTTAACTTAATTAATAATAACAATGTCAAAATTACTTTATAATGTCTTTGTCATTTATAAACACGTTATGTGAGTAATACGACTTAGAAATAAGCCATTTCTTCAATTTACATTTAAATGCGTTGGTGGAAGCTGCATTCTTAACATCTCGCGGTAAACGATTATATACAGTGGACCCAAACACTTATACGTACGGCGCGGATCTTTTCGAATTTCTAGAAGGGGTTCAGTGTCGCGCCTTAGGGGAGGGCTATGTCCAGCAGTGGGCTAGTGCAGGCAGATGACGCTGCCTGCGCGTACCTTGGCGCAGGTGCGCGGCGTCTCGTTGGGGCGGTCGGAGACGTCGACGCGCAGGTCGAGGTCGTTGGCGCACTGGATGCGGTCGCGCAGCGCGCTCAGCGCGTGCCGCCCGGTCAGCACCACGTCGCGCCCGAACACCGAGTGGCGACGGCTCTGCAGGCGAATGCAACCATCATATTTTACAAACAATTTATATTAACACTAGCTGATCCGACAGACGTCGTTCTGTCATAATACCTACCTACAAAAATGTAGTCTAAATAGACTACATTTTTGTAGGTAGACTACGTCTAGATAGACGAAATATTAAATTAGAATTAATGGCAACACAATAAATTATGCAAATTTTATTCTATTATTATGTATCTATGCAACACAAACACAACTCTCATACAGACACACTACGCGTGACACACACTGGGCGGCGGCGTTGCGAAAGCGTTGCGGTTTTTTTCTGTAATGTTCGAAATAGTATGAAGCCCTTTACATCAAAGCGGCGCGGCGGCGGAGCGGCGCGGCGGCGGTGCGACGGCGAAAGCGACAAAACCGCGCGCACAGATTTGCGCGTTTTGATTTGACAGATTAGCGCAGACAGGCGTTGCGGAGCGGCGGCGGCGCGTTGTATTCCTTTATAAAATAAATAAATAAAAATAAAAATAAAAAAGCCTTTTATTTCCTGTTTATACAAGTTTAAAAAAGTAAATGTTATTCCTATTATTTGACAGGAACCCCTTTCTGGGTGAAGGCCTCCTCCAGATTTGCCCATTCCTCACGATTCTTGGCTTCGTCCAGCCAGCGGCGCCCCGCTGTTTGCTTTATTTCATCCTCCCACCGTGTTAGTGGTCTTCCCTTTCGACGTTTCCCCTGTGGTCCTTTCCACTTAGTTATTCTTGCTGCCCATCTTTCTTTCATACGTGCAACATGTCCTGCCCACTTCCATTTTAGTTTTTGGGCGTAGTTTAGGGCGTCTGTCGCTTTGGATGCTGATCGTATTTTTGTATGTCGTATTTTTTGGATTTTCTTTATATTAAGCATGCTGCGTTCCATTCCTCTTTGGCATGTGGTAATTTTTTGTTTTACTTTGCTTGTGAATTTCCAAGTCTGACAAGCATATGTTAAGCAAGGAAGCAAGCATGAGTCCATTGCCTTCTTTTTCAGCTTTGTTGGTAAGTTGCTCTTGAACACTTCTTTTAAGCTCCAGTACTTGTTCCATGTGCTTTTGATCCTTCTCTCGACTTCTAGTTCATTATTATTATTGAAACTGATTAGTTTGCCAAGATATATGTATTGGTCAACATATTGTATGCAATCATTTTCTATTGTTAATGTTCTCTTGGTGCTGTTTGTCATAGCTTTTGTCTTGCTTAGATTCATTTCTAGTCCGACTAGTCTGCTAGCTTTGTGGAGTGTTTCGATCATGTATTGTAGTTGGTTAGTAGTCTCTGATATTAATAGGATGTCATCTGCGAATCGTAGGTGGTTAAGGTAATTCCCTTGGACGTATTCCTTTATAGTGTATGAGAACCCCTACACAGAGCGGCGGCGGCGCGGTTTGTATGAAGACCGCTCCGCACCGCGCCGCGCCGCCGCCGCTAGCGGTATATGTTGTCTGAAGGGCTCCGCTTTATATTCGCTTTCCGCAGATTCGCCGCCGAAACGGTTTCACAACGCCGCCGCCCTGTGTGTGTTACGCTTTAAACACACACTGTGGGACATCCTGGCCAAGGCCCCGAGCAGAAAAACAGCGCGACAGCCTGCGAGTTGGGGACTTTCATACAGCATCACGGTCTCCACAAAAATAGGGCTATATACATTTCTTGCTTTATATTCTAAACTAGCTGTTTCATGCGACCTCGCCCGCGTTTTACAAGTTATTTCTGACTTTCTTTTTGCTCGGCTCCTAAAGGTCGGGGCGTGATGTTAAATAGCCTATAAGCTTCCTCGAAAATTGGGCTATCAAATGCATTTTCAAGATTTCCAGTTCCAGAGATTTTCGCGTTCAAACAAAACAAGACGAACTCTAGCTTTATTATATTAGTAGACAAGATATGGCTTAAAAGTCTAGTAACCAAGCCAAAACTTTTTTGAAAAAAAATGTTGACAAACTTACATTAGGTTTGTCACGCTGGTTGGACTGGAATGCTCTGTAAACTCTCACACGGAACAGAATGTCCCGGCCGGGGTCCAGCAGCACGTCCTCATCATCGTTCTCCCCAATGTCTTCCTGCAACACAATATACCAGCCAACTTCAGTCATTGTTTCAGCCTGTAGACGTCCACTGCTGGACAACGGCCTCCCAGGGATCTCCACGACGACCGACCTGCGACCTTCACCAGATAGTCTGATAGGCCTACGCTGCGTCTTCCGATACGCGGTCGCCACTCGAGAACGTTTCTGCCCCCAATGGCCGTCAGTTCTATGAATGTGTGCCCACTGCCACTTAAGCTTCGCAATTCTTTGAGCTATGTCGGCGACCTTGGTTCTCCTGTGGTCTAGATCAAATTAATAAGTTACTGACCTCTAGCATGTTTGGTGTCACCCTCATTCCCCTATATTTGAGTTTCGTTATAAACTGACTGCTGGGGTCCCTGGTCTTTCTAATCCTGCAATTCTTCACCACAAAGGGCTCATAGCCGGCATCCTCATCGGTATCGGGCACTTGGATCCTTGATAATGTCTGCATATCATTCACCAGACCTGGCATTGGTATATTGGTGGGCATGACCAGTTCCTTGCCGGTGATCAAGTGTTCTGGACTGAAACGTACATGAATCATCATCAATATAAAACATAATCGCTTCCCGCGTCTGTACGCTTAGATCTTTTAAACTACGCAACGGATTTTGATGCGGTTTTCACTATCATTCAGATAATTTATTCCGGGTGGTTTATAGGTGCTTATCCTGTGCAGGCGAAGCCGCAGGAAACAGCTGGAGGGCAACTGACTGGTCAACGCACGGCCCAAACCGCTGAGCCTAGAGAGACTTGAAATGTACAAAGGTGTGGGACAGATAATTAGCGGGACAGTAATCACTATAATCCCACCAACCTGTTCACATCCATAGCTGGACATAGGCTTACCAATGAGCGCCTTTATTTAATTTACTTTGCTTTACAACTTTGCAACAATAAACTTAAAACCACATGAAATTTCATCTGGAAGTTAATTAAAGTGGTTTATTGTACCAACAAGCCAGTTCAATGAAATTAGCAAGCAAAGTGAATGCCATCAGTCTGTAGACGTGCAATGCTGGACAAAGGTCTCCACCACGACCGGCCTGGCCGGTGGTGGGAGGCCTGCCTATGCTGCGTCTTCCGATACGTGGTCGGCACTCGAGAACCTTTCTGCCCCAACGGCCACGAGCGATGTGCCCAGCCCACTGTCACGTGTCATTAGGTATTTACCTGCAATATTTGGCAAGAATTTCAAACTTCTCATCAGTAAGGTCAAAACCAATGAACTCCCTGATCTTTTTGTCCTGAAACTCTTTGAGGCCGGCTTTAGAGGATGGACGTCCGAATACTGGCAAGCAATCAAACACGTCTGGCAGTTTCAACGGGATCATCGGGGGAGTAACAACATTCCCGTTAACATTATACCAATGGGGGCCCGTATCTTCAGTGTAGATGTCCACTTTGCGAAGGTTCATGATTTCCGATTCCCTGTCTGACATTTTGTGTGGGACTTTGAATACTTCTTTCTGTGAAATATCTTTGTCTTGACTGTCTGATGTTATTGCAGCAGATGGAGTATTAGATTGGCTGGATCCCTCATTACATGAATCTATTATCGAATCTATATCTGTGTTTGAAATGTCCCAACACCATGTTATACCATGATGTGTCAGACCTTCAGAATAGCCAGGAGTGCATGGCACCTTCTCTACATTTAAATGTCCAGAATCAGTTTGAATTGAAGGTTTATCCATAGAGTTAGAGGTACATGGATTCTGATCGACTGTGTCACCGTTCTTTGGGTTCACTTGTGCAGTGTTGTTTGATACTGTATCAGAGGACATTCCAGCTCTATGTTGATCTATTGGAACTATATCAATGGTGGTTTCAGTAGCATTTGTCTCTGTAATATCTATTGTGCTAGAAATTATGTTGGCCTCCTCACTAATAGAGCTTTTATTTCCAATAACGAGACATTCAGAATCCGTTACTGTAGTCAGCTGTGCATCGTTACTACTGCATTTTTTTTTCTGTTCAATACAATTAGAATCATACAATCCATAAGAATTCATATTGGTCGTTTCAGACTCCCTTTGATCATCAGATGGATGCCCCATAGTAACATTAAATTCAATGTTCGTATCTTTATAGTCTGTAGCAATCTGTGACGGTATTTTATGTAGATTTTTTAAAGTGTTCTCTGCAGCATCCTGTGGAAGATGTACATCATACCAATCAATTTGACAGTCTCATTGTCTTGGTTTTTAGTAAAGAACAAATTTAAATTAGCTATGGATATGACCAAAATGAAGCAAGTACCTCCCTTTTTACCTTAGGATGAAGTATAAGTACTAATTCTGAACACTATAGTAGGTACCTAATTATACAAGGACCCTAACAAATGTTTAGTCTAAAATACAGTAATTAAACAGAGTTATCATGAATTTGCATCTAAACTGCCTTAACCATATTTTTGAATTTATATGGTTCCATCCTCCTCCTCACCTCAAAAGGAAGATAGGAACCCGGTTGGAGTGGAGAAAAGGGGGCGCTGACGCCAGGGCAGCGTCCGACTCCAAAAAAGTGAAAGTATTTTTCATTGCGCCCCCTTTTGTCCGCACTGACCGGTAATTATTTACCTTGGAATCATTCTTCTGCTCACATTTAATTGTTGACTTGCTGTTTCGTTTTCTGGAACGATTTTGTTTGCTAGCTATTTTCTTCATTCCGGCCGTGTACTGTGATTTTACTGGATAGCAAACAGATTTAATTGAATAACAAGAATGGCTGGCGATGCAAGTTGCAATTGCATGCAGAAAGAAAATCAATTCAAATTAAACACACTATAGTGTGGATAACCGGAACTGAATGAATATAGTCGCAGATGTCAGATTGTTTTCACATCGTTGACAGTGTAGTGCTCAGATGTGTAATGCATAGATTTTTACTCTGAGATTATTACCATAGATTTGCACTCAGCGTATAGCATGAAATAGCAATAGTCTTTAACCCCAATAATTTGAGAAGACGCTTAGGGTTTTGTTGAAAGAGATAGAAGATATTATATCTGTCTAGCTTACTCTTACCACTTTTGTAATAAGTGTGTCCCTCTCTGATTATTATTATTATTTTAGTGCGTCCTCTATTGCTTTCTCTCTTTATGGTGTAGTGTGATAAATAGAGATGTCCAAAAACTTGAAAGTTTGATTCTGATGATCGAATCAATGAACTATTTCTTGAAATTGATTGAGCGTATCCAGTGAGCGGGGCACAGAGTTCCCCTGTGACACCTAAAATTAGTCATTGCGCAGAAATCACCTAACCGCCAAAAAAACTCCACGGGGGACTTGTAAAAAATATTTTTGGCAAGGCAATTTTTTATGGCTTTGGATTACAATTTTTGAGCCAAAGATTTTTTTAAATGCTTTTTAACAATGTAATGTATTATGATTATTTAATAAATATATTAATAAAATAATAAATAGGGCTTAGGATATAAAAAAAATATCTCAAGGTCACGCACGTCCTAGCGTTTGTGCATTACACTCATTTCGTGTTCGATTCGTGTTCGATATATAAAAAAGACCGGCGGGATTCCCTTTAGTGTAACCATTGATAAAATAGATATACATTAGCTGAATGTCTGCAGAAATCTACCAAACACAATAGGAAAAAATGCGATAAACATGCCGCATACGTTCTAATGTGTCCATGGGGGTAGAAAACCAAAAAGACACTTACCTATTTAAAAGATTTTGATTAGAAAAAAAATGACAGGAACTTAAGAATATGAATTAATTAAGAATCCTGCCACTTTTGTAATTTGTCTATATAATCTGAGTTAATCTAGTCTGTAACATATAATTCGACAGCCGAGTTTGCCAAAATGGCAGAAATCTTTCAAAATTATCACAATGGTTCCCACCCCCTGCCTCATTCGTCATCAGTCAAAAAACCCGGAATACGAAACGGAAACGGTTGAGTGCACTAAAGGGCCATTACAGACCAAAAACATAGAGTTAGGATCTCTTTGGTGGGCGCCCGCGATGGGAGTAATTTTTTTTTTCCTACATGACCAAAAACGTTGACGTCTTTTTCATGAATCAAATACGAATCGGAAACATAAAGTGCACAAATTACCTGCGATGTACTTAATAGGCTGTATTGCTCAGCACCATTGCCTTCCTGACAGAGACGAATATTAAAAACTACCAACACACGTCACAGACTAGTGTTACAAAACTATCGACAGTTTTCCTATCGTAAGTGAATAGACCAAATCAGCCACAATATTGATCGCACTGATCGATAGTATTGATAACTGAGATTCGATAGTATCGATAGCACAAAAACAAACAATAATAATGATGGGGTTTAATAGTATCGATAGTATTGACCGTCTATAGCAGCTAAACAATCGATAGGTACTATCGACAGTATTGATTCTGACCATAGCACACACTATCTATAGTTTTGAACTATCGATAGATGTATTGAATTGAAAATATTACACCAACTATCAATAGTACAAAGCTATCGATAGTATCGATTGTTATGCTGCTATTGACGGTCAATACTATTCAATTCCATCAATAATATTGTCATATTTGTGCTATCGATACTATCGAGTCTAAACTATGCTAACGATAGTGACTATCGATATCGATCGGCAACACTATCACAAGGCAACATCATAACTTTTTTTAAGATTGCAAACAAAACAATCTAAAAATTCGATTATTTGTCCTAGGTTACGATAATATTATTTGAAAAATGCTTTCATTGTGGAATTTATTTGAGGCTTCATTACTGTGTCTCAATGCTGTATGCATACTTCACGAAGAAAGGTTTATGCAAAAGAGTAAGTAATCCTAACCTCACACATGTCTAAATACCTACATCAGTTTGTTTTGTTTGCAATATTCCTGCTAAATAAATTTCAATTTTAGTGGGATGGGGCGCCAACAACCAGAGCCATGGTTTCGGAGATCAATCATCAATTAAATCACAGATTTTAAACTTAGTTAGATCCATCAGGACTGTTACAAGAAGTAAGTAGATACCTATATATGTACCCTAATAAATCTGATCCTGATTGCTAGACACAGACCTTCGGTTCGGTTGGGGTGTACCAACAAAAGGGGGCAGAACAAAATGCAAAAACAAAGTTCTTCATATTGCCCATGCTTTCTTTGGTCACAGAATAATAGTGCTTTATTACACACTACCATTGTCTTTATTCAAAATGTTTTGCAATGCATTGCTACAAATTGTGTTTGTTTATATTTTAAACTACCCATTTTCTTTTTCAGTTCCATTGATTCTCTTCAACATTCTCACGATATTTTTTAAATTACTTTTGGGATAAACGAAGAATAAACCTAAGTATATGTACCTACTAATTTAATTATAAGAAATATTGTTAAACAAGTGTTACTTTTCTTTTCCCATTATTTGCAAGCTTCCTCTATACAAATTCAGAATAATTTTCGGACAGGTACCTACTTAACTAGCAACTTCATTATGTACATAAACTATCTGTATCACAGAATACACATTCCGTGATCATCATTTTGTAGTTTAGTATTAGGTAACTTTACTACTGGTAACTAATAGATTAAGTTTTTCCCAAAGTGCAAGTAAATATTTTAGAATTTGGCGGGTTTATTGGCTGAAATAAATGGCACTGGCCATGTGGCATTTCTGCGTTGTCTAGGTATCGATCGGCTGCGTTCGTCATAAAAGTTAATTTATCAAAAACATGATTCTCAACATTAGAAAGGTACCTCACTAAACCGGTACGTAGAGGTACTTTAGGGTTGGTCTACGATGCGGGGCATCGGTCACAGTCAGTGATTTGAATCTGAGGTGATTTGATACAAGTCAAGGTCAGCAAGCAAGTGCAGCTGCATGAGGTTAGCGCGGGACCGATCGTCATGGAGATCCCCCGTGTAGGCCTTTGTCCAGCAGTGGGCGTATTCTTCTATATGATGATCTATTAATCTAATATCCAGCAGAGTCCGATTTGTTCTATTGTTTTCATGTAGGTACCTAGCTTTTTTCCGAATACGTTTTCCGTGAACGAAATAGCGATCATTAGTATTGACGATCGCCGAAAATAGCCTATTCCAACGTTTTACATTAAAACCTTTTTCAAAATCGCTTTTTTATTATCTGTTCGGTTCGGTGCCGAAAGCAAATGCGTCTCAGAAAAGATAGAAATAGAATGAGTACCTATTGACTACCTGTCAATCATTCATTCGAGCGGTTTCAAAATATCGGTCGACACACCATCAGCTTGTTATGAATATGCCCTTATTATTTTTTACGAACGCATCCATAAGTGACAAGTGTCTATTGTCTATGGCATAAAGAATCGGCGCCATATTGGTCAGAGACAAAACGCCGGCATTTTCCTTTCCGCCCGAAGCGTCTGTAGTTTCAACGCGGAAAATTGGTAAATGATGGCAGCAAATAATTATTTTGGGTTTACTCACGGAGGAACCCAATACGGGTGAGTTATTTATCATATTACTGTATAAATTTCATTACAAATCATGTTCTAATGTTAACCTAGGCGTAGATGACTGATACGCAGCCTTGTGCTCGCGTTTCTGCTCTAATCAAAATGGCGTCTGATGTGTATTGATCGTGGTAATCTGGTCCAGGAGTGCGGATTCGTGTGGTTGTGACGTTGTTTCTGTAATTTTAGCGCGGCGACTGCGAGCGCCGCGTACGGAGGTCAAACGGGGTACGCCGTGGCCCCCGCGGCCACCGCGGCGACCTACGGCACCCAGCGCGCCGCCGCCACAGGGTACGACACAGCTTATCAAGCGGCGGCCGCCACACAAGGTTCGTATCAAATTATGTCGCAGGAAATATCCAGATCCGCAACTAATGCTGATTGTTGTGATGAGTAATTATAATAGTAGGACGTTATAAAATGTACATAATGTTGGACAATACCGCGATTAGACTTTGGTTGGGCATAAAATCAATATCAGTGCGACGGTGACATTGATTTTCGTAGGTAGACCTAGGTAGGTTAAAAGTTGCATGTTCATTTCTAAAGATTTTAAGATGAAACTGCGTAGGTGGCTCTGGCTAGTACAGAAATCCTTTTAATCTGTTAAAGAATTCCATGACATGGAATAAAAATCTCACTTAATTGGTGAGTAAGACATCAAGGGTTAATTTTATTGATAGTTCGGATATGTTCATAACTTAACCATATGTGACTTAAACCATAAACACCATGTAACTTCTTTCTTACCATGTTACAGCAAATAAATACATTTCATTTCAGTAGGACTGTACGCAACACAGTACAAACTTGTTTGAAACCACAACCTCTGGCGCTTGAGTTGAACAACCAAACTGCTGAACTAATGATGCTGTCATCACTTTACCTGGTCACGAGTTCAATACAGACGGCAAATCTATACTAATAATATGATAAAGCAGAAGAGTTGTTTTTTATACGTATTAGAGTCGGAAGTGATGAGACTAGATGACGAGTCGGAGCGCGCGGGGGGGTGCGCGGGCGGCGCGGCGCGTGCGCCGAGTCCTTCGGCGGCGCGTCGCCCGCCCGCCCTCCCCGCGCGCTGAGACGACAAGGCTCTACTCTGATCCACTACTGTGCTCACGTAGCACCGTTGGCCTGCCAGTAGTAGCGATTTTTGATACTCGTAGTAGGTAGGCCCACGAACCGAGTGCCCACCAAATAGACTAGTACTTGATGTTTGTTTGTGTGTGTGTGGCAGCGGCGCACGCGCACGCCCACGCGCACGCGGCGGCCGCGGCCGCGTCGGCGTACGACGCGAGCAAGTCCGCGTACTACCAGCAGGCGGCCGCCGCCTACCCCACCGCCGCGCCGCCCACGCCGCAGTACGACACCACCGCCGCCAAGCCCGCCTACTCTACGCCGGCCACCTACGCGCAGGTCAGTCAGTTCACCACATTCAAACATCTATCAGCAAGTCAAGTCAAAGTCAAACCATTTTATTGTACGTTGTATAAATGTACCCAGTGTGCTTACATGCAATAAAATAGTTTTGACTTTGATTGCATATGAATGAGTACACTGGGTACTTTTTTTATTTAATCTGCGATCGGTCCATATACCACGAGCGGATATTTTGGGGTTTCAGTGGACTCCACATTCCACAAGCCAAGTGAACTAGGTACATTTATATATCATAAATTTTTTATCTACCACCGCTTCCTGGGTGTTAGCGCTGGGATGAAGAAGCGGCGCAACAAATTACCGCAATATATCTCTTAAAATCGAATTTGTATCACATAATTTTTGTAACGATTGTGCGAGTTTGAAGTAACATCAACACCAGGCATCTTAGTCATTCAAAAATGACTATTTTATTAGGAAGAAGGTAGTACAAGGTTGAAGTTATACAAGGAGAAGATTGATAATCGTATATTTTTGCGTAAAATAAAATGAGACTTGTAAAAAATTAGGATTTTTGTTTACCAACGACCTTTGATCGGTAATTTTTTTTCCCAACCTCTAAGGTGAAATATTTTTTTGCAATTGAAATGGGACCACACTCGAAATTGAGAAATAACCACATCATTATATCAGACTAGCCGTTGCCCGCGGTTTTGCCCGCGTGGAATAAGTATTTTTCCCCCGGGAACAGTTTACCGCGGTGAAAAGTAGCCTATATGTTATTCTAGGATAAGCTATCACTGTACCAAGTTTCATCAAAATCCTTTCAGCTGTGAGAGTGTGAAAGAGTAACAAACATCCTTAGAAACTTTCGCCTTTATAATATTAGTATGAAGTATTATATTGTCTATGTGTAATTTGTCATTGAAAGAAAGAAAATTATTTATTTGCTAGAAACTCGCTTTATTTGATGATGGAAATGGTAAAGAAAGGGAATCCTATGACCTTGGTTCTGGTTCATAATAAATAACACAGCTTTCAAAAGGTTTATTGTGCCAAAAATAATATTGAACAGTAAAATGAAATGGTGTTGGTAGTCACTCATCAATCATGTTAGATGAAAGCGTAAGTCAGCACACTGGCTCGTTGGGCGACTGCCAAGTACCTATGAAGCTTTTCAAACAAAATATATTGGTTATTTTGTTAGAGAGATGACTTGTTAACTTCCTGTTTGTTTTCTATTTACCAGTTTTTTACTCGTGTATCTGCTGAAACTATGTATTTGGAATAATTTACCAAGATACTCAAAAATGCGTCAAAATAGGCCATATCTGCTGACTGCGTTGACTTAGAAGTTTGACTTTTTCACAGCTTTAAGGGACTGCAGACCACAGTATTTGATACTAATTTCAAATTGATACCTCCACGCGGTTCTGAGAAAAATGGTCTTGACAAACGGAAACGGAGTGATCCTATAAGGGTTCCTTTTTCCTCTTTTGAGATACGGAACCCTAAAAAACGTGCTTAAGTTTCGAAAAACTCATTGATACAGTTGCCGGTACGTCAGTGGATACACTTTGACCTTGAGCTGGCCTAGCCTATTAGGAAGTTTCAATACTATGAGGATGGACCAGTTTATACTAGTTTTGCTTCCACTGACGTGCGGTCGACCGTACGAACCAAGGTTCAAACCCACGACCTCATGAACGTGTGGCGAGTGCACAACCAACTAGGCTACCACGGCTTTTGTTACCTAATATAATTGAAACAAACTGTGAAGAATGGTTTGACTCAGTTTTTGTATGCAATCTCAAATTGCTTAGTTTTTGTACGCGTCTGCCTGCCTAGTGATGCTTGATTACCATGAAATTGATTTTGGCAGTTGATTCAAATCATGCTAAGATTAGATTGATACGCCATGACTCATTCCTTGCAAGTTGCAACACGGCACTGGGGAATAAAATGCAAATAAAAATATATTATGTATACACCCAGACTGTGAGCAACTAGCACACATTATAGTATAGAACATACTACTGTTTCCCGCGGCACTGCTTGCGTATCTATAGGCTATGGGTTATTCTGTCATTAGTCTGTCTACAAACTGTTATTACAGTACGGCAGATTTTTCCCTTTTTATTCTGTTTGTTGCATAAATAGCGCGGGAAAGGATAGCCTCCCTGATGCGTCGCACGCGGGACAGTCCCAGCAGCCTCCTTAACACCATAGTGGAGCGGGCGGACTGCCCAGTAGTCAGGTTCTGGAAGTGGGGTCCAGAACCGCAATATTTAATGTTACGTGATAGTGATAGGTACATATTTAATATTCAAATTCATAATTTCCAATAACTACTAACATTATATTAAGTCTTTACTAACAAACTATGGATTGTATTATCTGAAATAAATATAATAAATTATGTAATTAAAAATTAAGAACGATGTATATAATCTATATTAATTACTGTAAAGTTTCGTCAAAATCTGTAATAAACATCCAATAACATAATATTAGCGGTATACAGAATACGTAGAAGTTAAATAAATTCTTATGATGAACATTTGTATGTCCAGTACGGAGGTGCGCACACGCAGACTGGCGCGCGCGCGGGCGGCGGCGCGGCCAAGGCGGCGTACGGCGGCGTGTACTCCGCCACCACCCCCGCCGCCTCGTACCCCGCGCAGGCGTACACCGCGCCCGCCGCGCAGACGCCCAAACGTGAGTACCGGCCAGACCAACAAACAAACAACACTATTATATTATTATAACCAGGGACCATAAAAAAAGGATCCCATAGAACAGTTGATAAAATAACAATAATAATCAGAGAGGGACACACTTATTACAAAAGTTGTAAGAGTAAGCAAGACAGATATAATATCTTCTATTTCTGTCTACGTATGTGATTTTTTTGTATGTCTACGTATATGATAACTGTCAACGCACAACAACCCGACTCAAATAGAGTGTTTGTTCAGTTTGACCCCGCCATGTAAAAAGCGTCTTCTCAAATTATTGGGGTAAAAGACTATTGCCATTTTATGCTATACGCTGAGTGCGTTCTATGGGATCCTTGTTCTTAGCCAGGGACGACACTTTGGTAGCAAAACTTTTTTTTTCGAATGGATTTTTATGGCCAATTGAAAAACAGTATAATGTAAAGGCCAGTTTCAATATTCAGAATATAAAAAACCGTCGGTTACAGCACGGTCATCACAAAAATAGGGCACAACCAGTCCCTAGTCTGAGATCCACACAGTTCACAAGCTCACTAAACTGATAGTAGGTTTAATGAAAGTTTAACAAGGTACAATTTGGAACGAACTAGTTAAGTCGTTTGTTACACTCTTTGATGTAAGTTCCATCCAATCATCGATGATCGATTCCGCACCATGTATACTTTAAATGCACCTGTTGCATATAGTACTATCACGGCAGAATAGATATGACATGATATAGATAGAGGCTCTCGATCGGGATGTGACCATATTATTGACAAAAAATACTTATTGGTAAATCAATATACAAGCATGATTTTGTACGCGTATGTTGTTCACAGAGACGAATAACCGCGGCAACACCGCGTACGACACGGCGCTGTACAACGCGGCCACCATGTACGTCGCGCAGCAGAGCAAGACGGGCGGCGGCGGCGGCGCCGGCGCCGGCAGGTCAGTGAACCTTTTTGTCAAGTTTATTTTACTACTCTGCAACTGCAATGAGTCACTACGCGTCTCCCGCTTCCCCCTACGTCGCCCCGCCGTTATAGGTACAGAGTGCAAAAACGATTGAAAAAGTATTGGGCGAAAGTATGGGATTAAATTAATATTTATTTATATTTTCAATAAAAAATAAAAAAATTCTTGCCTCAGCCACCGCTGAAATTTCGATAGAAGCCAGTTACCACAAGTATAAGATGGACGTAGAAGTAGCATGCAGATCGGATATTTATGGTATGTTTAAAGTGTTGTTGTATGACGCAGTGGCGGTTGGAAGAACTACAACAAGAGTGGCGTGGGCGCGGCGCAGGCGCGGCGCCCCAAGCCGCCACCCAAGGCGCAGCAGCTGCACTACTGCGACGTGTGCCGCATCTCCTGCGCCGGCCCACAGGTATCTACCACCTCTATTCTACTCGTCTCTTCTCTCACGTCCACACTCTCCCTCCAGCTAAAGTCCGTTCGCTTAGATACGGACGCCTTTGTAAAATGCCGCCCGGCACGCGCCACCTCTAGTCAAAGGTGGCCACGGCAAAAACAAAAGACGCCGACAGCGGCGTACACCCGCTGTTAAACTTGGCATTTTATATCGATCGTTCAGCACTTTAAAAGGGTGTGTTGACTGCTGCGTACGTTTATAGACGAACTTTGTAAGTTTGTGTGGGAACTTTTTGTAAAACATGTACCTAAGCACATTTTAATTGATGTCCATCGACATTATGTTGAAATGAACTTTTGTTTCTTGCGGTTATACGGGCCGATTCCGCTACTTGTAGTGTTATCATCAATTATTTCCACGGTCCCCCTTCTGGGCGTGACGTCACACTACATTTACTTCGTCGTCGAGCAGCTCAGTTAATCTCTCCTCTTATGCCAAGCTTTGGCAAATTCTCTCAGTCGCATTTTGTATGTATGTAGGTAACAGTGTGTGTATGTGTTTGTGTGTAGACATACAAGGAGCACCTAGAGGGGCAGAAGCACAAGAAGAAGGAGGCGGCCGTGAAGCTGGCGGCGGCGGGCGCGAGCGCGGCCTGCGGGCGCGCGGCGGGCGGCTCGTCGCTGCGCTGCGAGCTGTGCGACGTGACGTGCACGGGCGCGGACGCGTACGCGGCGCACGTGCGCGGCATCAAGCACCAGAAGGTGGTGAAGCTGCACACCATGCTCGGCAAGCCCATACCCTCCACGGAGCCCACCAAGCTCGGCGGCGCAGGTCAGTTGCACGCGCACGCGCATTATCATAATCATACTTTATTGGCAATTATTCAGTTGCATGTCAAAAATAAAATGTCGATACAAATTTGAATACTAAAATAAAATATATTATTAAACATACTAGCTATTAATTTATTTTATTATTTTATTTGACATTTTATTTTATTGATTTGACATTACACTTACAAATTACCAATAAATTATGTCTATGTCTTAATACATACTACCTATTGTAGGACATTGTTTGCTCCTCCAGGGTCACGTAGAGATGCATTCGATACCGATATGACGGCGATATTTGACGCATTTTTTGTTTTAACCCATATTTCTGATGACTATTTTCAACAGCGGGTCATATGCAAAATCGCTTTTCCTCACATATTATATGAATCTTGTGTTTTCTAAATAACGTCTGAAAATTACGTTCTCTATTTAACCTTTTAACCGCCAACGTCATCGATTGACGTGATCAAAATGACATTCTAAATATAGTGCATTAAGGTTTGATATCGTACAAATTCTATGTCATATTTATAAGACGGCGGCGGTTAAAAATTCTATTCTCTTTGTACCTAACCTTTTTTTAACCATTTCTCATTTTTTCTAACTCTTTGTAACCTTTTCAGTCGATTAAATAAATACAATATGTACCTAAGTATTTTATTTTTCTGCTATTTAAAATTCACTATACGTATTTTTTTACATATCGGTATCGTCATCGATGCATCCCTAACCTATTTCTTCTGCCTAACTCATAGCTGTAGTCCAGCGTATAAACGTGACGTTATCATAGTCCTCGGGGTAGCAACGCACTTGTAGCTTTTAGGCTGCAGGTTGAGGACAGTCACTAACCTATTTCTTCTGCCTAACTCATAGCTGTAGTCCAGCGTATAAACGTGACGTTATCATAGTCCTCGGGGTAGCAACGCACTTGTAGCTTTTAGGCTGCAGGTTGAGGACAGTCACCGCTTGCCGTGGGTCCGGCTGGTGTGGCCAGGGTGCCAGTGCCACTCCATACCAGAACTAGACATTTCTTAAGTTGAATTTCCAAATTGTCGATTATTTCTGATAAGAGTTGGTCACATCTGTTCACTAGATGTCGCCACTAGTCGAATACATCGCGCTATGGAATTGTCCTTTGATAACTAAGCGACACTAATGCTTTATTGTATGCTTACTATATTTAACAAGCTGTGCTTGCGTACTGGCTTTGCCTATCAATAAATAGCTGTGAACAATATCGGCTTTTAGTGTAGTGAAATACTACCAAGGTATCAGAGTAAACATTGGTCCTTCGAGCCGGATGTCACATCTGTTCACGAGATGTCGCCACTCTTAACAATTTCTATACGCCACGGCATGTCTATATGTCACTGTTGTCTGTAATGTAATGTATGAGGAAAAGATCATATGCTTTGTATGTTGCCGCATGACTTTTTATGTAATACCATTTATAATCTTGTCATTCATATCAGAGGGATGATGTGCTCAACTTGTATGTATTATGTATTAAATGTATGTATATGATATGATGTCGTGGAATGGAATCTCTTAATGTATACATATTCAGATATGCTCTCCAAATGCGATATGAAGTCGTGTGGAGAACGTATTTGTCAAAGTATTCTGCATCTGTGCCGATCCCCACTGTAACATATCTGTATCCAACGCGGCGTCGGCCTATAGCTGTGCGAGTCAAATTTTCTCTTAATCACTTATTATACTGAAATTTTTCGCCACTCGGCGGTACAGATATGGAGCGTGATTCTTGTGGGCCTTTTTTATACCGAAACTTGATCGTTCTAGACGGAAGTAGTTTATGGAGTGCCTGATGGCTCGACATACATAAATATTTGTAATGAACAAAAGGGTCCTGTGCTGTTGGGGTTGATGCTGTTTCTGCCCCTCGGCTATACGACAGCATTGACGTCAAAAGAGAATATTATATTCCAATTTTGATTAATTAATAATAAAAAATAAAAAACAGACTTCACAAAAGTATCTAGACTTGTAGAAAAGGCTCGAGTATTTCTGTGTAATAGTTGTTTAAATCAATGAATTCAAAGACCTTCGGCTGGCAACTACATGCCACTGTAGAAAAGGCCCAAAGAAAACACAGTCACCATTGAAAAATAACCTAAAAAACAATGCTCACCAAGAGAAAATTTGACTTCATCAGCCAAAAAGACGGTGGCCGGCACGCCCAAGATCGCTTTCGTTGCGTCCGGGGGTCTGAGTACCGTGGGCACGGGCACCGGCACCAACAAAGACAAACCGGCAGACAAGGACAAGGAGGGCGAGGAGAAGGATGACGACGGGGGCGAGGGCGAGCCGGAGGTGCAGCCCGTGGGGCAGGACTACATCGAGGAGATCCGCGGCGACGACGGCAAGGCGCTCAGCTTCAACTGCAAGCTGTGCGACTGCAAGTTCAACGACCCCAACGCCAAGGAGATGCACATGAAGGGCCGCAGGCACCGGCTGCAGTACAAGAAGAAGGTGAGACGCTTTGTACTAGCTATACTTAACTTATCTCCTTCGGGGACCAGATATAGATACCTGGCGGCACTTCCACCGACGGTGCCCCAATCCGATTTTTGGTCGTCGTAGCTACCATTATCGGGTAGATGGTCTAAAGGTGCCACCGAGGTGCGCCACCGAACCCGATCTTCGCTTCTTCGCGCCCGGTCACGCAGATCGTCGCTCCATCTAGCCAACGCTTTCCCACTCGCGGTCTCCACATGAGATGTAAAAAGTAGGACACTGAAGATGCATGTTTGTGTTTAAGGTAAATTCGGATTTTCATCACACTTTCCGCAAAATGAACTACAACAATCATAACAACAGTCTATAGCTTGAACAGGATATTGTGTATGAGCCAATCAGTAGACACATATGAACAGGTGCGGGTCATCCGATGATTATTTAGTAAAAGGTTTGAGGCGGCCGTCGAGCCCGGCGGCCTCGCGGCTGCCGGGAGCTCCGGTCGTCGTATGATTACAACTTTACCATGAGGATGGCCCGCTGACATACTTCTATTAATTTAGTAAACTTGTAGTTTTTTTTTGCTAATAATAGATATAGATAGACTATGTAACTGTGTGAGGAAACCTGCATACGCCGAAGAAGGCGCATGTGAAGTCTACCAACCCGCACTAGGCTAAAGTGGTGGACTATAGCCCTCGTTGAGAGGGTAGAGCTGAGCCCTAACAGTGGGCATATTAATAGGCTGTTGATTTGGTTTGAACAGATATGCGGGATATATTTGTACGTGTATGATGAGTACAGATAGTATAGAGATGTAGTTGATTGATTGCTTGATTGGTGGCAGGTGCAACCGGACCTGGAGGTGAAGGTGAAGCCGTCGATGCACCAGCGCAAGATCGCGGAGGCCAAGGCGCAGCGCATGATGGCGCGCGACGAGCTGTGGGCGCGCCGGCGCATGCACGATGTAAGCCCACAAACACGCAGTCAAACAAACAAGCTTGCACACATATCAGTATATATAAAAGAAGAGACTGACTCCGCTATGCCTTGAGACTTTGGTTGCTCATAACTCTACAAAAGTGGACTCAACTTCTTGAACTTGAATTTATTTTATTGTAAGTGTTAACCGATGGTAATTATGCCCCCATAGGGCATGGAGGACGAGGAGCGCGCGTACTGGGAGGGCTCCGGCGCGGGCCCGGAGCCCTGGGGCTGGCGCGGGCCGGGCGCGCCGCCGCACGCGCATCTGCACCACCCCCATCACGTACGTACCACCTCTATTTCACTTACAAACCCCCCCCCCCCCCCCCCCCTACTTGAGCTCACTGCTACACTATTTGTGATATTTGATCTGTTTTTAATTTTTGTCCTGCTTTTTATAATCTGAATAATATCAAGTATACAGATCATACTTCAAAAGATAGCTAGATATACTGCATAGCTATTCAAAATAGTTCCTGAGCAAACTATCAGCCACTAGTCTTGGTTATGTTCAGTGCCGAATTATTGAGCCTCCTTTAGGGCTTCTTTCACCACTTCCTGATATTGTTACAGATAGTAATCTTAGTGATAAACTAATCTATCAGATAAATCTATGTGATAGACTATATAAAATATATATGATATAGGCAAATCCGACCTGTGAAACCAAAAAAATAGGCTATCTGCCAGATAACCAGCAGATAGGGTATCTGTGACTTTATCAGCAAGTGGTGAAAGAAGCCCTTAGTCTCTTTTTGTTACGTATGTAAATCTAATAATATGAGGCATACATAATTGTGGCTAAATTAAGAAATTTACTTATCAAATTTACGCAATATACGGGTTGTTGTATGTTGGCGCGATTTTACCGTTCCATCACAGTTCTATCCTGATTTATTACTCTGTAATTGAACGTATTATGTATACAATACAAAACACTTTTTTTTTCACACAAATACAGAAACAATTTAAAGCAATAACCATGACAAAGGATTTTATAATTAATTAATTAAAAAAAAACATCTGAGCCAACAACGGTGTAGGTGGGGTTTAATATCTCTTTCTGTTTATTTTGATTGATGATATGATGTTTGTTTATGTTCATATATTGTATATAATCTCATATATAATTAAGTTTGTGACATTGATGTATAAGTAAGATGCTGTAAGGTTGGGCTGATGGAATTCTCCAATGCCCTAATTTTTTTTTTTTTTTTAAAAAGCAATAACCATACAGCTTGACGACATATTTCAGAAACCGGTTTTTGTGTGAGACTTGTGCCTATATTAGGATTGGTCCTGTTTTACAGGTCACCAGGCCCACACTCAATGAGTGTATTATGAGTGCGAGCGTTTGTGTGTGTATATATGATTTATCATCATCATCATATCAGCCTGTAGACGTCCACTGCTAGACAAAGGCCTCCCCCAAGGATCTCTACGACGACCGGTCCTGCGCTAACCTCATCCAGTCAGGTCCCGCGGCCTTCACCAGATCGTCGGTCCACCTTGTGGGAGGCCTGCCTACGCTGCGTCTATCATCATCATCATATCAGCCTGTAGACGTCCACTGCTGGAGAAAGGTCTCCCCCAGGGATCTCTACGGCGACCGCTCCTGCGCTAACCTCATCCAGTCAGGTCCCGCGGCCTTCACCAGATTGTCGGTCCACCTTGTAGGAGGGAGGCCTGCCTGCGCTGCGTCTATATGATTAGCTGTAATATAATGTCGTGTATGTGTTAGGGCATGGGCATGCCGTACGGTCCTGTGGGGCGGCGGCCGGAGACGTCGGACGACCGGCACGTGCTGGCCAAGCACGCGGAGATCTACCCCGCGGAGCAGCAGCTGCAGGACATCCAGCGCGCCGTCTCGCACACGGAGAAGGCGCTCAAGTCGCTCTCCGACGCGCTCGCAGAGCAGGCCAGGCCCAAACCGCCTCTTAAGGTTAGTACTGGCATACTTATTTAGGCAAGACCGATTACCGAACACGGCAAGTTAACCATATCGTAGGTAAAGTCAATAAATAAATAAAAACATTAAGCGACTGATCCAGTCCACATACAAAGCCATTAAGTTCAAAGGGGAATCATCAGCCTATTTTAGTGGGTCCCCACTTTTTTTATACATAATTTAATGCGACACAGTCATACCCCAGGGGGCTCAGACCTACCCTCTCATTGAGATCGTACGGGCTATAGTCCACCACGCTAGCCCAGTGCGGATTGGTGGACTTCACATACGTCTAAGAATTTCTTCTTCGGCGTATGCAGGTTTCCTCGCGATGTTTTCCTTCGCCGTTTGAGAGCAGTCAGTAAATGTACTTAAGTTTCGAGAAAAAACCCATTGGTACACGGCCCAGCCAGGGATCTAACTTCGGAACTTTCGATATGATAGGCCGCGTCTTATCCCCGACGCCACTGACGCTCTTACGCCTCTCTCATTTCATAACTTGTATTATCTACAGGGGCTGCCGATTAAAAAGGAGGAGAAGAAAGATGACAAGCCGGAGGGCAAAGAGGACGGCCGTGACAACCAATTGTGAGTACACACAGACATGTATCTATTACTTTAGTTGTGGTAATAAGCAGGGCTCGGACAGGTCATCGCGAAACAATTTAAAGTCTCAACAAGATAGATAGAACAAGAAGTCGTATTACTTACGTATAGGTATTATATTATAATTATATAATTATTTACGGGTCTTACACACGAATAAGTTTTATTTACCTTGCCCGACGTTTCGACCAGGTTACACTGGCCTTGGTCACGAGCTGACTGGAGAGGCGAGCTGTCATTGTTGATCGCTGTGAGTAGTTTCTGAAACTACCCTCTGCTGATCTTGTATTATTGGAAAGTCCCGGCACACACGTCGGGCAAGGTAAATAAAACTTATTCGTGTGTAAGACCCGTAAATAATTATATAATTATGAATACAAAGCGCGAAAGTCTAAAATGTAGGTATTATATTTTCCAATAATATTTACAACTTCAACCCATAATTAGTATATTTTAGACTTTCGCGCTTTGTGTTCATAATTATTTACGGGTTTTACACACGAACAAGTTTTATTTACCTTTGCCCGACAATTCGACCAGGTTACACTGGCCGTGGTGACGAGCTTACTGTAAGAATAATTATATAATTTTCAACCCATAATTGTTTGAAAGTATGTGAGTAGTATTCCCATCAATTTACATAATTCTGATTGTTGCATTGAACATAAACAACCACCAACTTTTCACACTCATTTTCGGTGTCTTGTATGTAAATATACAGAAGTAGTCGAAAGTCGAACCGTCTTTTCCGCGCTTGTAAATTAAATTCTGTTGAAAAGTATAATTAAAGTTTAACGAATGTATACGACCTCATTTTACTTCTTGTTGTATTTTCAATTTGCAAATATTTTTGAATGACCCGCCCGAGCTCTAGTAATAAGCTAGTGCTTGTGTTCGAATTGTGGTAATTTCCTTATTTTTAGGGTTCAAAAGAGGAAAAAGGAACCCCCTTATAGGATCACTTCATTGTTAAATTTAACTTCTTTCTAAAACTAAAAATACTTTGTTTCCACCTGTACGTCGCCGAAGGGAAGAAACAGCAACAAACCCAACAGCACAGGACCCTGCTTTCATACCCACCTTTCTTTCATACCTCGTTGACTAAGTCATCCCTTGGCAATAGGAGTCGTTTTCGTGTATATTGTGACTTAATACAGCCTTAATTTGTTTTGTTATTGTTATTGTAAGAGCACATGTGTTGTGTACAGGTTCTCGTTCCTGGGCGAGGGCGAGGCGGCCGGCGGCGCCGCGGGGGAGGGCGCGGCGGCGCCGGGCGGCCGCGCGCTCAAAGTAAGCCAACACTCCCATACAACGTTTCTGCGCCCTAGGTCCATACATCAATGAGCTATACATAGGTGGACGGATAATTAGAAACAAGGCATGATTTTCATACAATCGAGGTCACTTTGAAGCCATGGTTCTCCGTGAAGGATTGATCGGGGCATGATCTGATGACGGTCATCGAGAGAGTAGATGGAGGACTTTTAGATCGCTATAGATATCCAACTGATCAGATGAGCCGTTTGGAAGTAGTATCGTCACGATTCCTTAACTTTAAGATTTTCATACATTTTGATGACATTTTGCGGTTTTTTTTCTTCATGGCGATGCTGCTACCAAACGGCTCATCTGATCAGTTGGATATCTATAGCGATCTAAAAGTCCTCCATCTACTCTCTCGATGACCGTCATCAGATCATGCCCCGATCAATCCTTCACGGAGAACCATGGCTTCAAAGTGAACTCGATTGTATGAAAATCTTGCCCTGTTTCTAATTATCCGTCCACCTATGTATATACCACAGGCTTTTCCATGAATCTTGCCAAATGAGAATTCTAAGGCGCATATGTGAAGTCCACTGGGCTAGCGTGGTGGGTGGACTATGTCGAGTGGCGACATTGATTGTGTGTGTTCCCAGGGCGTGATGCGCGTGGGCCTGCTGGCCAAGGGGCTGCTGCTGAAGGGCGACAAGGCGGTGCGGCTGGTGGTGCTGTGCCACGACCGGCCCACCATCACGCTGCTCAAGCGCGTCGCCGCCGACCTGCCCATACACCTGCTCAAGGTTAAGGTCAGTAGCACACCCACCGCTATATAACACTATTATTTACGAATGTGAAATGATTTGTAAAGATTGCTGGAAATTAAGATTGCTTTAGTCTCGCACAATCTTTACAAACAGTTGTTGTTATACAAACATAATGTTACAAGCCTACAGCGCTAACACCTACGAAGCCCATTCGTCCGCGATCCTGGCACAAACTAAGTTTCAAACGAAAAATGCTCTTCGACCGCGTACAAAACTAGTTAGGATCGAGGGTTTTTTTTCATTCTATTTGGTAAACAGGAAAAAGAAATCCTCAATTGTAGATAGTTACGGACCGTAGTTTCGTACGCGGACGAAGGATACGAAGCGGTTTATAAATGTACCCAGCCACCAACTGCTGGACAGGATCTAGCCCGTGTGCTGGTATGCTTATTCTTATTCTTAGACTGGGGTGGCAGTTCCTGCACCGGCTCCACGAAGACGGGAGTTTTGTGCCCCCGGGCCGTCAGTCCAGCCATCCCAACTCCTTAAAGTATTGGAGTAGGGCTTCTGGCTGACGAAGCACTGTCGCAGGTTGCTCGTTGCCGAGAGGTCGTGATCTATTGCCAGGCCCGTTCCGGATCAGAATTCCTGTATTGCAGGACAGTGAAGCACTGCATGCTCCACCGTTTCGCTTTCCTGCAGACAGCCCCTACAGAGGGGGCTGTCTGTGATGCCCAAATTGTGCATGTGTTTGTTTAGGTTACAGTGACCTGTTATGATGTAACCTAAACAAACTGCTGGTATGCATTATTGCAGGGCCCCGGCGGCGAGGATTTCAAATACAAAGTGGATCTGCTGCCGGCGGAGGGCGCCGTGCAGGTGTCCGACGGCGCCGTGACGGTGCTCGTGAGCCTCACGTCGGCCGTCATGCGAGAGCCCGCCGGTTAGTGCCCGCCGCCCTCCCCCCCGCCGCGATGTCGACGCCGCCAATTTCACACCTACCTACTCTATCAACTGTCAGCATTGAATCAGACCCGAGCTCGGCTCGCTCGCACCCTCCAATAGTCCTTGACGATAGTATGTGAAGCCAGATGAAATTGGTTGTCGAAATCGTCAATTTGTATCCCAACGAAAACATCAGAACAAACTATCTAATCAGATTAGATATATATTTTTTTTATATGTATTTTACCGATAATTTTTATTTGATCTTGGTACTTACTATTACTATACTTTAAAAAAAAGATAATTTGTTCAAAAGTTTACCGCCCGCCCGGGCTTGTGTTGAGTGCTTATTTTTAGGTGTGAATAGGATAAGCGGCGAGAAGAAAAGGATTTTTGATCATCTATCACGATATATCACGTGCGACGACTCCGCAGTGCTATATTGCTATCTGAAACGGAGCAAACATACGATGTATATTTTATATTATATTTATAGTATCTTTTAATTTCCTCTCTTTCATTCCCTAGAAGTCTTCTTACTTACCCCTAATGTCGACACTGAGGTATTCATGATAGTTAAATTGATTAATGAATTGTCAAATTTTGCTGACCCGAAAGCTTAATTATCAGGCTTGGAATGCGCTGAACGAAAACATCTCATTATTTACCGATTCGGACGGTAATGTCCTTTTCGCAAAGGCGTCCCTTCGAAATCATAACTTGTTCGCGAAATGTACCGTTCGCAAAATGTACCGTTTGCACAATGTCCCGTTGGGTTGATGAGGGGAATGTGTATTGGGGAGAGGGAGCATTGAGGGGGGAAGATAGAGAGCTGATAATCCGAGAAAAGGTTTTTTGTTTACGCATAAATGTACCCAGTGTACTCATGCAATAAAATATTTTGACTTTGTAAACCGGTCGTTTTGTGAACGGGCCGCTTTCAGCTCGCGGGGAATTTTGCGAAAGGGACATTCAACGTCCGGATCGACTTTGAAGCTTAGTGAACTTGAAATGCCAGGGTCCGTTTTTTGTAGTGCACATTCCAATCCGTATAGACGAGAGTAGAACGCGGGTCGATGTAGGGTGGGTGGTAGGTGGTGTGCTAATGAATGACCAATGTTTGCCCCGTTTGGATGGTCGCTGTGATGGTCAAACACCCTTTGTGTTGTTGTCGCTAGAGGGCGGCGACGTAAAGCGCGACGACAAGGACGTGCTCCCGCGGCAGAAGTGTTTGGACGCGTTGGCCGCCCTACGGCACGCCAAGTGGTTCCAGGTACACGCGCCACCTTATAACGTGTGCGCACTCCACCGCGGCTCGCGTGCAAGCGTGCGCGCGCGCTGTTGCGCCCCCCACACTGTGGGTAGAATGCTCAAGTTGTCACAGAGAAATCGTTGGTCCATTCAAAATCATTCGCAATTATTGACTAGCAGGGGCCGAGGATAATTGACCGCCATTTTTGCGTCAGGGTTCGAAGTGATAATTGTCTTGACTCAGAGAATTAATTGGAGAAACAAATGTCGCGCCATTTATATATCCGAACACGATTGGACCTCTTCGAGACGTCTCCAAGCGCGTTCAAAGGCAATCTAAAAAAAAACTCACGCTAACACGAAATATTAATTTTCTCTATAATTAAAAGCACTTTATCAATCATGGTTTCAGTTTGTTTTCTCACCAATCACTAGTTTGCTGTTGTTTTTCTTTGATAAACGACTTTTAAGTACTTTCATTTTAAGTCAAAAATTAAAGAAACAAAACTATCAATCAGCATGGGCAATAATTATCAGATAATTTCGAACCCGAAGCGTTGCAATATGCATCTATTTTTAAAATATGTTTGCTACTTCATTCACTGGTAAAATTATACATACATGTTATTCCTCAAAATAACATGACTCGTGATCCTAGAATGTGACTTGAAAGAACAGATGGACCGAATGTTTCACTCTGGTAACTTTGTGCATTCGCTCCGTATAGAGTGGGATCAAACAGATAACGATTTAGGCAGTGGCACATCACTCCAAGACTGTTCTGTATGTTTCACTGTGCGGACATGATGAGTTCCCTAGAAATGAGAGGTAGTGGTTTATGACGAGTCTTTTGGATGAAAATCGTATCTGTTTGCTGTCTTAGGGTTAGTGGTGATGGTCTGATGGTAGGCAGGCGTGGGCGTTATACTGTCAGAGGCACAGTCTTGGATTTGTAACCTGCGTAGACAGTCGTATTACAAAAATAATACAATTAAACCTAACAGTTGAAAAAAGTACTGTTACTGAACATTAAATAACTATGCAAGAATGTTTTATTCTGTGCCTGATATTTAGAATTTATGCTCCTGCTTTGATAAAGATTTATTAAAATTCCTGGAGCTGGAATAATGTTTTGACATACCATTCAGTTTTTTTCGTGAAGTGTGTATCTTTCGACAGGCAGATGCACAAATTTGTTATTTTCGGGGCACAAATAGCACATTTTTCTTTGCATAGGTCCAGGTTAATGTCCAAGCTGTGCGTCTGACGCGGTGACGCACACGGTTCAGCCGCAACAGCGCGCGTGAGCCAACGATACAATTGTGATAAAATTTTGAAATTGACAAGTCAACTCTATAGTAAAATATTGTCTCCGCCGAGGCTGGAGTGCGCACGTATTTATTAGTCACATGTTTGTTTTTATTTTCCATTGGAAGTAGTTCTTTAAGTTGACGAAGTATTGAACCGTCTGAAGCCCCATGAACATGTGGCTACCAACCAGTGCTCCCTGTCACCCGAAAGCTGCATTTCCGCTCGCACTTCGCTAGCCCATGGGGGGTTTAAGGAAACGCAGTTTATACCATATTATGTATGATCACCATATTTATTGCTCTGTTTGGTTTGTGTTGGCGGCCGTGCCCGGTGGTAATGTGTTGAGAGAGCAATAAATAGGTCGCCCGCCGGGCGGGGCGGGCGCGTGCTAACCGTGTGCGCGTGCGGTGTGCAGGCTAGAGCGGCCAGCCTGCAGTCGTGCGTCATCATCATCAGGATCCTGAGGGACCTCTGCCGGCGCATACCCAACTGGATGCCGCTCAACCCATACGTAAGTGATTTGTGTTTTATACTTTTTACTGTAATAACAATTTATTTTTCATCGAACTTGCTCGTAAATGGTCATATTATATGCATGCAAACAGAAACACAATGGCCTATATTATACACCCGCGGGAGTAATGAAAATCAGTACAATATTATAATACCCCTAGGGGCTGTGTAGCTGGCTGTGCTGTACTGGTTTATTAAATCAATTAAGTTAAATTGAGTAGTTAACTCAACTTGACTTATTTCCTCGCAAATGTGATGAAAAACATTGTGTGCATGACGGGTAGTAAGGGTATTATAAACTCGAGTCATTAAAATCCCTGCGCCTTCGGCGTCGGGCTTCTAACAGACTCTCGTTAGTAATATCCTACTTACTACCCTTATTGCATAATGTACAGTCGACCGCACGTCAGTGGTAACACTTTGACCTTGAGCTGGCCTAGCCTATTACGGAGTTTCAATACTATGAGAGACCAGTTTATACTGGTTTTGTTTCCACTGACGTGCGGTCGACCGTACTATTATCTTTAGGAATCGTTGCTCGTAGGGGCACGTTACGTTACCTATGATTCACTATAAATACTAAGGGCTTCTTACACCAGTTGCTGATATTGTTACAGATAGAAAACGGACAGATAACGTAATCTATCGGATAAAGCTGTCGGATAATATTTTCCGTTTTCACCACTCAAGTCTCTGTTAAAATATCGGGTAGCTAAACTGTCAGCGATTTACCGGGGAGTCGGAACATTCCGTTCATTCAGTTCAGTTCTTCAGTTCAATTCATTGTTGCGTTTCTATTTAAGCATTTTTGAGCATCGAAAAGTATCATATTTATAAATTAATAACTTAAATTTTATTTAAAAAAAGTATTCATAAATACCAATAAATTATGTATTTATGTATAAAATACAGAAACCACATTTATGAGTCCGTTTTTTGTAATTTATCCTTTAAAATAAAATAAAAAGTAACCACGTTTATTGCGTATAACGAAGCGAAGCAGACTTCTGTTCTCATCGTCTGTGGTTCAACGTTTATTGTTTTTTCTCAAACATGCTTGGAAATGTGAACATTATTTTGACAACCTTCTTCGAGTTAAATTGTCAATGCTGTACTGGTCAAATAAATGAGAGCAGGCGGGCAAATAATTTGAATGAAAATCCATATCTGTCGTGCCTAGCGGTCAAATAATGACCATATTAATTCATATCTGTCGTGTAACCATGGCAACCACGGAGGTAACATAGCAAAAGTTTTATTTCAATTTCGAATGATGCATGAAATTACATTGATTGCAGGCTTGTATAGCACTTTTCTCAAATAATGCGCGGAAAATGTTTAATAAAAAATTATATATACATGGTGTTTATTTTTATATTATATTCAGATAGATCTCATCGAGCCCTTTCATTTGAGTACCATGAACAAGGGTCTAGCACCAGCCGTTCTGGAGATATGGCCAAAAGAGTGTTTTTTTTTCATTTGGCCATATCTCCGGAACGGCTAGTGCTAGACCCCTCGTGTTTGTACTCAAATGAAAGGTCTCGACGAGATCTAGTTGAATATAATATAAAATAAAAACACCCTGTATATACAATTTTATATGAATATACAGGGTGTTTTTTTTATATTATATTCAGATAGATCTCGTCGAGCCCTTTCATTTGAGTACATGAACATGGTTCTAGCACTAGCCGTTCTGGAGATATGGCCAAAAGTATTTTGATTTGCCGATAGTATTGTGACAACCCTAACTCGTGATCGTACAGTTCAGACGGTTCACAATTTTAATAAAGCTTGATATTTTTGGATTTCCGCGCATTATTTGAGAATAGCATTATACAAGCCTTGGCCCCAACCAGGCATTGATGGACTCACGTATGTGTGCCTCGGCTTCGCCTCGGCCTACATTCACACGCTCATCCATCAATGCCTCTGTTGCGGGCCGCGGCAGTAATGTAGGTACTATTTATAAATGAAACAGTGATAAATCCATATATCATAAAAAGTTAACACAAAACTGAATTATTACCGCGTTAAATTCGAAAAAAAACAATCCATATCCGACAGATAAAGAAATAACAGCCCCTTGATCTGGCTGTAAGTTTATAAGACGGTATATCGGACAGATAAGGCAATCAGATACCTGTGAAAACGAAAAAAACGGGTATCTGGTAGATAACCTGCATATAGGGTATCTGGGGCTTTATCAGCAACTGGTGTAAGAAGCCCTAATTGTTTTGATTTAGACAAGGGCATGACAGTTACAAATATAACAGTTCTTTTAATTTATCTTGTTAGAGAGCCAGGAATACCTGGCGACCCTACGAGCCTTATTGGGATCTTTGAGCTCATTTCATATACGCTTTAGAATAAAATTTCTAATCTTTGGCGTGTGAAGGTTTCCTTGAGATGTTTAAACCGTACTTAATTCTGAAAAACTCATTGGTACGCGCCGAGGTTCGCGCCCACGACCTCATGAAAGTGAGGCGAGTGAGCGAGAGACACAACCAACTAGACTACCACGACTATGCTCATAATGTTAATAACATTAATATGCGTACAGTCCTTCTATAATTATAATAAACCACACTCTTGACTACACAATGTGTGAGACTCGCTTGTATCGCAGCGTAGTCGGACATGATGAGACTAGATGACGAGTCGGAGCGCGCGGGGGGGTGCGCGGGCGGCGCGGCGCGTGCGCCGAGTCCTTCGGCGGCGCGTCGCCCGCCCGCCCTCCCCGCGCGCTGAGACGACAAGGCTCTACTCTGATCCACTACTGTGCCAGAGTGATCGAGAGAGCGGCAACTTCATATAAGCGCTCCGAAACGCACGCACACCAGCGCAGTGTTCACCTACATTAGCACACGGAAATGAGCGCATCGTCAAGTACTCCTTTTCCGCACTTTTATCTGTGTGCTTTAGTATCTATTTGATTTAATAATAATTTAAATATTTATACCTATATATTTACATAGGTGGACGGATAATTAGAAACAGGGCAAGATTTTCATACAATCAAGGTCAATTTGAAGCCATGGTTCTCCGTGAAGGATTAATCGGGGCATGATCTGATGACGGTCATCGAGAGAGTAGATGGAGGACTTTCAGATCGCTATAGATATCCAACTGATCGGATGAGCCGTCTGGAAGCAGCATCGTCATGAAGAAAAATACCAGCAAATTGGCATCAAAATGTATGGAAATCTTAAAGTTAAAGAATCATGACGATGCTGCTTCCAGACGGCTCATCCGATCAGTTGGATATCTATAGCGATCTGAAAGTCCTCCATCTACTCTCTCGATGACCGTCATCAGATCACACCCCGGTCAATCCTTCACGGAGACCCATGGCTTCAAAGTGACCTCAATTGTATGAAAATCTTGCCCTGTTTCTAATTATCCGTCCACCTATGTATATGTGTATATTTACTATTTATTGTAATCTAATAACTAATTAGTGTTTCTGTTTATTAAATTAAATTTAAACTATTTGTGCTCTAATGACTCTGTAATTATTTTCATAAAATAAATAAAATGTAGGTGAACCTTGTGTGCGTGCGTCACAAAGCGCTCTCGTTCACTCTTGACTGTGCTAACATAGCACCGTTGGCTGGCTGGCTGGGTAGCTGGCTTGCCGGCCAGCTGGCTGGCTGGCTGGCCCGCAAGTATTGGCGCGACGTGACCGTTGTTCGTTGCCCAGGCGATGGAGCTGCTGGTGTCGGGCGTGATGCAGTCTGCGGGCGCGGCGCTGTCGCCGGGCGAGGCGCTGCGGCGCGCGATGGAGGCGGTGGCGGGCGGGCTGCTGCTGGAGCACGGGCCCGGCCTGCGCGACCCCTGCGAGAAGGAGCTCGTTGTACGTATAATATCTAGCTGTGAACACGAATTAATGATTAATTCATAGTCAAGTTTGTCTTAAGGAAACAAACGCATTTGCGGCTGAAAGCAAATTAAACAATAGCTGATGGACCGCAAAGTTTATATGGTAATACAAACTAGATTTGCTGCTACAGTACCTTGCTGGCACATGTGGCCGAGACGCAAATAACGTTTGTTTTTATAAAACAGCTAAGGAAAAACGGATTATAACTAAGTGTTCTAAATAAAATAAAATACACGTGATGTGATAATGTTTTATGAACCGGAGGTTCTCACGGCGTAAATGGACCGCTTAAATGGCAATTCGGCCAGACCGCAGGTGACCACTTCCTGATATACCATTTGTTTTTACAGTATGTACTCAAAATCAAAACTATAACATTTGGCTTGTATATTGATTGCTCTATCAAATCAACATTCGGCTATAATGACTATTTATTTAATATGGTATGACTTATTAGTGTTTTGGAGACCGACTATGTAAGCCACTGAAGAAATTGAATTAATAATAATAATGTTATCTTGTCTGTTTCCAGGACGCCATCGGCAACATGCAGCCACAGAAGCGCGAGGACCTGACGGCGTCGGCGCAGCAATTCCTAAGGCAGATCGCTTTTAGGCAGATTCACAAGGTGCGTTTTGTTTTGCTGCACGAGAGTAGCGTCGTCCCTATGCCCGTGCACTTTTTGACGTCATTGTCAAATGAACATATGCACGTTATCGCCTAAAGCACAAAATCGTATGAATACCACCACAGACGTCAGCGTCGCCTCGCGCATACGACTTTGTAACTTTAGCCTATGGTGATATGGTTCATTTGTCAATGACGTCAAAAAGTGCGCGAGCAAATTTGTTTCGCTCTCGTTGCCCTCCATGTTACCAAATTGTGCCACATTTAATAAAGTTCTGCGATGTACCCATTTTGGAGAGACATCAAATATAATGCGAAAACAAATGGCAATGTCAAAAATTGCGTTTAGAAAAAGACATTCGCTTTAGACAAAAATGCGTTTGGGAAATTCTTTACCAAATCACCGTTTTATAAATTATTTCAGACTTTTGCTTTTTGCTCGTCTCCTAAAGGTCGTAGCATGATGTTCAATAGCATATAACCTTCCTCAAGAATTAGGCTATGAAATGCAAAAAGAATTTTTCAAATCCGACTTGTAGTTCCAGCCTCCAGAGATTAGCGCGTTCACAGAAACAACAAAACAAATTCTTCAGCTTTATTATACTGGTATATATAAATAAAATGGTGTTGTGCGTAGGTGCTGGACATGGAGCCGCTGCCGAAGGTGAAGCACGCGGCGGGCGGCGGCGGGTGGAAGTTCCCGCGCAAGCGCAGGCGCTCCAACACCGACGCCGAGGGGGACACGCCCAACGGTCAGTCGGCCGCGCTCACTGCTGCGCATACCATACATATAGATCGCCGGTTTCTTTTCGGCGGTTGAATGAACAGAGTGACAGATTGTTAGCACATCGCTTACAGTGTTTACAGTCTATGGGTGCGTGAGCGAGATAGTGTGATACATTTTCAATTTCAATTTCAAAGCCTTTATTTACTAACACAGGTTACATTTTAAATAAAATTAAACTTAACTTAACACATCGGTCTCCTGGGTCAGTGTGCCTTTTGACACATAGGCCTCCTCCAGCTGTTTCCATATTTTTCTTTCTTTGGCCAGTCTAGTCCATAGTGGGCCAACCACTTTTTGTAAGTCGTCTGCCCATCTTTTACGTTGGCGTCCTCTTTTTCTTTTTGTTTCCAATCGTGGGGTCCACTCTATTATGCTTTTAGTCCATTTCTCAGCCTTCTCGCGCATTAAGTGCCCTGTCCATTTCCATTTCAGTTCTTTACATTTTGTTTCTACATCTTCTATTTTTGTGATTCTTCTTAAATCTGTAGCTCTCTTTCTATCGCGCCGTGAGTACCCCAAGATGCTTCTCTCCATACCTCTCTGGCATGTTACGAGTCTTTGTGAGTTTCTTCGGGTTAATCCCCAGGTGTGATACATAGAGATGTTCAAAAACTTGAAAGTTTGATTCGGTTGATCGAATCAATGAACTATTTCTTGAAATTGAATGAGCGTCTCTAGTGACCCCCCGCACAGCTCCCCGCTGACACCGTATAAATTAGCCATTGCGCAGAAATTAGCCAACGTCACACAACCGCCGAAAAGAAACCAACGATCTATACACATACATACTATTCTTGTCACAAACATTCGTGAGCATATCAGGGATTTAAGCGTGTCCCAGACACAATATACGAATAACGACCGCGCTTGTTATGTGACGTCACGCCCAGAAGGGGGGAACGCGGAAACAACTGTAAAGTAGCCAAAGAGGTTGGAAGGACCAAACGGAGTTTCCATTAATGAGCGCGCGTGTTTGAAAACTCAAGGGAATACAACTGACCGCCACCGCAGGCCGCGTGTGTCTGGGATACGCTTTAAACAAATAAAAAGTACTATGGCATTTCCACAAGAATTAACATTATGAATTTTATGTAATCCCATAAGAATTAATAGACTGAGCAGTTTTACCGACGAAATATTATATCAAAGTACAGTTGTAGAGAGTGGTCCTTTGATGATAACGCGTGTAAGGCTCGCTTGTATCGCAGCGTAGTCGGACATGATGAGACTAGATGACGAGTCGGAGCGCGCGGGGGGGTGCGCGGGCGGCGCGGCGCGTGCGCCGAGTCCTTCGGCGGCGCGTCGCCCGCCCGCCCTCCCCGCGCGTTGAGACGACAAGGCTCTACTCTGATCCACTATCAGCTTACCCCCTTCCTTCTCGTACTTACTATGAAGCTAGTAATCATGGCAAAAAACAAATTGTATTTTTTGACACTGAAATCCTATCTTCAGGCATGTTCAGGATTATTAGTATAGTCAAAGGCAAAATACACAGCGTTCATTTTCTCTAAGAGGTTTTCACAAATTTGTACACGCCCAAATGCTCATGAATATGTTAAAATTCAAACATTATTTGAGAAAGCAAAAGTCTTCAATTCGTTCGTAGGAAAAGACAGAAGAAGGTCAATTAAAATGCAAAATTGCAAAAAAACGCACATTTTTAGAAAATTTTATCACAACTTTATATATAAATTTTAACACAATTGTACAGACTTTCGAAATGAGTGGCTTGTGGTGTATGCATATTTTTGCACTCGACTGTACAAGCCCATGTTTAAACCATCGACGATTGCTTCCGTGCCATTTTGCTAAGCACGTTGTGGTGAACGAATAATCTAGCAATAAACTAGCTCCAACAATCTTACGTGAGATCTCTCTGTAGGTAATTTAATGCTATTGTCAGCCATAATTTTGCTATTTGTTGATAAAAACTGATGATGCCAACGTTTCAGGTGAAGGCAAGGTAGTGAAGAAGGAGGAACAAGCGGACGCTTCGGAGAACGCCTCGGGCGGCGTCAAGAAGTAGTCTCAGTCGACAATACCTCGATGCAAGCAACAAGGCCACTGTAACGCGAGCTGTAGTGTGTGTATTCTACACTTTTCCATATAAAATAATGTCACTCACATTGTTAACTCTGCAATAACACTCCAAGTAACTGTTGATTTAATTGGTATTATCGCCAAGAAAGCGACTAATCGATTTATTAACAGAATAGTTTGTACTATTTGTGCCTTGAAGTTGATCAGTCTCTTTGACGGCTGTTGACACATTTATCAATTTCATCCAACCAGCTGATGCAATAGATGATTCAAAATAAATGAGTCTCATTCAATAGTGATGGATGATAGAAATACTAAGAGAATACTAAATAAATATCAAACTCAGACCTTAGTTTGACGATATAATTATTAATTGGCATATTAATGATACAGATATTTTTTTATATAAATCCTGTAGCACATATTCTTTTGGTCACACAAAATTTTTTAATACCTACATTAATTGTCTGTGAGGTGATCTGTCCAAAAATTAGACAAAATTGTACCGAAATATATTTATAGTGTTTAAATATTAGGTAGGTTTTAGAGATTTGAGACACTTGCGTCAGTAAGTTATGCGTCGGTCTTTTTTCTGAAGAATGCGGAATTCCTTTTATCAGATTCTGCTTTCGGTTTTGACAAACCTATTTATACTAAGTTTAGGGGTTTTGATGATTACCGAGTCTGTATTTTGGAGACCTAATTTTTTCTATTTGTTCACATTTGTCGCAATAACACACGAACACATATTTATGTTCTCCAGTTTTCAAAAGGCAAACAGCATCATTTTACAATATTAGCACAGAGATTGTACTAACCAAGTGGTTATGCCAAATAAATGCTGACATTTTTTTTGTTCTGGCGAAAGCACACTGACGTAAGTGTCCTCAATGACTAGGCTGTATGACGATATACATAGCGTGGAATTTAGTATTAGAGTAATGAGGATTGAGGCAGATCGAGGAGACAGGGAATGTATAGACACGGGAGGGACGCAGGCTGTTCTACAGCTGCGGGGGGAGGGTGCAAAGTTATATGGCGAGTTATAGATAAGGCTTTTCTTTATTAGGTTAACAGTATTTTGACTTATGTTGAGTTCCTTTGCCTGCACATGCAGATTTTTCTTACATGATTGATTGATTGATGATTAGTTGTATCTGTGTTTTTTATTAGCGTAGTAAGTTGTATATTTACCAAGTATATCGCGGCCTACAAGGTGTAGACGCGAACATGTAATATTACAAGATCTGTCGTCTCGTAGAAATCTACTTTGAGACGTAGTTTTTTTTTTCAAGTAGCACCTTATTTTCAAAATATTTTGGTGTGATGTTATTAATATTATTTGTTAGGGTTAAACATATATATATATATTATAAGAACCTTTTAGATAGATATTATAAACAAATTAAGCCGGCTACAGTTACCGCTGTGATCCAAGCAAATTCCTTTTTTTTCTGAAGAATAATTTTTCATTTTGTATTCTCGATAAAACTTATTTCTAATGGTATAATGTCAATAAAGAAAGTGACGAAAAGTACACATTTTGTTTGTATTTATTTTTAATTTTTCCATCCTAATTCTCCAGAAAATGGTGGTGTGGTCCAACACCTAACCTAATTCTCGTGAAAATGAATTATTAAAACACCATTTTGGCAGTTTGTATAATATATTTAACTATTTAATTTCTTTGTACAACAACAACAATAAAAACTGCTTGTGTTCAATAAAATAAAATGCGACACAAGAGAAAACTTGTCAAAAACGTGACAAAACAATATGGATACAAAACAACGAATACACCCGCGGAAGTAACGGAACATAATACAATAAAAGTACACACAATATCTATCATACAGGCAAATAATTACAATAGTTACAAATTTAGACAATACAACTTTTGAATTTTTTTTTATACCAGAACGTTGAACATAACATTAATTTTGTAGCATTTTATTTATTTGAACCAATTGCAAATTTTTTATAGTAGATACATTGCAACTTTGATAACAATTTTTAACATTTTTAATTGCCACAGATTCACGGAATCTCAATTTAGATCAAATCTTCCAACGGTGACAATAGACCATAGCGACACAGAATCGAGTTCTGCACAAATGTTTAAATTTTCGGATTTTTCCTTTGCTGTTTTACAAAAACAAACTTTGCGTCTGGGCAGGATATGCGAGCAAGGTACTATCAGCAAAAACAAGTTTGTATTAGTACTATATTTGCGATTCCAATTGCGTTGAAATAATGTATTCTATTTCCTATTTGTCATTGTTGGAAGTTTTGTAATATAATTTTCAAAAAGCACAACTTGTGGGTTTTAAAGTTAAATTTATTTTAAATTACTAATTTAGAATGTAACTTGGCAGTGATAATTAAGCCGATTCCACAAAGACTCCCCGATTATTATAATTCAATAAAACTATGGAAATGGGCTGAAAATAAAAAAATCGAATATAGTACACGGTCAGCAACAAAAGGTAGGTACCACTTTAAAATCTTAATTAAAGTAGACCATCTTTGCAGACTTGTCCCGTTCTATAAGGCAGTGTGAGGAGGGCAAAATATAATTAGCACTCCTTCGTATGACAAAGCAAGAAGTCATAAGTGGAAAGAGCCTTAGCTTGATTAAATATAGTGACTTTATTTTTACTTAGTGGACGAACGAACACGCAAACATGCATTCACGCTCGCACTCAAACTGACGATGAGCCATAAATTATGCCCACTTGATGCTTTAAGAGCAGCACCTTTTAAAAACCAAAAGCAAGCCAGCTGATATGATTTTTTCAAATGTTAGTGGGGCAAATATTAAAGAAAATAAAAAAGAGACCGGTGCGTTAAAACTGGCTGCGAATTGAACCAAAAAATTTGGTTCCCGTTCATGTTCCACAGTGCGGTATATGATGAACGGAAAAAGGGCAGATGGTCGCCCTACATTATCAAAAATAAATAAAAACAACATGCAATATCGACGGACCCTGGATCCAAAGTCAAAGGCTTTTTTCGGAATTTTTAATTGTTTTATAAGATTTTTTTTATTTTTTTGTTAATTTTTTATATATTTTTTTGTCTTTTTCTTTATGTTTTTTTTAGTATCGGCTTCATTAAGTTTTTTATATCTTTTTCAAAAATTAAACAGTTTTTGAGACACTTTTTTATTATTCTAATGTTTTCTTATAGATAGCTCGTTTTAAAAATTATTATTTATTGTACTTTTATATTCAGCGCGGCGGGATGGCCTCTAATGTAAAATCGATATAAAACTTATAACATAATGCTTAAATATTGCCAGGATTTTAACATTTCAATAAAAAAAGGGAAAATAGTGCGCTAAAGGGGCAACGAGACGACATCGAGCAGCGAATTGTTAATTGTACAAGTTAAACAATAAAACTTAACAATTCTGCATTTAAATCTACAGCTAGGTAACGAAAACTTAACGAAAACATTGAAGGCATCGCTGAAAACATATCGGATTGATGCCATACCACCTAAAACATCAAGGAACAGACTAGCTAATTTAAACAATAAATATTATCTCAAATAAATGCCCCAAAGGTCTTTTTTATGTTTATAAAAAAAATAAAAAATTTTGGGAGTTTTTAAATACTTCATGCTACGGATAAAAATAGAACAGGTATAAGAATGCAATAGATATTACATTTCATTCGTTATTGCTTTATCTGATGTAACAACTTTTATAAAATTACTTGATATTAGAATTCCTATATAAGCTGAATTAAAGGTAAATATTTATACGTTCCGCTTTTAGATATGTTTGTTCCTTATTTGACTCTCCTCAATATAGGAATCCTTAATGACACCAGCTCGCTTCGACTTTGCAGAGCTGAGCAGTCGTGCATTGGCGGAAGTGTCACAGCACATTTCAATGTGTCCTTAAATTACGCATAAACTACAATTAAAATTTTGGCATTGAGCAGCAAATATGCACTTTGGAGCAAAACATGTAAATAGCACCTTATCGCATTACAGCGTTGGTTTAAAAAACATATAATATAACATTCTTTAAATACTCTAGACATTCCACGCTCGGTTTGAGTATCACAGTGAATTTTGTCGTGTTTAACTACCGCCCTAGCATCTGCCCTACACTACCGATGTATATTTTTTCACCTGGCTTATATATACTGAGCTCATGCTCTGCGTCGCCGCCATGGAGCTAAAAACGTTGGTCCCCGCATCTATGGACAAAGCGTGAATATGATTGGCCAACACTGTGCAATCACATAAGTATCGCGTTATTTACATACCATCAAGAATAACATCAACTGAATACTTAATGAAATTCTCCTTCGTAATGTCTCTATAGCGCCGCCGTCACCCAAACGTTTTTACCTTCATGGTCGCCGCAATGTTCAATCATCTGGCGTGTCCACACACATCTACGTTTTATACATTTTTTTGTCATTTACTCTTTACTCGTAACAAAATTTCTATTTACATAAAACGTTCACGACCCTAAAACATTTCCAATATTTATCATTTTTTCTGTCTTCATTCTTACTATGTACATTTAAATAACTTTTAAACAATATATAAATGTTAACGAATGGGGCGCGTCTGAGGCCGCGATATGCACTTGACTCGAACTTTTTCCCTTCCGGTTCGTAATGTTGAATTCAACTTTTTTGGCGATGTTGATTTTTTTTCTGATCTCAGTGTTCTTTAGATACAGATTTAGATATGTAGATACTAATCCGGATTCTGAAGGCACACGTTTAAAATTGCACGAAAATTTGTGTCGGCCTTGTCTTCATCATACTGCGTGACAGGGATAGACGAATTTCAGTGCTGTCATATTTAAACTTTGTGCCTTCAGAATAGAGCCTACTTGTAATAAAATGGCTACAGTGACGACATACGTCAATTCAAATACATAAAAATCAACAAAAAAAGGAAAAAAAATTGAACATTTTGGGCAGGAACCGATTTTTAGGAATACAAAATTCTGAGTCCGGAAGGGATTTTACATCACCCTGATTCCAGTCATAGCTTTGAAGGGGTAAGTTAGTTGTTACTGGACCTATTAGACACTGATTTTTTAGCTAAAAACAAACGTGATGTCTTGAGTATTGTTTGCATTGAAAGGCTAGTTGGTGTGTTTCAGTCTTGTGTCTGCACGCGGCAGTGCGCTAGCGCAGCGATAGCTAATATACCAAATATAGTCTCACCACATACATACAAAAACCTGTACTATATAATTTTACATACGAATGACGTCACTATAGACCCGCCACTATACATAATATGTATTTGCGAAACAAGGTTTCAAACGCATCTGGTGTGACTATAATATTATTTGTCGTTCAACGGTTTCCAAACGTAATATGCAGCGGGAAAGAAAGTACCCTAAATATAAAAGTTCGCAAAATTTACTCAAAGTGAACATTAATTGAATTTTGAAAATAAGTAAAATAGAGTCAATCATGTCTTCCTTTAACTTTAAGATGCAATGCTTATTATAGATTATTTGATATTCATGAATTTATGATGTCATGGTGTCATAAAAATCATGGTGTTAATTTCGGATTTTAGGCGGTTCGGTTCCTGGCAGAGGCAAGCGATTTTTCAAATCATTTTAATAATATATATATTTAATTTTGAAGAGTAAAATTTGCAATCTTCTATGTTTAGGGTACTTCACAGAATAAATATTTCCTTTGGAAACTGTCAAACCTTACGGCTACAAACAATACAAATAAATATATTATCATTTACTATACACAATATATGGCACTATGGAATGTAAAACATATAATTTTTCATAGTGGCATTGGTTCTATGTACATATAAGCACTTGTGCCATTTTCACAACTATTTTTCATACCTAGCTATAAAAAAGATTGTGTCATAAAATGTTATGAGTCCTCATAACCACGAAATAACTAAAAGTTTTTTTAAAAATATTATTCGGATAGAGCATGACATTATGAGCATCTTTTACTATAGGACCCAGGTTCGAAACCCGTTCCTTACGGTTTCATTTGACTTTTAAAAACCGTTTATATTTGATTACCAATTATGAGAACGAACGTCTGAATTCCGTTTTCGTAGCTCTAATTATGAAAAATGTTTGCGAAAACGGCATAAGGGCATATAACACTATAATACTTATTTTTACGGATCTATATCGACCTAAATGATATTTACTATGAATCGTGGGGCAGCCCGGTAGTGGAGACGTGTGTTATTGCTTCTCGTTTAGGAACTATGTGACTTACGACAATTCCGTTAATAAATCACGACTACAACGATGACGACGGCTTAGTCCCAGTAGTTCCGTGGCGGAACTAACGGAGAAAAAATCCCATCAATTCCGTTCTGTTCAGGCGGGGATTCCCCTTTACGTTGCTCATGGGGGATTCTTCTTAGCTCTCACATAAGTGCGCGTCTACATAAACACCCACCCACTGGCAACTCCTGTTTGGCCACTAGTTAATTACCATAAATCACCCAACTAATGGAATTTTCCCCTCCTGAACAGCGTAAAGTGGAGGGGAATCCCCGCCTGAACAGAACGTAACTAATGGAATTTCTTTCTCCATTAGTTCCGCCATAGAACTATACCACGGAACTACTGGATAAGAGACTAGTAGTTTCGTCGCGGACACCGCTAAGTACAATCAACAATACTAATACCTAGAATATATTTGTAGGGGATCAGTCGCATATCACAGCCCGCGTTGCATAACATTACAATAAGTGGGCTCTATTTGGGACAGAACGCACCCACCGTCTAGTTTCTATACAGCATTGTTCGCTAACAACGTCGTAGACTAGAGTATCTAGGAACATATAGCACCGTTAGCACCGCTGGTACTGTCTGGCGGGGGGAGGGAGGCCCAGGAGGGGTCACGACCCCCCCCAATATGACGTCTTAAGATGTGAGCAGAATAATTAAGTCACCCTCGCCAGACATCGGCTGCGGCGGTCCACGACCCACAGACCACCATCACTCCGCAGGCCGAATGTCTGCGTCCTCCGCGTCTCGTCTTTGGCGACCCAAACATTACCACTAGCGCCCCTAGCGGTCGTACAATGAAACTTTCTCCGACAGCGGCTACTTAAGTTGCTGCTAAAACGGACTGTTAGTGCAAAAAGTCGGATATCAAAAAGAAATATGTTTTTTAAAGTACTCATTTCAAACAATACAATGGTGAATGCGTCGTTGGCTTAGTTAATATTTTTATGACTAGGTACATCTGTTCACCAACCCGCACTGGGCTAGCGTGGTGGACTATACGCCCACGCCCGTACGCCCACGATGAGAGGGTAGGCCTGAGCCCCAACAGTGGAGACATGAACAGGCTGTTGCACGTATCTGTACAGTATTTACAGAGGGGCAGCGGCGACTCGGGGCGCGGTAGTGTTAACATGTCATACTTGTCAATTCCTAAATGTAGTCTCCCCTTAGGCAGCTTTCGTAGCCGCTAGAGGCACAGGCGCCGTCAGACGCATCGAGAGCCAGCCTCTCATGACTACGCAACTAACAACGTAATGACATAATTACGTAACTGTACAGTATTTACAGAGGGGGCGGCGGCGGCGGCCCGGGGCGCGTATCATCGCGCGTGCGGGGCGGAGTGCGCGTGCGCGTGCGCGGCGGCCGGCGGCCACGCGTCGGCGAGCCGGCGGCCGGCCGCGAGCCGCCGGTGGCTGGCGCGGAACGTGGCCACGATGCGCTCGAACGTCTCCGGGTCGTACACGGAGCGCGCCGTGTTCGTCAGGTCGAACGGCTCTGGGGGACAAAGTCCAAGCATTCATTTACATAGATATTAATAAAAAAAAGGGGGGAGGGGTGCCTGTTGTATGTATTGATTAAAGCACATGTGATATTATTCTGATGCATAAACTATATTCCTGTAAAATCTGTTCAGTAGTTTTTGCGTGAAAGAGTAACAAACAAACACACATCCAAACATCCATTGTAGCGAGCCGTGCGGTTTCTAGAAGGTATTTCATAAAATGACATAAAAACTATTAAAAAAACAATGTTTTCTGAGCGTGCTCACCTTCGACGCAGAGCAGCTTCCACTGGTGCGGGTCGTTCTTGTGCGCGCGCGCCGCGCGGCACTCGGCCACGGGCACGCGCGCGCCCGCGCGCACAGACACCGCCATCTTGTCGTACCTGACACACCACACAACAACATTTATACTTTATTCAAGAAACTTACAGTGTAACAAATAAAAATTTCAATAATTCATTTTATTCAATAATCATTATCATCGATACAGTGTGAATTTTTCAAGTGGGAGTGGATGACCAAATCTTAAACTACAAGTAATAGCAAAAAAACGCTCAAATGAGCCGATTTTGATAAAAACTAAACTACATAATTACATTTTTGAAAAAATACACATGCTGTATTATTGCACTATCCGATAGTGTCGCTGAAAGGGTCAAATTCTGGAAATTAATGTAGAACATAGATTTGGGGCACCTTAGGTGGACAGCGGTCTGGCATAAAATACCCAAATGAGTCGAAGTGTCGCCAGGTATTCCAGGCTCCTTAACAAGATATCGGAGAATATTGTAAGAGTGTATACTAACGGGAAGTCAGCGTAGTACCGCAGCATGTTGAGGAACAGCTCGGCGAGCGTGCTGCGGTTGGCGGCGCGCGCGCGCGGCGCCCACTCGCCCCCCGCCGCCGCCGCCAGGCCCGCGCCCACCGCCGCGCCCGGCACGCCCGCCGCGCACGGCCGCGGCAGCACCGCCGGGCTCGCGCCGCCTGATGGTTCAAAAAGTTGTTAGCATCGATGATTATCATTTCATTATAGGTATATTGAATTAGGCTGTTATAAATTGTTACATCTAATAGGTAATCGAGGCTGTACTAAGTTTGAATTTCCGCGCACTATCTGAGAAAAGTATTATACAAGCCTTGGCATTGATGGACTTACGTATTGAACTAATACCAATAAATGTGATTACTGTGCCGACCAAGTGCTTTGTTCACTTCATTGTAAATTAGTAATGAAAGCGAGTGAAGTATGGTGTACTCACACTGCAGGAAGTGTATGACCATGAGTGTGAGCGAGTAGGAGGAGAGCGTGCGCTGGCGCGCGTCGTTGATGTCGTGCGCCTGCGCCCACAGCTTGGTCAGCGCCACCAGCGGCCGCACGCGCCAGTCCACTGCAGCCAACACAACACACAAACAATTCAATCTCAAGTCTGCTGCATTCAATTCAGTTCACCTTTTCGTACAACCGAGATCTCCGTCAGGGAATGATTTGCGTGAGATCAGATGGTCGCAGAAGGTCCAGAGAGCCATGGGCCATGCACGCCTAACTGATCAGGCAAGCCGTTTTCACCATAGATTAGTCTAGATTTAATTCTGTAGTCCACCTTTAAATTCAACCCCTTTTTATACCTTTACAAGGAAAGCTCTAAAATGACTACTGAATACGCTAGTGGCGCTACCATCAGATCTCACCCGAATCGTTCCCTGACGGAGATCTAAAAGCCCAAAGTGACTTCGAATGTACGAAAAAGAGTCCATAATTTCTTTTTAGTAGGTATAATTTATGTTGAATTGCAGTTCGTGAAATATTCCATGTACCTTTAAGGTAACCATCTCTACCTAAAGATTGTTCAGAAAAAGCGATATGACCGCCGAGATGTAAGCTACTGTTTTTTTTAATATATTGTGCAATAGAGCGTCAGCGGCGTCGGCGATAAGACGCGGCCTATTATAGGTCCAGAGTTCTATCCCCGGCTGGGCCATGTACCAATGGGGTTTTTTCTGGAAACTTAAGTACATTTACTGACTGTTCTCAAACGGTGAAGGAAAACATCGTGAGGTACCTGCATACGCCGAAAAAGAAACTGCACTGGGTTAGCGTGGTGGACTATAGCCCGAACGCCCTCGTTGGAAGGCTAGGCCTGAGCCCCAGCAGTGGGGACATATTAATAGGCTGTTGATGTGCAATAGAGTCCTGAATTTAATTGACTGTGGTGGAGTAGAGTGGTAGAGAGAGGTAGACTCACGTGTGGAGAAGCAATAGAGCATGTTGGTGTTGCGTATGCCCACCACGTTGTTGCAGTTGAGGTCCACCTGCAGGCCGTGGCGCGCGTCGCGGAACTTGAGGATCGGCACCTTGGCCTGGATCAGCTCCGCGTCTAGCCCGACAGTGGCATACATTAATTCTTAATAGCCACTAGCGCGGCATACGGCATGCAATAAAATGCAAAAAAGTCTTTGTCCAATCAAAAAAAAACTGGCGTAATTACAAAAAAAAAATGCCGATTAAAAAGAGAGCACAAGAGACTAAAATTTAATTAAATCGTGCAGATACGAGTCGACAAGATTGACAAAACAAATTTTGACGTATCGCACGCAACCTCGACAAAACGGAACTATAACAAAAAAAATATGACGTATTGTAACGTTGACATAACAGCTCTCAATCCAAATGAGTGTGGGAAAAGTGAAAAAAAGGTCATTTATATGACTGGCCTGTTGGCGTAGTTGGTAGTGTTGGCAGAGGTCGTGGTTTCGATTCCCACCCGGGACCAACATTTGTGTGATGAGCATATCTGTTGGTTTTCGGATTCTGGGTGTTTGTATGTATTTAAGTATTTATTTAATAGTATTCACGTATGTTTATCAATTGTGGAGTACCCATTTACGAGCTTCGGCTTAGTTTGGGACTAAACAGCCCTGTGTGAATTCGTCCAAACATTATTATTATTATTGACCGAGCGAGCGAAGCGTCTACGTTTCGAGACTGGCCAAAAATGCTCTTGTCCGGCTGTCTGTCTGTCTGTCTGTCTGTCTGTAATTCTCTACAGGTCGCATTTTTAAACCGATTTTGACGAAAATTTGGCATATGTATAAATTAATTAAACCTACAAAATGAGTAGAATAAAATTTTGAAAAACATTTTTTTAGAGTACCTACCATACTCGCAAAGTGGGAGTGAACTTTTTTTTTCTTGTGAATCCCATAGTGTGGGATATCGTTGGATAGGTCTTTCAAAAATATTGCTGGTGTGTGAATACCATTTTTTCGATTTAGGGATCCGTTGGCGAAATATTAAGCTTTAAAGCGGTAATTTTTGTTAGAGTCACGTGTCCCCCCCCCTGCCAGCTAAACGGTTGCTTCTGGAAATGTGAAAAAATTCATGGCAGTAGCATATATAACGTAGTTACAAGGAAAACTATTACGGCTAAGTAGGTTCTATTAGTTTTTGAGTAATAGTGGATCGACTTAAGAAAGTTGAAAAAATAAATTATGTTCATAGAACTGCATACGTAAAATGGAAAATTATTTTTTTCCGCGTGATATCCATGGTGTGGGGTATCGTTGGATGGGTCTTTCAAAAATATCGCGGGTGTGTGATAAACATTTTTCGATTCAGGGATCCGTTTGCGAAATATTAAGCTTTAAAATGCTAATTTTTGTCACTTTAGTAGGTACTTTTTCTGTTTCCAAAGTTGACTTTTGTTGGTTTCTTTTAGGTTTGGTTTATAAGGGCTGGCGAGGTCTACTGTTCTCACGGAACTACTAGTCATATACAGGTTTCATTACTATGTAGACACTAGTTTTTATTTCACTCCGATTCGATACTAGATTGCAAAGTTATAATACTTCTTAATTTTTACAATCAAGCCCCACCCCGCCGTGTTTTCGAGAATTCTCTGGCGGTCGGTTATCTGACGTCACTGTATACCGAAAGAGAGATGACGTCGCACTGGGCGAAAAGAAAAAAAAATTGCGAGAAATAATTTTCACAAATCTTTGAAAAAATATTGTGAAACAAATTGAAGTGCTAGAGATTTTTTTAAATGTCATTTATTTAGTTGAAACTTGCATATTTTAGAGAAAAAAAAAAAGTTTCCAAGTTCATTGGCAACACAGTGGGTAAATACTTACTAGGGTCGAAGCTGCGTATGTAGCTGAGTATGTAGTTGAGGTGCAGCAGCGCGTGTGCGCGCGGCTCGAGGCTGTCGGGCGGGCGCACGTGCAGGCACAGGTCCATGTCCGACGAGTCCAGCCCGAAGCCCGACATCGTCGAGCCCACCACGTACAGCCCGTACCGAGGGAATATCGACTGCAAGCAAGCACACACACAATGCACTCACTTCAAATCAAATACTATTACTATGTCCCCACTGCTGGGGCTAAGGCCTACCCTCTCAACGAGGGCGTACCACCACGCTAGCCCAGTGTGGGTTGGTGGACTTCACATGCGCCTAAGAATTTCTTCTTCGGCGTATGCAGGTTTCCCTACGATGTATTCCTTCACCGTTTGAGAGCAGTCAGTAAATGTACGTAAGTTTCGAGAAAAACCCATTGGTACATGCGCCACCCGGGGATCGAACTTCGGGCCTTTCGATATGATTCCTACTGCTGGGGCTCAAGCCTACCCTCTATACGAGGACGTCAGGACAAATAGTCTACCGCGCCAGCCCAGTATGCAGGTTTCCTTACGATGGTTTCCTTTGCCGTTCGAGGGCAGTCATGTAATTTAGTTTCGAGAAAAACCCATTGGTACATGGCACGACCGGGGTTCGAACTGAGACCTCTCAACAGGTCATGCCGCGTCGCTTCCATGATGCCACTGACGCTTTTCTATACAAGATTATCTAGTTTTGTTTTGAGAAGTTGAACTGGGTTTTTTACTATATTAATAGTACTTATAAATAATGTATCACTTTGATGGTGATGTAGAGATATCTCCAGAGGTTCATCTTCTTGCGGAAAGTATCCTCGGTCTGCTGTGAGTTAACGAACTTCTCCCACATCTCCTGCGACAGCGTGTCCCATTCCGAGCCTGCAACAACAAACATGTCAATTTAATATTAAAAGTAAAACTTTGACACTCAAATTGTTTCTATCTCTATCTCAAATTATTATCAAGATAAGGACGGATAATTTTAGTGTTGTCAAATTTTGAATTTGTGCCTTCAGAATAGGACCTATTATATCACTAAATTGTAAGAAATACAGCCAATATAACATTATTTCATTATGCAATTTGTTTTTACTTGGAACTGCCAGAAAACATTATATATGAAGCATCTACACGACAGGTAGATGTTGTTTGTAGATTTAGTCACCTGCTATAATCAAACAAACACGACCAGCCCCCACATAGGGTGAGACTGGCCAGCACGATGACAACATAACTTACCATTGAGCAGATCTTCCGGCGTGAACTTGACCTGGAAGGGGTAGGAGCCGTTGAGGTACCGGTCGGGCGCGATGCGGCGGCGCGGCTCGCGGCGGCGCCCGCGCCACTCGCGCGCGTGCGCATGCCCGCCGGCCGCCGCGCACGCGCCCTCCGCGCCGCCGCCCGTGCGCTCGCAGCCCCGCGACGACCCCTCACCTGGACGCACACGGAATAAAGGAATGGCTTGTATTTAAACGCTTACCAGGAATGAACCTACCACCAATTGTACGGTCGACCGCACGACAGTGGAAACAAAACCAGTATAAACTGGTCCCTCATAGTGCTGAAACTCCCTAATAGCCTAGGCCAGCTCAAGGTCAAAGTATTCCCACTGACGTGCGGTCGACTGTACTAGCAAAATAATCCCTGCCTAAACTGATAAATGATCACCAAATTGCGTTTGTGGTTTTGTGGTGTATGAGGTAAAGTTACACTGTTATCCCTAACCCATTGGTGGTCCAGCGGTGGACTATAATATAGGCTGTGAATAAAGCATAACTTCACAAACATCAGCCTTAAAGTTCAATCTATTGTTCAATGTTGGTAGGAGATACCCAATTCACTATTCATTCATATGAAACATTATCAATACAAATTTTAAGTATATAAATTAAAATTGTTCTTCTGTATACCTTTCCTTATAACTATATTCTGCAACAAGACTTGGCACCAATGACCTTCACCACCTGCTGTGCAACTAGTTCAAGGCAATCACAGCCTGACAAATAATTTGGAAAAGGCAGTAATATAATTGATTCACATGTACGTATTATATTTGCAGAACCTCTCAGCGGAACCTCTATGTAGGTCATCTTTAAATGAGGATCTCACACCACATCTAGTCATGATAAAGTCAGTTTACATAATATTATTTAAAATCTAGGTCTAGGTATCCATATTGTTTCTGTATCAGATATAATCTATAACTATGTATCTTATATACACATAGTTTATGTACATAAACAATTACATACACCTTTATTGCTTACATTTCCTAGAAATGTAGTCCATTGGGGAATTCCAACACAACTATACCACCCAGTATTAATGGTGATTGAGGAAAATAGATAATCTGTTTGCATATCAATTTCTAGTGTATTTAATACTTATAGAGAATTCTAACCTAGGCTAGTGAAATGACTAAGATTCAAATAAAAACCCTAACACATGAAAAGAACCTAAATGATAACTTCTAAAAGTTATATTGATATAATAATGATAACCAACAAATTAAGACTTTATTAACAACTGCGTCCCGCGGCTTCGCCCGCAATTTATAAGTTTTTTCTGACGTTTTTTCATTTACTCAGCACCTAAAGGTCTTAGCATGATCTTCGACTGGTAGTTCCAGAGATTAGCACTATAATACATATATCTATTAAAGATAATTCAGTACAATACAGAATGTGTTTAGATACCTTTTTCACCAGAGTTGGTGGAACCGGAGGCGTTGCTAGAGTGGCTGGAGTCATCGGAGTCGTATCCGAAGGCGGTGGCGTCTCCTTTGGCGGCGGGGAGCGCCCGCTCGCGCTCCCGGCGCGGCCAGTAGCGGCGCGGCGAGCCGGCGCCCGCGCCGCGCCCCATCACCTGAAGCATCTCCAGCGGGTAGTGCCGCGCCGCGCGCTCCGCCTGCGGCCCCACCACATATACCGGCGCCCCGAACCCGCCGCTCCCGTGGTACATCATCGGCGCACCCTCGTTCATGCCTGCCTCCTCACCTGTCGGTGCGAAACAAGTAGAGAAACCTTGCCGGCAACAGCACAGATTTACTCTGCGTAGGTACTGACCTGTTAATCGACTGTAAATTCCAATGGCGTTCGACGCTCGCGGGCGGCTTATTGCGTCATTAGTATTAAATTAATTACTGTACGGTGCGACGTCGAAATTAAATCTATCTATTCACTGAGCCACCGAAATCTGAGACGACCTGTCTATCCGTCAAACGTCTTCTGAAGTGGATGGCGAATCTGGTCGACGGTGGTGACAAAATGACGCGTGTCGCTGGGCACTCCCCGTACAATGAACGAGCTATAATTATTTCGACGCCGGTAGTAATAAATCTACCCACGATTTACGGCAAATCTATAAAAATTACTGATAAATATCCGCCATGACTTTTAAACACCACTGGCGACATCTGACGGCACTTGGCAAAGCTTACACGTGATTTTATTTTTTTCTGCTTCAAATTCTAATGTTCCATTTCAAACCAGTTTTAGAAAATTGCATCTTTTTTGTAATTAATTGAAAAAAACATACCTACCAAATTCAACTAATGAGCAAACTTAAAAACAAAGAAACCAAGGGGCTATCTACAAATAAGTAAGTCCCAAAAAGTATGAATTAAAATTTTCAAAGCTAGCAACAATATTTGAATGTGTCGGTGCGGTCGCGTTTGCACCGACACTGCAGATAAATAGTGCTATGAAACAGATAGAGACAAACATATTAAGTTGTAGAGCACCATCTCTTTTACTTGTTTCATCAGAGTCGTAAATACTTGACAGGGCAACAAAATAAACGCGAAATTTTGACATTTTGGAAAAAGGATTTGGCTGTCACACGTAAATACCTATTTTAATTTTCGCGAATTATTTCCATATTTGTGTAAATTATTTACAGTGATAATGGAAGTTAACAGAAAACTTTGCATTTAGTTGAGATCAAAATAAATAAATAAAATAAGTGATGACGTTGAGCGAGGACAATGTAACCTTAAAAGCGCAAAAAGTCAATAGAAACAAACTTTGTCGTCTCATTGTTTGATTATTTTCCTTATCTCCGCTAACAAGGTGAATTGATATGTCACACTTCGGGGACTACATGGAGGGTGTTCCCGTTAAAATATCAGAAAAATACAAAAGACCGCACAGAATCGAACTGCCGTACGGTGTCAACGAATGCGCCTCGCGAGCGCAGAACGTCGTCGACGGCGTCCAGTATTGCTCCACGTTCGAGATAAATGTACTTTCTAAGCTCAAGGAGCTCCGGAGCGCGAAGGAGACGAAGAAAAACGAAAGGCGACACCGGTTACAATTATTAGAAGAAGCGAAACACAAGAAACTTGATGAAATAGCGGCTGCTGAGGCACAGGAGAAATTAAAACAGCTTAGTGTATCAGAAGTGTCATATCCGAGTACAGATGAGATAAGTGCATTGTCTCCAGATGAGAATACTGACAAAAACTGTGATATTACAGCAACGCAAAATAATAGTCCAGAAACCCTAGAAGTTACAAGCGATGCTGCATACCCCTCCTGCAGTACTGCGGACCCTGACCTGAATATCCTTCAGCCCACTCTAGTTCAGGCTAACTATCCACAAAACAGTCTACTCGACGATCCAGATCCGTTGCAGGAGCTGAAAATGAATACGAAAATAAGGAAAATGCCTCAGTTCCGTAATGTAGATACACTGACATATAAAGACTTTGAAAGCGACACATCCAGTCCGTTTGATAATGTTGAATTGAAGACAATAAATGATATGGAGTTGTTAGCTCAAGTGTTACAAAGCCAAAGAGAATCTGCCACTAGCTGTCAGCCTCCAACTTATGTTCCAGAGCAAATGTATGCAATCCCTAACTGTGCATCGCAAGCTCAGGTTGAAGGTATGGCTTACTTGCCCAATTCATATATAGAACAACCAATACAAGGACCGAGCGTGATGTATTCACCTCAACACTACCCTGTATCTAATGGCTACTACGTCCCGGCAGATAATGCCTGTGACAATGGTATGCCAATGGAAAACATGCCGATGTACATGCCGAATTATCAATATTATGTTCCTGCCAACCCTTACACAGTTGTAGACCCAGCATACTATGGAAACCAGATACCGAACACTGCAGTTAATTTACCAAATGGTTCAAATTATATCCCCGAGCCTTACTACTTCCAATATCCTCAAATTCCAATGCAATATCCAATGAATACGTATGCGATCCAAAATCAGACTTCTGAAAATCAAGAGCAGTCGTTGAGTTCTCAAAATACAATGAAATCTAGATCTAGGAGTGTACCGGATATTGTAAGGGAACTAAATGAAGAATTGGTGTTGGCTAAGCGCCGAGCTAATGAGAGATCTTGCAACGCCAGTCCAGCTCCGAAGACAGTGCCACGGTCCTCATCTAGCAGTGATAAGAAAGGAGAGAAAAAAAGTAGACGGAGATCGGAGAACTTGCCAAACCCGTTTGAAAAGTTGTCGCCGAAGTTACAGGATATGTGTCAGAAGATACGTGGGATGGGTTTCCCACTCGACAGGGTAGCTAGAGTATGTACTCTTATAGGTGATAATGATAAGAAGGTGAGACTTTTTGCTTATTTTTTTATAAACTTTCTTTACTAGCTGTTGCGCGCGTGGAATAAGTTTTTCCCTCGGGAACAGTTTACCACAGTAAAAAGTAACCTATATGTTATTCCAGGATATAAGCTGTCATTGTACTAAGTTTCATCCAAATCCGTTCAGCCGCTACGGCGTGAAAGAGTAACAAACATCCTCACAAACATCCTTACAAACTTTCGCCTTCGCCTTTATAATATTAGTAGTATTTGTATAAACAGGAAATAAAAGGCTTTTTTATTTTTTTCATCATCATATCAACCTGTAGACGTCCACTGCTGGACAAAGGCCTCCCCCAAGGATCTCCACGACGACCGGTCCTGCGCTAACCTCATCCAGCTGGGTCCCGCGACCTTCACCAGATCGTCGGTCCACCTTGTGGGAGGCCTGCCTTTATTTTTTTATTTTATTTTATTTGTTTATTTATTGCTTCTTCAGTTGGTTATCTTAATCACTCGGGTATGAGTAATGAAGATAAAATTCAAATTGGATCTTGAACATATATGAGTGGTGCATTGATCACTCATTCAGTTTTAGATTGTAAAGTTAAAACTGAATAAGAAGGTCATCTGGAAGTAATCGCCTGCAATAAGTACAAACAAGTGTTATATTTTTTAGGGTTCCATACCTCAAAAGAGGAAAAAAGGAACCCTTAAAAGATCACTTTGTTGTCCGTCTGTCTGTCTATCCATCCGTCTGTCAAGACCATTTTTTATTAAGTATGTGTACGTGCAATAAGGTAAATTGAACTCAAATGGACATGCTGTGGTCTCGCCTAGATGTACCTTCCTGGTTTATATTTCGTCACACTACATTAAAGGCCATATAAATTACATACTTGAATCCAAGGTTGTCTCTCATTATGTTATATTAGTAGAACATTTTATTTTGTCTGTAATCTTTTTCATTACTCATTATTTCGGCCTTTTATGACAACTAGTTGCGTACAAAGAAAAGTACTTCGCCTACGGCAACTGGTTACGAAACGTGGTTGTGAATATAGCCGGAAGGGCACCGACGATGTATTCTTTTTTTATTATTTTCCACTAAGGAGAGGTGAAATGTTTTTTTCAAATTGAAATGTGACCACCCTCGAAATATTACCCTTCCTTTTTGAAGTCGTTTGAAAATTTGAATTAAATTGTTGACCATAACATTTCAGATAATCGAGGGTCTCCTGATCCTGGGCGAGCTGATGGACCTGGGCTTCTCCGAGGGACGGGCGTCCGCGGCGCTGGCCAAACACGAGTTCAACCGGGACAAGGCTCTGGACGAGCTGGTATCGTAACTAACCTCCACCCTCACTTTAAGCCAAGCAAGCTACATACATTATGTTAAATTCAGTGCGCTAATTGTGATGACAATGATATTGAAACTAAAGGTGAACGCACACCTGTCCGCGCCGCAGTCCTTATTGTCGCCGCACACACCGCACGCGTCGCAGTCGCCGCAGCCATCTCCTTTATATACAGGGTGGATTTTTGAGATGGGGCTGTAAGGCTAGGTACCTTAACCGTTGTAACTAGAGGGAAACGTTCATAAGAGACTGTCCTTGACTTTTTGAGAAATTTTGACCTGCATTCACAGATTTTGAAAAAAAAACGTATAATGCAAAAAAACGCATGAGCAATTTACACAAAAACTTTTTTTATGCCAATCGATCCCGTTTCTTATATAGATCAATTATCTCCATTGGGCCAACAGGTTTGAGTACCAGAAATGTCAGAAATCACAAAAAACTTCTCCCATACGTTTTGCTGGAAATGCGGACTATTAGTGTAGTTCGGCTCATAAGATGTATTCTGTACATTTTTATCTGTGGTATTTGGGAAATATCTCGCGTTTCTCCCAGATATAGAGATTGGGATTACAGTTGGACGAATTCTTTTATGAATAATTGATAATGAGGTCAAAAGAGACGTACAGTCGAGAGAGAGAGAGAGAGTTTATACTGGTTTTGTTTCCACTGACGTGCGGTCGATCGTACCAATGCGTACATACAGTAGTTGCTCTGACGTCGTTGGCATAAGGTCCATTTTCGTATACCCTATGTCCAAAGCTGACAGAAAGAATAAGTTGGTATACTTGTTGAGGAATTAGGCACTAGTTAGCAACTTTAGTTAGAGAAAGGAAATTGTGTGATTTTAATCTAAATGTTCTAAATTAGACAGTAGTGACGTCATTTTGCTTGATAAATGCCATCTGAGCCGTTGCTGTACTCTTTCTGTGGCCGATTTGGAAAAGGAACCGCGCGGCGTACAGTCGGCCAAAAAGTAGTCTGCCACCCTAAGGTTGAAACTCGTTTGTGAGTACGTAAGGTTTATTTTTACTATCAAAATTTATCTGACAATTACTAACGCTGTAGTTATTATTTATTGTGGTGACGTCTGACGTCATGCTTTGCTGCGAGATTGATATAATAATAATAAATTTATTTAATCAAAAACAATACAGTACAATTGTTGACAATTGAATACAGTATTTTATGTAGTATACAATAGACCCTGACTCCCAAAACTATAGTTTCCAACTTTCCAGTGAACTCTAAGATTAGATTGTACAAAATTATAATCTAATGTATTGATTACAATGTCCGAAATAAAGTGACATCATAAACGATGAGACAATTTAATTGTCTGTTATTTTTTACCTAATTCATCCCATTTATAACTAATTTACTGAATTTGCCTTTCACTAAATATAATCTTTAGTCTAGTTGGAAGGGTCAACATTAGCGATATTTTCTAGGAAATTTTGTCTTAATTGGTACACCACTTTCTTGGCCGACTGTATGTATTTACATTTGTATAGTCGACAAAGAAGCTGTCTGACCGCGTTAAAGGTGAAAATCGCGTGTAGCCTAATAGCACGCTCGCTTTTATGATGTATGTTTATATATTTTTTGGCGATTTCTCATTTACTTTACTAATGAGAAGTTCCGCTGTCATCCTTAGTGCGTATCGAACCGAACCTAATACAGAACTCTATCACACTCAGTCCACAGATAACTAATACTTATTAATTGACAAAAAAAAGTTTGATTTGCCACTGAGGAGTAAGATTAGCTTGTGAGGAACTTCGAGGCATGTACATTGCTCCTTTCGACGCATAATAACGCCAAATGCGCAAAATGCCAAATTCTCATAATGCCATATACGCGAAGTGCCAAATACGCTCGAAATGCAGAAATGCATTTTAATTTTTTTGGATCTACGTACCGTTAGTAGATAGTTCGCCAAAACTTTCGATTTTGGGATTTTGCGTAATTGGCGGCATGCGTCGAAAGGACATAGCTGGCGATCATCGTCAAATCGCGAATCAAAGATTACAAATGCAAACCTCATTTGAGGTTGGTCTCTTATTGATTGAACTTTGCATAACATTAAAATATAAAACAGTTAACTAAATGCGACAGGTTTGTAATCCCTGTAAGTATTGAGAAATATGCGATGTAAGATTATTTGTTGATATTATCAAATATTATATTTAGAAATCCCTACCATTATTTATTTGTTTTTATGCGAATGCGGAATGAGAGAGAATATTGTAAATATCTAAGTTGCTTGTAGTTTCTAAATAAAAGTGATAAAAAATTTAAGATGCTAATGGTCTATATTTGCGACAGAAGAGCTATCTAAGAGTAAGACAGACTACAACAACATTTGTTATATTTGACTAGAAATATGAATTGGAACGATATTTTAAATATTAATTTGATATATTAGGTCATTACCTATGAAGTTGCCGTATTTTTCTTGCATTTAAATTTGCATGTAATTTCCATAATACAATAGCTATTAGTTTTTTTTGTTTCAAAAATATACTTTCTACGAATGATTGCTGTAGTATTTTTTTTTAATTTATTTGTGTTTCATGTCTATAAATAAAGGTTCAAAACAGTGCATTTGCAGTTCGGATTCGATAATGAAAAAATATATGCAAAATAATTTGTATGAAAAATGTGATCTTATTAATTTTCTTCAAACAAATCGGCAATTTCATAGGTAATAACCCAATTTAATAAATAGATAATGCATCAGTGGCGTCGGGGATAAGACGTGACCTATCATATAGAAAGGTCCGAAGTTCGATCCCCGTCTGGGCCATGTACCAATGGTTTTTTTCTCAAAACTTAAGTATATGTACTGACTGCTCTCAAACGGTGAAGGAAAACATCGTGAGGAAGCCTAATTCTTAGGCGCATGTGAAGTCCACCAACCCGCACTGGGCTAGCGTGGTGGACTATAGCCCGAACGCCTCGTTGAGAGGGTAGGCCTGAGCCCCAGCATTGGGGACATGTTAATAGGCTGTTGATTTCATACAATACAATTTCTAATCATAAAAGCTCATACCTATTGACGCAATTACTCGTAGGCCATGAAAAGTAAAATGTAATTTTACAAATTTATTTTTGTTATCTTTAGTTTTAAATCTCATTAAAAGTTTTAGTCCAAAATGGTGGTCGTAAAAACTATAGGGTAATGATTAAAATAATTATTTTATTTATGATGATTGATAAGGTTATCGCTGCCCGCATTTATTTAAATTACTAGGTACAGTCGACCGCACGTCAGTGGTAACACTTTGACCTTGAGCTGGCCTAGCCTATTACAGTCTCAATACTATGAGAGACCAGTTCATACTGGTTTTGTTTCCACTGACATGCGGTCGACCGTACTACCTACTGTTCACTTTATAACAAGCACCGTTGGTTATATTTTTGTTGACAATTATAACGTAGTAACTATTATAATCCTCTGTGCTTATAATACTGACATTAAATGTATTGATTAACCTCCCAACGTTGAAAGATTATTTGCCGAATATTTTGCGAAACCGAGTCAAATAGAATATCCGTATTCGAAACCAGTTTCGGAATATTTTTTTTCTTTTTTGGTCAGCCTGGTTTCGAATAAAGGAAAATATGTAATTGTTTTCGAAAGTGGCCGAGGGGATTGATTCTTTGAAATAACTGTGCAATTTGTTTGTTTTTATGATGAATTTGTTTCACGTTTGCTTCACAAATACACAGGCTGATTTAAATCAAATGCTAGAAGATGCAGCCCTAATAATCGCTATTAAAAAAATTATGCGTTTCCAACCGTTAACTACTCACAGATATTTTGTTACATCATGTATTCTATTATTTCTATGCCACCAGCCAGCAGGTAGATTGTATCTACACTACACCTTTGTACTGGTTTTGTGAATAGTTTTTTATATAGTATTGTGGGTCGTAGGCTATATCCAATATCTATTCATCTATACAACATAATGATAAAGAGGTAAAGTTTGTGTGGATGTACGTGTGTTTGTAGTAATCTCTGTATCTACTGAACCGATTTAAAAAAAATATCTCCCTGTTAGGTGGTATATATATACTGGCCGCTTAGATATAGGCAAATTTTCCCACGGGAAATTATTCCTTAAGAGCTTGAATAGCTGCGAGCAGATCCGCAGAAATTTACATGTATAGATTCATTAATTTTGATAATAACGTGTAAAAAAACAATGTAGTAGCTCGTACCGTGACATGCAGAGTTTTTTTGAGAGATTTTGAAAGTCAGTTGTTCATCTTGTAGAGAATTATAAAAAATATTTTTTGTAGCAAAAACGCTGGGTGTGTAGTTATTATCCATTTTGGAATGTGTAAATATGGTGGTAAACTATAAATTAGATACCGCATGTACGTCGTACAGGTTTCGTTCGTCGAATATTTTGTTGGTGGCTCCATCTTTGGAAAATGATTATAATTTTATTATAACCAGATGGCGTGATGCTAAGGAACTGAAAATTTTAGAATTTGTTATCAATATTCATTTTTCAAAGTATTGGAGTAACCTTATGCCTAGATAGACCTTATCATTATTAATAAGCGTTAATTTTGACTGACGAGTGAAACTTTACCAGCTAGGTAACTGATTGTACTTTTTGACTTGTATAATATCGATTACGTGTGACATTATTACATGTATAGAAATAATCTAAGAGTACGTAGTACTATTACTATTTTATACTGTGGGAAGAGGATGCCATATCTAACACAAAAAACTTAAGAAAACAAACGCATTTGCGTCTAGGAAAAAAAAAACAGACGGTGTTCTGAAGTGGACTGCAAAGTTAACGTGGTAATACAAACCTGGTTTTGGTTCTAGTGTTCGCTGTTTTCACGTGGACCCACTAATTTGTCCCACTGGTGGGACCACGAGGGAGACTTATTTCTCGTAGACCCACTGGTACTTACTGTAAAAACTATCAAATAAACTAAATTGGACCAAACTGTATAAACAGGGCTACAGTGGACCAATTGAACTAAATTGGACTAAACTGTTCAAATGAGCTAATGGATGGGCTAAATACGACAACTAGACTAAAGTGGACTTTAAATGGGCTAATGGGATAAATAAATAGGACAAAGATGGACTAAAGTGGACGAAACTGTAAACTTAGCAAAACTGTATACCTAATCTGGGCTAAATGGCTAACTGGACAAAAAATTGACTAAATTGGACCAACCAAACTGACATACAAGTGGGTCAGTAAAAAAAATTTCCTAATTAATCAACTGGTTTTTTACTGACCCACTGGTATGTACAAGGGCATTAGTCCAGTTGGTACACTTTGGTCCACTGTAGCCCATTTATACAGTTTGGTCCACTTTAGTCTAGTTTTGTCCTATTTATCCCACTCATGTCACCTATATATTTTGTTTCCAAGACGCAAATGGGGTTTGTTTTCAAACCTACACCAATTCATTTAGAATGGAATATACTGTAGTGAAGTCTCCTACTTATCTCGAATTATCAACTTTTCTTAAGCCCATTGCATTTTTAATCGACCCACAATCTTATGTAAATGCCTCTAGAATTAACGTATTATTTTTATAGTTGTAATAAAATACTCTAGTTGTAAAGAGAGAACATATTCCAAGCTACGTATGTTGCAAAGTTTTATTTTATTTATTCTAGTGTTATGTAATGATGTTAAATAAATTGTAAGTGAAGGCTTGGTAGTGCGCGCGGGTTTTATACAAAGCGGCTTCACACAAATGGAAATACTGTATAAAATAAAAATTATTTTCAAATTTTATCGTATTATATACCTACTTACTATAATACAGCAACGTGTGCCCAGCGTTGTGATTACGCGAATTACTGCCACAAGATTATAGGAATTACTCCCATTGGATTATAAGAATTACCTACTCCCATAGGATTATAAGATTTACTCCCCTAAGATTATGGGAATACTCCCACAAGATTATGATTATGGTAATGACTCCTTTGAACAACGTAAAATGAATAAAACTCATGGAAAAAAAGAGGGAAGACCTATGTCCTACAGTGGACGTTAACACAGGATGTACAGGCTATACCATTTTTGGTAACAGGAAACATCATCAGCCTGCCAACGTCTACTGATGTTGGGCAAAACGTATCCAAGATATTGGCAATATTCATTACAAGTGATTCAAAAATTTTTCTTAATACTTCTCGATTAGGTACTTTCTTATTTCCATATAGATACCTCGGGAAAAGCTGTTCCCGCGGGAAAAAAACATTTTTTACGCACGGGCAAAGCCGCGGGAAACAGCTAGTAGCTTATAGCTAATTAATAATAGAGGTAAGTTCATGTTGCAAAGTCCAATCATCAACAGCCTAATAATCTCCCCACTGCTGGGGCTGAGGCCTACCTTCTCAACGAGGGCGTGCGGGCTATAGTCCACCACGCTAGCCCAGTGCGGGTTGGTGGACTTCACATGCGCCTAAGAATTTCTTCTTCGGCGTATGCAGGTTTCCTCACGATGTTTTCCTTCACCGTTTAAGAGCAGTCAGTAAATGTACTTAAGTTTTGAGAAAAAACCCATTGGTACATGGCCCAACCGGGGATCGAACCTCGGACCTTTCGATATGATAGGTCGCGTCTTATCCCCGAGGCCACTGACGCTCTCTGCAAAGTCCAATATCCATTGGATATTCATTTTTTACTTGCTGTTCTCCGCGGCTTTGCCCGCGTGGCCTATTTTTTTCCCGCGGGAACACTTTACTGCGGTAAAAAGTAGCCTAGGATATAAGCTATCACGGTATTAAGTTTCATCAAAATCCGTTCAGCCGTTACAGCTTGAAAGAGTAACAAAACAAACATCCTCACAAACATTCGCCTTAACACGCCTATTAATTAGTAGGATAGGATAAAATAAAATAAAACATGAACTGTGCTGTGACGGAGTTGCCTGAGTGTCGATTGAGTGGAACCATATGTCTGCAACGAAGGATCGCCTTATTTATCAGGGCGTCGACACATGGTAGGTAATTCATTCGTTAAGCCTGCTAACATTCAATTTAAATTTTTAAGTACTTAAAAGTAAAGTTTATATACAAAATTCAAGTAGGTACTTTCCCATCCTGGTCTATGCCTCTGCAATTACTATTAGGTAAGCTGTTGATTCACCAAAAACATTAAGTATTTATAGTAGGAAATTGAGTTATTCCATAACCAGAACGCAAATAAGCAGATTGTTTACTTGTTGGTTGGAGTTTTGTTTTCACAATACGATGGATTCTCGAGGCTTGTGGGAGAGCACAGAGCAGGAAGTTATTTGTAAACCAGGTTAATTGTAGTTGAGCAAAGTAACTACCTACGTTTTACTAATTACTTTCGAACGCAGTCCCAAGTACGTACCTAAGTACATATAAACATCAAGCGACGGGCGCAGGGTACACCAAAATTACGTATTTAACCCAACCCAGTCTATGGGGATAATTTTCATTCGGCGATCGTCATACATTGCAATTTTCCGGCTGGAAGATCTTGTAGGGTGATCGTTGCATTGTGAACGCAGCCTCAGAGGCTTATCTCTGGCCAATCACGTGCGACGGCGTTATCTAGTGCTAGGTCGCTAAATTAAACAGATCTTGTCTTGATCTGCCGCGCGCTATCCGTATGTTTCCTGTGTTATTTCTTCAATTAAACGCATACGGCGACCTCGTTGTAATCAGACAAAGGATTCGCTTCCGTCGCCTGACCGTAGTTCCCGGAGAACGAAATGGGTCATAGAGTCTCCGCGAAGTCTCCGACAATGAACGTCCACCGCATTGTGTATTGTCTGTCACCGGTGTTGCGGCGGCCAGACGCGATGAATGGGGCAAGTTCAATCGGGCCGGCCTACATTACTACCCGCCGACAGGGACGGACATACCGGCGCCCCAAGTGGAACAGAGACGCGCTGCTCGGACACTTGGAATTACCGCTGCTTGCCTCAGTTCTGTGTGAGGCGGTCCAGTAGCTCTGCGACCGGCGCACGAGTCGAACCGTTCTCACGCACGCGCACGCAGTAGTACACGCCGCGCGCACTAACATGCCCGGCTCGCATTTCGCCCCGCGCCCCGCCTCGCCGCGCTCGTTTCGATAACATCTGCAAATCCGATATCCAGGGCGTCGATAAGGTGATTTCGTGTAGTCGCGATTCGGCCATGTGACCGCTACGACGGGAGCGGAACCCGAACAAAAAAGCCGCCCGCTAATGTCTACCCCTCCCGGCCGCTACAAAAAAGGGACAAAACAGCTATTCCTGGAATGCACACATGTGGACGCGGGGTGAGAGAAGGGAGCACTCATTGACGCAGTCGCACGCAACGCGATGCCGCGCCGGAGCAAGTGGGTCCACCTGGTGGCCGGCGTCGTCGCCGGCGTCACCCTCGGGATCTTCCTCAAGCTCTGTCTGCGAACGTCCTCCAGAACCACCATCGAGACCTGTCCGGAATCCTCGAGGCTTTACATCGCCCCGGACCCTCTCGCCCTAATAGATTTGGGAGCGAACGAGACTGTCGACAACTCGAACCGGACTCTGGTGTTCGTCGGCGTCATGACGGCCGAGCAGTATCTGGAGACGAGGGCGAAGGCAGTGTTCGAAACTTGGGGGCAAGACTTGCCGGGGCGGATCGCGTTTTTCAGTTCGGAAGTGTCGCGGGCGCCGGGACTGCCTCTGGTACCGTTGCGGCACGTGGACGACAGTTACCCTCCGCAGAAGAAGTCCTTCCTCATGTTACTGTACATGTATGAGAACTACGGCGATAGGTTCGAGTGGTTCATGCGCGCCGACGATGACGTTTACGTGAGGGGTGATAAGTTGGGGCAGTTCCTGAGGTCCGTGGACAGCAGCAAACCCCAGTTCATCGGGCAGGCTGGGAGAGGGACCAGCGCCGAGAGGGACGCTCTGTCCCTGGATTATAACGAGAACTTTTGCATGGGAGGGCCGGGAGTGCTGTTGTCCAGGGAGACCCTGAAGATGGTGGCTCCTCACGTGAAGTATTGCTTGAAGCACTTGTATACGACTCATGAAGACGTCGAGCTGGGGCGCTGCGTTGCCAAGTTCGCTGGAGTATCCTGCACTTGGAGCTATGATGTGAGTATGAAATATTACCCAAACAATTCACATGTGATAAGATATTTTTAGATTCTATCTTTATTTTAGATAGGTATACGCATAAAATTGTCTAGGTATCTATAGAGATGAACGCGTAAATTGATATCGCGAAAACATCGTTGTGTTCACTGATCCTTAACTTTTTTTTGGAAGAGGTAGACCTACTAGGTAAGTAGGTTAGGTATGACTCCCACATATTTGATCGGATTTATCACACTGCTTCTGACCCGTAACAATGTTCTCTTTTCAATCTTCTCAATATCCAATAACGATCGGATAATCGGAGCGTCGTTTTGTCGGTTGTTGCATTGAAGTGGTCAGACGTAAATACGACACTCGGAATTCGTTACAAATTCCGCAACAATTGCCTGTTGCGCTCAAAATGGAAAGCTGCCTGTGTTTGTTTGGTCTGTTTTCACGACCAAGCTGTAAGGTAGGTAATAAAGAGACCAATCTTAGAATCACTCAACGTTCTTCAATTTGCATTGTACCTCTAAACACTTGACATGGGCAGAACCAGTCGTCATCCTAAAGACGATTGAAGCCACAACCAGGAAAATAATAATAGAAACTTACCTGATAAATATAGGTCTTAGGTCTGTAGATAGACACGTTTCGGCGGGTAATGTCATCTTTTTAAAATGAGGACTCCTTAAAATGACGACTCCTATGACCACTTGAAGATCCGAACCTTAAAACACTTAAGCGAGTCTTTCGGTGTCCGTTTGTGGACGATTTACGTAACTTGCGGTCGTTTGTGCATTACCTGTATTTTGTTATTTGTATTTCTTTATAATCTAATGTAATTTAGGCGCAAGAGGCGTGTAATACAATAGTTGGGCACACGACCGAGCCCGCAACTAACGGCTTCGCGATGCGGTCCGCAACCACGTTTGGGGAAGGCTAGCCTTATGTTTATGAAGAAGTTAATACTACTTGCTCTTATCATTTTGTTTGCGATGTGAAACGGCAGACAGATAACCCCTCTGATGGCAAACGGCCACTGCAATGCTAACCTGTATGGTAAGACTACTGCGTTGTCCGCGAGATAGGTACCTTTTGCACTTGCTTTTGCTCGAAAAAGGACAATGATCACCCTATTTGCACAGATTAAATATTAGTTCCTAGTTGGCCGAATAACCCACATAATACGCTTCTTCCCAGCGCTAACACCTTGGAAGCGGTGGTAGATAAAAAATTGACGTTGTATAAATGTACCCAGTGTACTTACATGCAATAACATAGTTTTCGACTTTGATACACAGCAACTTTTACTAAGACACTAAAATATAAGTTGCCAGTAAATAAATAATCAATATAGGATTGACGACTAATCCCAAACATTAAAATACTCGATCATAGATCCATTGGCCAGATCCTTGATAGATCTATGTACTTATTACCTAGTGAGATAATTTGACGTTTTAACAGTTTTTTGAAAGTCTGAAGCAAAATTTATAAAATAATAAGTTAGCCCTACTATAAAAAGCCTAATATTCCATTACATAAAAGTTAAATTTTCTATCTTCATCTATTTTATTTTTACATGTATTCCAGCAACTTATAATCTAACAAAGAAAATACCTACTTTAATATTGACAAATAACTACGCATTAAATATACAGTCCCTACGAACATATGGTTGCCAAACATGGGCATGGACAGAAAAATTAATGAATAAAGTAAAAGTATGCCAAAACGGAATAGAGAGAAGTGTAATAGGCGTCAAGAGAAAAGATAAAATAAGATTAGCAGAAATAAAGACCACAACTAAATTTAAAGATGTAAAAAAGGTATGTAAGACTTTAAAATGGAGATGGACAGGACATATGCTGAGAGAGACGAAAGAGAAATGGACAAAAATAATAACGGAGTGGTATCCCAGGAATGGGAAAAGAAGCAAAGGGAGACAAACGAAACGTTGGGAGGATGACCTCAAAAAAGTGGCTGGTCCAGAGTGGATGAGAACAGCAAGGGACAGAGAGAAATGGAAGTCTTTAGAGGAGGCCTTTGTCGAAGGACAAACTGTTGACAGAAACCGATCGTCTATATAATATAGAAATGAAATATGTGTATCAATATAAACACAGTCGGTAAAAACAATTATAAATACATATATCTATTATTGTAAACATTTTAACAGTAATAAAGGCTTATTAATATTATTATATTATTAAATATACAGTCCCAGTCTCCACTGAATATTCACGAAGTACCTAGTCCAAACTAAACAATGCACTTTAAGATCTGTAGTTTAATTAACTGGATGTTTAGAGCGCGCGGTAGTTAACAGCACCACTTTCGTACTTAACCAATCGCTTGATGAAAACTAATTGAGAAACCGTGGAAACAAGAGCAAGACATAAGAGACCTACACATGTGTTAATTTAAAACTGCTAGGCAAAAGAGAACACAAAATGGTTTGATACACGGAATCTATTAAAATAAATTATTCCGATGGTGAGATTTGTTCTATAGAAACATAGCCTTTCAGTTACTGTGCCTAGGTACAAGTTAAGTAGCAAATTGGTTTTTATTTTTTGTGTACACTATTGCTTATATAGTTACTTAAAACTAGCTATGAAGTTGGAAAACGAATCTCATTTAATAAGTATTTAGATACCTAGGTAATTATTTAAAAAATACTTTTTCGTGTCATGTTTTGGAGGATAGAAAAATTCTAAATTACTTAGGACGACGCGGCCTATCATATCGAAAGGTCCGAAGTTCGATCCCCGGCTGGGCCATGTACAATGGGGTTTTTCTCGAAACTTAAGCACATTACTGACTGCTCTCAAACGGTGAAGGAAAGCATCGTGAGGAAACCTGCATACGCCGAAGAAGAAATTCTTAGGCGCATGTGAAGTCCACCACGTTGAGAGGGGACATCCGTGGGGACATCAGTCAGTGGGGACATTATGTCAATAGGCTGTTGATGATGGAACGGTACCGTAGAAGTGTAGGTACCGGACACCGGCAAATGAGGTGTAACTTTAATGATATGCCAACAACAAGGCCAAGGCTAGAACCTGTTGGGTAATTTTAGCCGGTTCTGTTGCCGCAGACGGGCGGGGTCGCGAGTTCGCCTCTGTTTGTTTTGTGACGCATATCTATGTATGTCAAATACGTTAAAGTTAACAATAACAGTTACAACTATGTGCTAGTAGCTAACTACTAGCTTTTTCCCGCGTTACTACATACAGCCAGACGGACAATAAAAGCTTTGTTTTGCATCTAGTTGTCTTATCTTCACTTCGATCCTTTTTGAAATGAAATGAAATATATTTATTAGCAAAAGAAAGAATTTGTCCAGAATTTGAACCAGAAAGGTTTACCAGTGACACCCACAATAGGCTATGCCTGTCCCGCGGGAGTCGCTTTTTAGGCTTAACACACGAAAATACAGATACAAAAAATAATATAAACAAGAATCAAATTAAGTTACATAATATGGGAATGAGATGCTGTGATAAGTACCTACTTATAGTCTTAATTAATTAAAAATACTTTTTAAATACCTAATTGAAACTGTTGAAATTAATTTGGAAAAACAAAAAAAAATTGAAAAAAGATTTTTAAATTCAAAAATTAACAAAATGTGCTGTTCTTATACTTTTGGCACTGTACACCTTTTGGGATCTTTTGTGGCAAAACCTCGCGTGTGCACCAATTGCCCACCTTTTTGGTGGACTTCACGTAAGCCTTAGAATAGAAATTCTAATCTTTTCCGTACGCAGGTTTCCACACGATGTTTTCCTTCGCCGAAAAGCCTTACTGTGGTATTTTAATAAACCGTAGTTAGGTAAGTACATAAGTTCCCAAAAATTCTTGGTACGGACCAGTTTCAAACCCACGGCCTCATGAACGTGAGGCGAGAGCACGACCAACTAGGCTACCACGGCTCTTTGCATATACCTTCTGAAAGCATTGCACTGCAAAATGCCTTGTGCAATATTTTAACAACTAATTATCACCTGAACGGAGCTCGCTGGTGGGCGGACCTGTGTTTATATCCATTCTAAAGCTATTCCAAACGGTCTGCAATGTTGTTACAAAATTTCATGAGGTTGGCAAGATGTAATAAATACCTATTTGTCTAGTGTTTATGTTGTTTAGTACTTACCATACACGTACTCTTAAGGCGAGAAAGCCCATGCTAAATACAATGGGTTGTATTCAAATGAACATCTAATATAACCAACATCAAAAAAAACTGATTTGCACATCAAAAAATGCTGATCGCACACAAATGCACACTCTGATGCGCAATCAGTATATTTGGTCAACAATTAGTATTTATTTGATGTGCGCTTTAATGAAATCTAATACAAATACACACCATTTATATATTATCTTTTTTTAGGGTGGAAACTCTAAGTGGCTTCACTCGATTATTCCTAAATTAAAACACTTTTTACAGATGATTGAAACTATGTTACAGAATAAAAAATAGTTACTATCGACTACGTCATTTCGCTTCTTAAATTGATATTGAAAACTATCTAGAAAAGAAACTGCATAGGTATATGCTCAGAATTTTGATTTTTACTATTTCTTCTCATACATTTAGGTAAGTAGGTATTAGGCACTAACCTGGCATGGCACTAATCATATTTTAATACCTTCTACACAGGCATTTATTTGTAGTCCAGGAATAAAAATGTATCCCGTAGAAGACAGGATAAAACATTGTTTCAAATTGAGCAGAAGAACATGCAATAAATACTCTACAACTTACACGCTTGCTTGGCACATTTTCTCTCTGGTAGATCGCTAATGCAATAGTAGGTGCGAGAAATCCTTATCGTGAAAGAAATCTAGAGTAGCGTGAAACTGGCTTAAAATATGTAGAGTAGGTACCTCTATAAAGTAGACTACTGCGCTGGGTTTCGGTTAAAATCGTAAAGCCAGTGTAAAATGGACACATGACTTCAGACGAGGCATTCCACCGATTGGGGTTTAGATTCCAGCGATCCTTTTGACAGGAAACGGTTGTCTCACTACTCCGGTAGGTATGGGCGAACTGTGTCGCGGTATACACAATTAGTAGTGTACCTAGGTATATCGCGAAAGAAGCTTGCGCACTTAAAATAACAATAATGTGGTTTTATGTAACTTTAATAGGGTACCTACCCTGTAAAATGCTCTGAGGCACGATCTCCAAAGTGCTTTGCGTCTTTTCTGGCCTTTTTGGCAACACGTTTGTTGCCTTTAAATGAAGGCATGGACTACTCGTTTAGTTTCTTAGGAAAACTTACAACTGTAACAATAACAAACACGCCAGCCTTTAAATAGGTCATAAAAATATCAGGGAAATTAAAAATTCTGTCACTGTCGCAAGGAGAAATGTGAAATAGCTGCATCGCAATGCACAGCATGTTCTGTTTTCTCACAAAAAGTCTCACAAAGGGAGTTTGTCCTTTACCCGGTCTCGCCTTGCTCGTATGTCCCAAAGACGGCATCATCTGGCTGGGTGCAATCGTTATTAATGATTTATCACTTTTACCGAGAGTTGAAAGTCAAATACGCATAAGTGTGATTTATACTTGTGACGATATTAAAACTAAAATACTGAAGGTCTATTACAAAATGCACGAAAAAAGCGACCGAGAGCTTAAAAGCAATTCGGACTAAAAACATGTTAATTTAAATTCCTGTTAGTGAATTCCGAAGACCGTCATCTGTAGAGCCTGTGAAGAGGACATCGAGACGATGAACCGTCTGCTGTTAATGCACTGGCTGCAAGGCGAATGAGTATCCTGGGTACAGCCATCGCTGAACCCGACGACTACCAGGCTCCTATACCCCTCAGCTGCCTAACAGTTTCGTGCAGCGAGCACTTGGGGAGTAGAGCAACAGGTAAACACAGAGGACTGCAGTGTCGCCTGGCCTCCTACATGCAATCAATAAATGCAAACAAGCTAGGCTCGTAATGCCACCATAGCACTTTCTTTATTATTTATTTATTAATCAAATACATAATCATAACAGTATATATTTGTCCCCCAAAACCGTCTTGTCGGTTTGACTGGGGGATCGTACAGTCTCATCATCGATTAAATTTAGTTAGGTACAATAAAAATGATTTGTTTTCTGTTACTTTCTATGGACACATGCTCTCTAATAAGTATAATTTTAACTTTTTTTAAAAAAATTTCTTGTTTGACTCGTCTTTAATATCCCCGGGCAAGCTGTTATGTAGATAGGGTAGGCGTTTTTTACAGGTTCTATCCCCATAGTAATTACCCACCCTAGGTATCTCATACCTGCACTGGAACAGCACCGCGTACTGCGATCTGTATAAGGACTAAGATGTAGCCATTGTAGGCAGGAACCCAATTTAAATGCATGGCGCGTCTACCCCAAGTCACCCGGCCATCAGGTCTTGACGTATACGTCACAAATGGGGGCTTAAGATAATCGACGCCAAATCTTGCGCACACGCCGACGTCAGATAACGAGCGTGGACATACATGCGTCAATACATGCAGGATTTGGAAAATAATGTTGAAAGGAATGTATTAGTGACGTGAATAAGTCAGTCTTTTAGCAATAATCGAGAAATATTGTTTGCGAATTGAATGTTTGAAACTTAGTCAAGAATTATGTACAGTTAGATCGTAAGTCAATGTAGTATCTATGCAATAATTAAACACTGCAATAGTACATTGTTAACCTAGGTGTAAAAGTAACTTATTTAAGTCCCGAGACGGGGTTTGGCGCCCGACGCGTAGCGAGGGCGCCAATAGTTCGATGGATCTCTAAATAAGTCTTGAACCCGAGGGAAACACTGTGCTTTTCATTAAGAATACACTGAAAGTAAAAACAAAAACATAAAATGAGTGTTAATACAAATCTCTGCTATACGGAAGTATAAACAAAACTCTACAACTCGAAAAACAAATGAAGATCGGATTGCCGCTTTCTTGTCTACTTTGTTTTTTTTCTGTGACCGGCCAGCTATTCTGCCATTATTTTTCATTGAAAAAATGGTAAATATTTTGCCCAAATCTATGTTATTTTAAAGAAATAGTTGACAGTAATAATTATAATAAAGTCATTAAAAAATATATGTTCTTTAATTATTAGATAACTTTATGTTATTTCAATTTTACATCGCGCTGTAATTGAGTGGCTGTATAGACAGTTGGAACATGGTCCAATAGAAATGTCAAAATAGTACTAGTTTTTTTAAATATAATTTGACAGCTGTCAGTTGAAAGCGATTCTCCCTAGGGCTGAGATGTATTACTTTCAACCCGCTCCTCAGGCAACTTCAGACCTACTTTCGGAGTATGAGTAATGAAAAGGAATTTTGAGTGCTAAGTAAGACCACTAAAGATTGTGTTTAATTAAATAGTAATCAGTTCCTAAAATTAATAAACAACCGTTTCAACCCGCGCCATCTCTGGCCTATCTCCCGCCTGCACCAGCCAGCACTAGCTAGAGTAAATTAAGGTAGGTATTATTTTTTTATTCATTTTTTCTCATTTTATTCATGTTTTCTCTTGTATAATAAAAAAACATAATTAACAACGATTTACTCCATTTAATATTGTAATTATAAAATAAAAAAATTAACCTTACCTATTATATTTGATGTTCTTAAAATTACCTTTATTTACCTACGTCAGTGGCCTCGGGGATAAGACGCGACCTATCATATCGAAAGGTCCGAGGTTCGATCCCCGGCTGGGCCATGTACCAATGGTTTTTTTTCTCGAAACTTAAGTACATGTACTGACTGCTCTCAAACGGTGAAGGAAAACATCGTGAGGAAACCTGCATACGCCGAAGAAGAAATTCTTAGGCGCATGTGAAGTCCACCAACCCGCACTGGGCTAGCGTGGTGGACTATAGCCCGCACGCCCTCGTTGAGAGGGTAGGCCTGAGCCCCAGCAGTGGGGAGATTAATAGGCTGTTGATGATGATGATGATGACCTACGTAATATTTTACACAATATAATAGAAAGTGGACGAGTTAGAAAAGTCGGCGAATGGTCCTGTCACTGTTGTATTTACGTAAGTTTTAAATTACTCGTATGTTTTCGCCGGACGAATAATTACTTAATTACCGCAGACAGAGCGTGCAAACAACGAATTCCCCAGACGGGTTTCGTCACAAAAACTGACGGACGAGCGTCACGCGACCTTTGCACTGTTTGAGAACCTTCGGCAGTGTAATACCTAAAGTTTCCGAGCAGAATAAAGTTGGATCGAGGCTTAGACAAAATGGACAAGAAATGGGCGTAAACTGTTGGAATTTACGTCCTAATAATTGTTCAGTTGCAATTGAGCAGACTTAGTACCTATGCGTGTGATGCCTATTTCGCGTAAGTGTCATTTTGCGTGGCCGAAATACGTCATTATGTGAAAACCACAGAATACCTAAATAAGTAAGTTTCCGAGCAGAATAAAGTTGGGTCGAGGCTTGGACAAAATTGGCAAGAAACGGGCGTAAACTGTTGGAATTTACGTCCAAAAAAATGTTCAGTTGCAATTGAGCAGACTTAGGGCCTCTTACACCGCTTGCTGATAAAGTCCCAGATATCCTATCTGCAGGTTATCTGACAGATAGCCTATTTTTTTGGTTTCACAGGTATCTGATTGCCTATATCTTATATATTTTATATTGTTTCTCACACAGATTTATCTGATAGATTAGTTTATCACTAAGATTACTATCTGTAACAATATCAGGAAGTGGTGAAAGAAGCCCTAAGTATGCGTGTGATGCCTATTTCGCGTGTTATTTTGCGTGGCCGAAATATGGTCATTATGCATGTGATGTTTCCAGGATGCATCTGAGCAATTATCTGGCGCCGCCGCGCCGGGGTCGTGTTATTCTAAGTATTCTTGAGTATTTTTTCCTGCTGCCATTACTTCTTTTGTATGACATTTTTTAATTAAGTACAGAGCATTATCATCGGTATTTAAACGTTTATCGCTACTGATATACATTTTAGTCATAATCCGACTGATATCGTTTACTAGAATCAATGTTGTGCAGTTTTTAGGTCAGGTTTTATTGATTTGATAACCTTACATTATTTTATTAACTACTTACTGTTGACTTATTAATATTATTATTTGTGATGGGGCTCTTTATGGCTTTCCCAGGCTTGTATCACTGCGACCATTACTGATCTATTGTGATTGTGATCGCTACCTTATTGTAGGTCAGTGCCAAGCTTTGCATCAGTTAAAGTGTCCCTAAACGATCATGTTTGCATGACATGCAACGTTTACGTGAATGTCATGCTACATGATGGATCATCATGCTTGCTATCAATCAATACAGTGAAGCAACGGTCAGCACGTAGTTTGCATGTCATACACGTCAATCACTACAGCTAGACGGTCATTCATGAGTGACAGCACGTATTGCATGTCATGCCGCATGATCGTTTAGGGAGCCCATAAAACTTCAGCACGCTTTTGGCACTATTTTGTTTAATTTTACTTCATCAGGCTGAAGCAATTATCTATTCTGTGGCTGAAGTGAGTAGTTGCCCAGGTGGGTGTTTCTTTCACGTATCAGTGGGCCACACTAGCACAGAAGGTGCAATGGTGTTTCCTCTGCCTCCTGGCGGAGTGTGCACACCAGTGTCCCGGAGCTTGAGGTTGAACATGTGTTTGTTCAGGCCGCAGTGTCCGGTGATTGCTCTCACTCACTAGTGTGCGTAAATTCTTCCTACTTAGCGCTAAGACCTCGCTAACAGTTTTGCGGTTGTAGGTTTATTAGCGTTTTGGAATGGTTCAAGTTCAGTTGGTCCAGTTAGAATAGTAATTCTAACAATATTTTTTTGTCGAACGGCCGCCTGTTCCCTTACGATATACATATATACATATCTTCACGCTATGTCCCTGGCGGGGTAGGCAGAAAGAACGCAGCGCCAAGTATCGCGATCCTGACACACCTCTTTCGCTTCGCTCAGTCTCATCATTCTCTTCATACACGCTCGCCTGGGACGCGAGTGCTCTTACGTGTCCGTCTGTGAGCACCCGCTCTATCTGATCCTCGTATGTCAGTCTAGGTCGTCCCCGGCTCCTTTTACCAATCACATTCGCTCGATATATTTGCGTTAGAATATTACGACATTTCTACTAATATTCTGTTTATTAAAGAGAAATTGATAGTTTTCGCAACGAATTAATGTCACTCGTCGATAAGAAAAATCATTTTGTCGACAGTGGAGTAGGTAGCACAGATTGATTAGGTACCTACTGCACTTAACACAGTGCTAAGTGCAGGTCAACAGTGATCCGTGACGGTGCGGGCTGTCGCTCACTTATTTCTAATATACATCTAATTGTATCTCAAACATGATAACCACCCGACATTGAGGTAACACAGAATACATTATAGTAGTAGTATACCTATATATTCTGTGGTACTACAGACTATATAGACACTCACGAACAATGCTTTTAAAACCTACATTATGTGCTCCACGCATGCGAAATTACTTACGTTATAAGTAATTTGAAAAAATAGTTGCCACACAAATTTAGCTTGACATATTATTTATAAATAAATATATACATATAAACAAAATATACATATATATGATAAATATATATATATATATCATATCAACACTTGTTACTCATTAACTGACATCGTTGATGATAATTTATTGATACTTTCCTTGACAATCTTTTCATAGTGTGTACTATTTTGGCACATCTACATTTCAAAATTTAGCTTTAGAAATAGACAAGTAAGTTTACGTTACGTGATTCTCTGGAACCTAATCTAACCTAAACCTGAACTGAACCTGATTTAAGCATGATCTAAACCTAACCTAATCTATGTGATTATCTATTTAGGCTTGTCTTTGAGTTAATAGTAAATTCGGTCTATAATATGGGGCGAAGGAAACAAAAATCTACGTGTCAAAAAATTCGCTCTAGGCTCGTACCACTAACAAGCAGAAGTACTTTCAATATTTTGGGCGTTTCCAAGATAGGTTAAAAAATTCACAGACTTCACGCAGTACGCAAGAATCTTAGTAGGTACATTGAAAATGTAGGTACCATAGTAGTAGCTAGACGGTAATGAGCGACTGTACGTTATTTTGCGTCTCGTACCTTGAAACCCTCGCTACGCTCAGGATTCTATCTTTGAACCACGAGCGAACCCTTCGCTTGCTCAGTTTTCGGCGAACTATAACGTCAGCACAGCGATATTGACAAAATGTCAGAACTTTGGGGTCACGTATCTTTGAACTTATGAAAGATAAAATTTCAAAAAATATATATTTGAATAGTCCATCTAAGCGCAGAGGTGCTTTATACTCATTTTTTCGATATTCGAAATAGATTCGTTAAAAAAAAATCTTATCGAAATTTCGTCCCAAAAAATCCCCGGATTTTTCCAAACTTTTTCAATTTAAAAAAAAATTGCCAACCGATTTTCAAACTTTCAACGCTATAATGAGTCTCGATAAATTCTGCGCCTTTTGAACCTTCGTCTGACCCAGTAGCCTAAATTTCTAGAAGTTATCGCAGATTTTGTTTATTTCGTGAAATCGATCCAATAAACATTTTCAATGTTTAAATTGAAATACATTATTCTATTTTTGACGTCAATTCTGTCTTAAAACTACTCTGTTTCCACCTGTATAGCCGAGGGGAAGAAACAGAAACAAACCCAACAGCACGCGATCCACTAGGTCAGATGAGTAGTCTGACCTGATCAGTCGGTCGGTCGGCCGCCGGGTCGCTGCCCTGTCTAATTAGTTCACGATCAAATAGCGGCAACACTGAGTCATTTCGCGCGACACGTAACGGGACAGTAGGGCAACTATGTGGCCGAGAAAAGTGTGTTGCTATACTCAGGCCACAGAGTACTAACTTTACTACAAGAAGCGTCACTGAATTGACATTTTGTGTTACGGCCTCGAAACTGGTGTGAGAATTAGATATTGTCTGCCGCAATGTATGCACGTCCTTAATCTGTGATAGAGACAGACATTGGATTGCAAAGAAAATATAATTTCCATCTCTTTTCCTCTCATTGTGTGACATTGACAGTCTTTAGTCAAGTACTTTAAAAGTTTTACAGCACGGTACAAACATAATTGCACAAAAATATATACAGGGTTACAATTTGAGTGTTTGGTAAATACATTTTAAATATTTCTAAGCGTCATTTCTTTTAGTCAAAATTTTTACTAGGTACATATACATACCTCTTTTTATACATTCCACAGCCCAAACTGTATGCTATTGACACTGTGACAAACCGTATCTAACGTGCTCTTATTTATCGTTGTATCCTGGAAGATAAGAAGTAGAATACCTGCATATATTATAGCAACGGTGGCAGCTTATAAAATATGGTTAGGGTATGATAAAAATAAGATAATTTGACCTTATAAAGCTGTTGCGTAAAACGAGAATTAATGAGTGAGACATGTTTATTCTTAGAAATATAAACTTTTCAAATCAATCATTTTATTGCATTCCACATGAGACTGGAAACCTCAAGAAATTCAGCCATTACGATCGCTGAACAAATTATGAGCAATTTTAATAAAATATTTTTTTAAAATTGTGTAAAAATAATTACAAGTAGGTACTTATATAGGTAGTTGCTACTGGAGCCTCAAAACTGGAATATGTAGGTTAGCTGTTTAACCATTAAGTACATACGTACTTACATTCAATTGATGAATGATTAATGATATAAAGAGTTGTAGTTAGGTAGGTATTTAGTACATCAAAAGCAGGCCACATGCGCCTTTGCATGCGGTTACTTTCTCACGCTCACTCGTTCATTATAGATAAGATAAAGCGAGATGTGAGTAGGTATTTTAAAAAACCATCTGATTTTGTACAAAAAATAAAACCTACTTTACGAAAAATCTAACCAGATGAATAATTACATTCTGTATATGTATTATGTTTGTGTGTTTCATTTTAGGATGAACCTGGGGCCGATCGCGCTAATTCTGAACGTTATTACCAAATCCAAAACATAACCTAAAACGTTAGGCTGCATCCACACCACTGCTCCACACGTTTGCGTTCGCCGAGATTTGCCAAATGTGTAGATGCATCATAACGTTTTTGGTTATGGTTTGGATTTGGAAATATCGTTCAGAATTAGTGCGCCCTGAAATCTGTTTCGGATCTAAATCAGCTGACATTATCAGCTGATAGGTATATCGGGCGGGTCAGTGACGTATAGGGCCGGCAGACGGACTCATTTGCGTTTCAATGCGTAGACGCAGACTGCTTCATAGGAACATTTCCTGTCTGTATTCGGGTGTAGCGACCTTGAATCGTAATGCTTGCATTTATTATACCTAATTTATCATATGAATATACTTACATGATTATTTTTGTATAGTATTGTCGTATTATCTATTCGGTGACCTAATGTAAAAATTTGGTAAAAATTCTTTAAATCGTATTTCTGTTTTTTGTTTTTTGTCTCTTACAATCATGAAGGAAAAAAAATTTACGCGGGCGCCCACTAAACAGATCCTAGCTCTATTAATAAGTAATCTGTGGCTTTATGCTTACAATTTGTTGTCTGAACAGGGTCGATATGATTGATTGATTGATTGAGGGTATTTGAAGGGTTATGCCTTTATCAATTGTTATTTAATTTTGTGCATAAAAATTATATGCTTAATCATGCAATACGCTCAGATATTTCGTTGTCGACAAGCAAACAACCTTGCCGTAATGAAATGGCGTGATTTAGGTGTCGATTTACATTAGAAAATATTGCTATTCTTACAGTACTTTGGTCTAATTTATTAACCAAATTACATGACTATATTTATGTACCTTTAAACAATTTCTATAGTGTCACAGAAAAGTTGGTAAAAAAGCAGTGTAAATAATGTAGATAAGTATTTTTATTCCAAACACAAAATACTTAGGTATGTAGGAAGGCATTTAAAAACAAAAATGTGTTGTTTTGTCGGGCGATAGAAAATAACTAGCCCTTTTTGTTAAAATATGAAATATGCCGGAAAATATTGTTTTTCTCGGAACTCTGTTTTTCCCATCATTGCCGGGCAATTTAAAGAAGAAAATACATAAGTACTTAACAAAGACAGACATAATTTCCATTTTGTGAATTCAAATAGGTATCTACTTATTTAATTTTATTAATTCTATCAAATAATTATGTAAAAAAATGTGAGTTGCAACGAGAAACGATAGGGTTTTGTTGTTGGCTGTATGCTGCTTTACGAGTTCTATTTTGGAATGCATTTCGGTAATGGTTCAGCTAGTGCAACCTTTTAGGTTAGTGGGGCAATAGCCACTCTCTGATAATGTTTAGTGTAAACAGTAGATAGAAGCTCTACATTGTTGCTTTCTTTTTAAAATCTTGAATCTTAAAAAATCTACATGTTTTGGTAAACTGCTGCAATGCAGAATTCTGCCTGCTCCGTCGGGGTTAAAGCGTGAAGATATTATGTACAGTAAGGTTCATAAGTGCAGTAGCACGCTAAGAGTCATTTTTCTGTACAACGGTGGGTACAACACGAAAAACAATTAAGTAGATTTAAACTAACCACCCATGTCCATAGCGTGTTTTAAACCTTATCATTTAATAAGTCATCATCAACATCATCAACAGCCTATTAATGTCCCCACTGCTGGGGCTCAGGCCTACCCTCTCAACGAGGTCGTGCGGGCTATAGTCCACCACGCTAGCCCAGTGCGGGTTGGTGGACTTCACATGCGCCTAAGAATTTCTTCTTCGGCGTATGCAGGTTTCCTCACGATGTTTTCCTTCACCGTTTGAGAGCAGTCAGTACATGTACTTAAGTTTCGAGAAAAAACCCATTGGTACATGGCCCAGCCGGAGATCGAACCTCGGACCTTTCGATATAGGCCACTGACGCTCTAATATAATAAGTCATCATTCATCGTAGTATCCAGGAATTTATTAGTAGAATTTATATGTGCGTGTGTGGGTACAGATATAAAAGAAAGTCGTAAGTGAAACTGGTCCTTCAATCTATAGAGTTGCGAAACTGCTACTGCATCTATGAACCTTGACTGTACTACGTTTGTATGCTGTGGAAATCGTAATGTAACCCCAAGTTTTTTGTATAATACTTATGAATATTTTACAACTATGGCGGACCTAAAAGACTTTGTTTCCAGGACCGTAAACCGATTATTAATAAAAAATAATTAAGTATAGATAAGTGCTTATTGTCTATTGAATACCGGCGGCACCGACAGACAATGGGAAATAAACCGATGGTTATAGCGCCGCTAGTGATGCGAGTGAGTTCTTATTTAGGAAAGCTCCTCGATATTTTACGAGATTCGACCTTTTAAAATTAAATTAACATTGGGGCACGAGTCTTCCTTCCGTGCTCGTGTTTTTTACAGGAGTTGTTAAATTCTTGCTCGAGTTCTCATAGTCTTTGAGTCTTCTAAAAGCTTCTGAACAGCTTATTTGCTATTTTTAGCAGTCTACATAAGGTTAATATAGTTTGTGCCTGGTGTTTTTTCTAGCAATATTGTGACAAATCTAAACAAAATACAATGTAACTAGTACCTTACAGTTAAAAGTTCTATAATCATTATTATGTCGCCTTTTCCTGCATAAGGACTCAAACACTCTTTACGGCTTCTACAAATTACGACTCGAAGATCGAAGACTCGTGTCTTTTGCATCACTAGCACCAGTCGGTGACGAATGTACCTTTGGTATGCTAATGAACATATTCATGGATCAATGGACTAGCTTCTAAATATTCATCATCATCATATCAGCCTGTAGACGTCCACTGCTGGACAAAGGCCTCCCCCAAGGATCTCCACGACGACCGGTCCCGCGCTAACCTCATCCAGCTGGGTCCCGCGACCTTCACCAGATTCAGCTTCTAAATATTGCCAGAACTTAATAACGAGAAAGGAAACCTAAAAAGGTGGGGCTCAGCACTCCTTACACCCTCTTTCGCCCAGTAATTACACCCGTGTATTATTATACCTATACTTACATGAACATTTTTTGTTACCTTTGCTCAAAGGTTGTCTGGAAGAAATCGCTCTGAGCGATAAGATCGCCTAGATGTACATTATTGTATCTGTTTTTTTCTTTGTGTCTGTAATTTTTAAATGTGCAATAAAGTGTATTGAATTGAATGTTTTGAAGTTACAGTGGGCGTGGGAAGCATCGAATTAAACAGTCCCACTGTCACTTCAGCTTGCAATTTCAATAATATTTCAGTTGTGACCGCATTTTCAACCGACTTCAAAAAGGAGGAGGTTCTCAATTCGATTGTATTTTTTTCTTTTTTTTTTGTGTTTATGTTACGCGATATCTTCGCCAAATTGTGAACCGATTTGAGTCATTCTTTTTTTTAATGAATCGGCTTAGTTATGTAGGTACAGTCGACCGCACTTCAGTGGTAACACTTTGACCTTGAGCTGGCCTAGCCTATTAGGGAGTTTCAACACTATGAGAGACCAGTTTATATTGGTTTTGTTTCCACTGACTTGCGGTCTACCGTACCTAACCTAGGACTTAATTTAAATAAAATTTTCCTTATATAAATGAGTTCTATTATCAATACTGATTCATAGATTCCTTTTTGTAAAGTGATTAAAAAAATAACCGTGTTGTTTTTAGAAACAATTTTTAAAAGGTACGAGTCTGCAAAATCCTCAATTTGCGTTCCATAAGGAAACTAAACAGGACTGCAGCAGTTACTTCAGCAATCAAATTACCCCTTCAATTCGACCACATCGCCGGCGAGAGCTGGTTTTGCATTATTTTTTTTAGTTTTCGGCAATGGCAGGTTGTTGACTCCGAAGTCTGTAAGAGATCTTTGTATGAGATGTAAAAAATCGTCTTCGGTTCTAGGTATACTTTGGCGTATTTTTTGGTTTATTTAATGTTCAAAATAAAGAACAAGAATGAGAAAGAGTCAGATAAGCTTCGGTTTCTTAGAATTTATTTAGCAGTTGTAGCTTTTAACTACTTATAAAGCGCCATTTTGTATTGTGAACATATTATTATAGGGTCAAGTCCTTTTAAAATTAACTATGTTATTTTTAAATATGTTTGTGCTTACAGTTTCGAAGAAACTGTACATACCTATACTTATTTACTAATAATTATTTACTTACAGGGTATTAACAGTCATGCCTCTTTCGATTTACCTTAGTCCGACTGTACGTCTAAGCGTTGACCAAAATTGCCAAATTGATTGGCAGCGGTCGATGACCCCGGTGCCAATGGCTTGACATTATTAGAAGAAATTGCCAATCCTTGCACAGAGCGCGCCGGCCTGTCAGTGGCCGCTATCTGAAGCGTGTACTCCACGGTCATGCTATAGCTATACGTGGCGAAGGTAGAATACCTACCTACAAAAAATGACGTGAAAATACTTGATTACGTAATACATATTATTACCCTTCTGGTACAAAACCCTCAAAAGCCTCACCATTTGCACATACTTTCTGTTTTGTATTTGTATCCTGTTAATGTTTTGTGTGTGCAATAAATTGTTAAATAAATAAATAAATAAAACCGAAACCAAAAAGAAACACTGAAGGATACGCCATAATCAGGAGTTCCCGTCTGCCAAAGATACACGACCTGGAGATCAGGCTATGCGCGGTATCGAAATGAACAGTCGATTCCACGTCAGTGGAATTTGACCTTGAGCTGGCCTAGGTTATTAGGGAGTTCTAATACTATGAGAGGCCAGTTTATACTGGTTTTGTTTCCACTGACGTGCGGTCGATCGTATGAATGATTGTGGTAACCGGTACTCTCTACTCTCTCACATGACACAAGTAAAGGTAATGCAGGGGCAAACAGACTAGCCAAACAAGCATCCAAGTCATCTGCTCCAAACCAAGAGAAACCGCTCAGCCCACCTTCAGCAGAGTTAGAAAACTCCCCGCAAAAACACAGGTGAGGAGCATGAATCCCGAGGACGCGCTCACAAGACTAACGCAACCGAGGCGACCTTAGACTTCCTGGTTGCCGGTAACGGGACACGGCAACCCGAGCAACTTCGGCATCACGGATAGCCCCCAGGCACGGAGAGACTGATGTCTGCGGGAGAGCGATCTCGTGCTGCTACACTGTCCCGCAATCCGGGCATTCAGATCCGAAACGGGGCTGACAAATCCTGACCTCTCAGCAACGAGCAACCTGCAACAGTGCTGCCGCCGTCCAGAAGCCCTACTCCACTACTTCAAGGAGTTTGGTTGGCTGGACTGATGGTCTGGGGCGGGTTCGCACAAAACTCCCGCTTTCGTGTAGTCAGTGCAGAGACCGCCACCGCCGTCGATACAAAATATGATTGCATCTATAGCACCAAATGGTATCTGCTATGTATGGTGAGCACGCTTTATGACTTTCGGCGCCGGCGGTACTTGTATTCAACAAATAACGACAACAAACTCATTAAGTACGTACTGTTTTTTGTGCGTCTGTCTGTCCGTCTGTATGATACAGCTTATTAGCCGGGTACCACACGTTTTTGTGCTTTGGAACACGTTTTTTACGGTTCCGAGGGATACTTCTTCCCAGTTCTAACACCTTGGAAGCGGTGGTAGATAAAAAATTTACGTTGTATAAATGTACCCAGTGTACTTACATGCTTAGTTTTGACTTTGACTTTACAGGGAAAACGATACCCTAATGTGTGACTGGCCTGTTGGCGTAGTTGGTAGTGACTCTGCCTACTGCGCCAGAGGCTGGGTTCGATTCCCACCCGGGATCCACATTTGTGTGATGAGCATATCTGTTGGCTTTCGGATTCTGGGTGTTTGTATGTATTTAAAAGTATTTATGTATGTTTATCAGTTGTCGAGTACCCATTTACAAGCTTCGGCTTAGTTTGGGACTAAACAGCCGTGTGTAAATTTGTCCAAACATTATTATTATATTATTATAGAAGCTTTTTGTCTGTCTGTCCCTCTGTCTTGCTAGCTAGAACACCTCTAGAAGTTTGAAATTCACTTTTATGCGTACGATTGTCCATCAAATCAACATTGATGGTATTACATTTTATTAAAACTGCATGATTCATCTTTTAGGTACCTACTTATTTAAATAAAACATGTGTAATTGATGTTGCAGGCAGCAGGAAAAATAAATGTTAAAAGACAATTTATAAAGTGCCTAGGAACTACACTTTGCAGTGATTACATTACGTTGATTTGAATAAAGTCGGTAGGTAAAGTTATGAAATGAAAATGAAAATAATTACGGATAAATACGAGTAATTTGTTTGATGATATGATAGTTTGATGATAATAAAGAATAGGAATAGACATCGAGGGACTCTTTTGGCGGGAGCGAAGCGTCATTTTGCGTATTTTGCGGGTTTTAATGTGTAATTGTGATAGAATTTTATATATTAAGTGCTTGTGGTTGTGCATATTGTGCGGGAAATTAAAATAAAAGCGTGTAACAACTCTTTCAGCTCGTGCCAAAATTGTCCATTGGAAATCTTCATTAAATCATGTAGTGAGGTTAGGAACCTTAGTGAAAATCTCCGGCTAACTCTAGTCGCGGGGGCCGTGCTGTAACCGCCGGTTTAAATAGATATACGAAATAAGACTTTAAATTCAAAATAAGATATGGCTTATAGGTCTCGTTACCAAGCCAAAAACTACTTTAAAAAATAGACATCGAGGCTATTAACCGGAGTTGTACGAGTAGGTATTTTATAAACTGACTAACTACGCGATCCGTCCGCGACATGGCAATGAAATGTGATCTTTTACAACGCATGTGCAACAACGCAACGAGGAATGATATGATATTGTGGGCGAATTTCGTCGGAAGCCTGTCTATTTATTTTAGTTAGATTTTCCTTATTCTCGACAGAATGAGGGTAACATGTTTACGAAATGCGTTTGTTTAAGTTGTGACCAAATTGATTTGGAAATAGATAGGTGTATGTTTTTAGATTTATTTATTTAATAAAGGTACGTAATATAATAAATCAACAGTAAATTAAAAATAACTACAAAATGCAACTAAACTACAAATAAATTAAAAATAAAATACCCCCTCGAGGCTCCCCACCGCTGGGAACGTGCCCAGAAGGCTGGCGGCTGTTTTTAGATTGGACATTTTTCAGTTCAAGCATGGTCGTTGGGCATTTTTCAGATTGGACATTATTAGAGTAAATGACATGATCGAGTTTCGACATTTTTACTAAGTAAAGACGAATGAGTAACTTCTATTGTGAAACGTCTAATCAAAGGTTGCTTAGATAACAAACGAAGTACTAAAACATAACCGGCACAGCACAACGCGGTCACGAATTGGGTAATTATCTATAGTCCATGTCTTTCGCCATCAAATTGCACACGGCGATGTTCAAATTGCACAGAACGATGTGAAATTGCACAAATCCATGCGACATTTCATCTTTCTCTTGTGATGATTCGGTATAACTGGCTTCGCTGGCTGCTCTCGAAAAGACAACATCGTGAGGAAACCTGCATGTGCAGAAGAAGGTATTCTTAGACGCATGTGAAGTCCACCAACAAGCACTGGGTTAGCGTGGTGGACTATATCCCTCGTTGAGAGGGTAGGCCTGAGCCCCAGCAGTGGGGACATGTTAATAGGCTGTTGATTTTTCTTTCAAAATGTTTTCTCTGTATCTTTTTTAGATACGATGGTATAATATACAGAGAAAGGTGTAAAACATACTATTTACTTACGTTTGGGGGTTTTTGACTGTTATACACAAATTTCTCTCTATGTTATCTCACGGACCATCGTATATGAGGAACATTTTGAGCTTGGGAAAGTATTACAAAAGTAAATAAAATATTAAATCAACAGCCTGTTAAAATAATAATATATCTCGTTTAAGGGTTGCGAAGCTGAAGTGGCAGTGGGCTGGGCACATCGCTCGTAGAACTGACGGCCGTTGGGGCAGAAAGGTTCTCGAGTGGCGACCACGTATAGGAAGACGCAGCGTAGGCCTCCCACAAGGTGGACCGACGATCTGGTGAAGGTCGGGGGAGCCTTTTATAAGCAGTTGTTTCTGTACCCCACACGCACAAAGTCTTCGACCAGTGTGTGTTGCCAGTGATGACATATGGTATGGCAATGGAGAGAGCTATGCTCGGAGTTTCCCTGCGAGATCGAATCAGAAATGAGGAGATCCACAGGAGAACCAAGGTCACCGACATAGCTCAAAGAATTGCGAAGCTGAAGTGGCAGTGGGCTGGGCACATCGCTCGTAGAACTGACGGCCGTTGGGGCAGAAAGGTTCTCGAGTGGCGACCACGTATCGGAAGACGCAGCGTAGGCAGAACTCCTGCAAGGTGGACTGACGACCCGGCTGGATGAGGTTAGCGCAGGACTGGTCGTCGTGGAGATCCTTGGGGGAGGCCTTTGTCCAGCAGTGGACGTCTACAGACTGATATGATGATGATGATGACTACGCTATAAAACGGGCTATAGACCGCAGCTCTGCTGCTCTCATAGCGGATGCTCGACACGGAACAAGGACCGTGTAATCAAAAACAACAAATTATAGTAACAATAAGTGACTTAGACAATCAAGACAGAAATAGGCCCAGGCTTTTGCGTAAGATTGGCGTTTCCTCGCGTGTCTGTCCAGACGTTTCGTATGTCCGTCCCATCATAACTGTGTACCCCTACAAGTGGGTGCTTCCTCTGCCCGCAGCCATATCTCTGATTGATGAGAATTGGAGGAGACATCTTAAATAGAGGCGGTTTTGACCCAATTTAGCATGTAAAGGGGTTGACCTTGTCAACATTTTGTAAGAAATTAAGTACGGGGACTGCTCCGCTCGCTTTAGTCACAGCTTGAAGATGTAAACATATTTCAGATTGGACGCTTTTCAGTTTGAACATTATTCAGTTTAGACATTCTTCAGTTCGAGCATGGATGGTCGTTAGAATTTTTTACTTATCTAAAAAATCATCATCAGTTTATGTCAGGCAGTAAATGTAGGTTTCGAAGAACCCATGGGGTACCTGTTGGACCACTCGTAAATATTACCTCAAGCTAGGTACCAAAGAATATTCACAGAAGGGGGCAGTAAAAATTTTAATAAATTTTCTTTCTTTCTTAGTAGGTTATAAAAGGAATTGATTCTTATGATGGACCCTTTCATTTGGTATCAGAAAATACGAGTTTATTTTTCCACATTAATTTGCCAGGTTCGATTCCCGGCTCAGGCAGGCGATTTTACAAAATTCTGTGATGCAGTTCTACCTATTTATAAATATAAAAGCATGTTTCCTTTAAAATTTTCTGACATCCATAATTAGGGTTACTTTCCCACCACGTATCGGAAGACGCAGTGTAGGCAGGCCTCCCACAAGGTGGACCGACGATCTGGTGAAGGTCGCGGGACCCGGCTGGATGAGGTTAGCGCGGGACCGGGCGTCGTGGCGATCCTTGGGGGAGGCCTTTGTCCAGCAGTGGACTTCTATAGGCTGATAATATGATGGTGATGAGACAGATTTTGCATTTAATAATTTTAACATTTCGTTTGTGTTTGTTTTAAGCCTGTAATTGTAAAGCCAGTATCATCACAGTCTCACCAAACTATCTGCAGAGACGGAACTGGCTATCTTTATATCAGTGGGCGCATTACTGACATGTAATTAGGTGCAATATATAAACTGCAGTCAGGAAAGATAAGATTATAGACTAACAAGCGCCAACCAAAGAAAATTTAAGTTATTTCCAGGGAAAAACACGGATATAAATTTAGGGGTTGTAGGTAGCTGGTAGCCTGGCGATTGAGAAATGAAAAAGAAAAATATTTATTTACAAGAATAGCCTAGGTACTATTGTACAAAATTGAGGTTCGCAACTAGCGAGGTGTCGGCGAAGCGACAAACGTCAGCCGACCAATGAGATTAATACTGTGTTCAGTGTGCAGCTACATAAATAACATCTGTTCCAATATCCCTCAGGGATTTTTCTTTCAAATTTAATACCATACAAATAAAACAATTCAAAAGACACTGACAATGTATGTACAGTTCTTTACATATCTACGTAGTAGAAAACCTAATAGGTACGTTATTAATTATTGATCTAGGATTAAAAAGATATGGAATATGACGTATACGGAACCTTAATAAAAATTTCCAGAAGCACAATCGTGAATTAAGGGATTATAGATTTGTATTAGGATTTAATTTTAATCTAGCCTGACGTACACTTATTAAAACTATACTAATCCTAACTTCAATGTCGTAATTACAATTTAAGTGGTTATTTATACCTATGGATAGGTACCTACTATGAATTGAATTGAAACATTGAATTGGAAATTGAAATGAAGAACCCACTGCCAGATGGAAGCAGCTGGATATCGAGCAGTGGACGACGAAGATGAGTCAGACAATCTGTAATACCTGCTGTACTGTAAAAATTACAAATTACAAAAAGCATATTCTAGCACTTTGTTATCTGCGCGGCTACTGACAGTTGATAGTTAGTTTGTACACGAATTTTGATAAACGTTATCACACGATTCATTTTGGCTTTGACCGAGTTTTTGGGACGAACAGGTGACTGTAACTAAGTAGGTATCATACCTTTATTTTACAGATCATCAGCACCTAACGTTATCATCAACAGCCTATTAATCTCCCCACTGCTGGGGCTCAGGCCTACCCCATCAACGAGGGCGTTCAGGCTATAGTCCACAACGCTAGCCCAGTGCGGGTTGGTGGACTTCACATGCGCCTAAGAATTTCTTCTTCGGCGTATGCAGGTTTCCTCGCGATGTTTTCCTTCACCGTTTGAGAGCAGTCAGTAAATGTACTTAAGTTTCGAGAAAAAACCCATTGGTACATGGCCCAGCCGGGGATCTAACTCCGGACCTTTCGATATGATAGGCCGCGTCTTATCCCCGAGGCCACTGACGCTTCATTAACCTAACATTATTAAATACCAAATTGATTGAAATTAGGCACTGACTTCGGCATAAGGCGTGAGAAACTAAATACCTAGGTAGGTACTGACCTAGTTTCTAAGTAAGTTACAGTCTAGTTTGATTTAAATTGTACCATATTAAATCAAACTACCATTTAATAAATGAAAGCTATCAATTCATTACAGACCACTACTTACTCGCAATTTGTTTGTTTTTATGTTTTTTTAATTTATTGTATAGGGTCGTATTTATCATGCCAGTAATAATTTTATTTTATCAAATAAACCAATATGAATACCTAAATACAATATGAAGTTGAATATCTCGAAAAGTTCGATTTCTGGCATTCATTGCTTTGCCTGCTCGATTTCGTTTTTTTTTTTCATTTTATTATTAGTACCTAACCTACCTACTTAATTATGAATTTTTTTGTGTGCATATAATACTAGTGGTTCTGTGAGAACAGTAGACCTCGCCAGCCCTTACAAACCAAACCTAAACAAAGTACGGAACAGAAGTCAACTTTGCAGTTGGAGACAGATACTAAAGTGACAAAAATTAGCACTTTGGGATACACAAGAAAAAAAAAACACTGCCACTTTGCGGGTATGGTACACATACTCTAAAAAAATATTTTTCAAGATTTTATTCTACTCATTTTGTCGGCTTGATTAATTTATACCCATGCCAAATTTTCGTCAAAATCGCTTGAAAAATGCGACCTGTAGAGAATTACGTAAGGACAGAAAGACAGACGGACAAAAGCATTTTTGGCCAATCTCGAAACTCAGACGCTTCGCTCGTTCGGACAATAATAAATACCCACTTAGTAAAATTATATTCGGCGGGTATAGGTACACCTATTAGGTGTCCCTACTAGTAGGATAACTAGAAAAAAAAATCCACTTATGTCTACCGCTAGGGATAAGTAGACGGAAAGTTAGTTCACTTTTCCCTCATCATATCGGCCCAAAGACGTCCACTGCTGGACAAGGCCTCCCCCAAGCATCGGTACGACTCCTTTCAATAAATTAATTTGTTGCGATTTTGTTGCGAACGCCTCCATTTTGCGTCAATTCCGATCTTGAGCGCGAAGAAACGTAAATGTCAAGCGGAGCACATTTCGAGGGTTGTGATTTGCACACAATGGATGGCCTGCATCGTATAAAAACCGGCCGCGCCATGTTTAGAGTCGTCGCGCTACAGTCGGATACGACCCAATGTTACGATTTCACTTTCACTGTGAAATAGTTATTATAATGTTTTTGGATAAATTCATACAGCTGTTTAGTCCCAAACTCTCAACTACTCAACAACTGATAAACATACATACATACATACTTTTTTTACATAAATACCTACATACAAACACCCAGAATCGGAAAACCAACAGATATGCTCATCACACAAATGTTGGAAACGGGTGGGAATCGAACTCATGACCTGCTCAGTAGGCAGGGACACTAAGCCAACAGGCCATTGCAGTCAATTAAGTTATATTATATTGTTACCTACTTGAGAGTTAAATTTAATTCAATGCTATTATCTAATGTCAATTTATTTTTAAACAAAACTGTTTACCTTAGAAATAAAGCCTGGAATGTAGCCCGTCTGATACGCGATACTGGTTGCAAATGGAAATAATATTCCCGTATCGCAACTTGAAAATGGCGGCTGGAATAGAACACTCTCACGATTGCATCTAGTTTAAATTTTTCATCATCATCATATCAGCCTGTAGACGTCCACTGCTGGACAAAGGCCTCCTCTAAGGATCTCCACGACGACCGGTCCTGCGCTAACCTCATCCAGCCGGGTCCCGCGACCTTCACCAGATCGTCGGTCCACCTTGTGGGAGGCCTACGCTGCGTCTTCCTATACGTGGTCGCCACTCGAGAACCTTTCTGCCCCAACGGCCGTCGGTTCTGCGGGCGATGTGCCCAGCCCAGTAAAATTTTTAAATTAACGTAAATTTATTACTTCACTACAATAATTTAATTCAGCTAGTTAGGTAGCTGTTGAAAAACGTACTGCAGTCTGGACTATGTCTTGTATAGTATTCGACAGCTGACCTGGTTTTAAGTGTTTATATTCTCACACGCTAATGGATGTTAAGTCAATATGTATTTCATTTATGACGTCTTGGACCACTTTTATGCCGACATCTGATGGTACGGACATAAAGGGCTCATTAGGTAAATTATTAATATGGTTTAGTTTAGTGGCGTAGTGAGAAGTGGGGGAGACACGGCCCGTTCGCGTCGAGAGGTTCGATTCTTTCGAGCGCCCCCTTCAGCGGTCAGCGGCGCTCCTCGCGACCCGCAACAACGGGTCTGTCTCTGGTTGGGCGAGCTTGTGTGCCATGGTTTTGTGCTGTCCCATCTGGTGCAGGAGTCTGCTGTTTTTTTTTTCTCGCTCGCACTGGTTCGATTCTTGATGAACATCGATTTAATTAAGGTAGTTGGATGACGTTCTTACATACGTAGGTATGCACCTGCGATGCGATCATAGTATTCATGTACGTACCTACTCTAAAAATGGATTCGATTTACTATCTATAAGGATACTCGCAGAGAGAGATATAATGATGCAAACAGGTGGCGCGCGAGTAAGACGAAAAGAGTCAATTAGGACCAAGTGGCCTAACTTATGAGTTCCATGCGCTGGCTAGAGGATAGTAACCAATCCACCGCTTGTTTCTTTACTTACTTATTTATTTATTTATTCAGTTCATAAATGGCTTACAGAGTGGTCTCCAAAACACCATAAAGTCATACATTATTAAATAAATTATTTTACATTAAATTCAATTAAACAATAAATAAATTGTAATTATATGTCATGCAACGCAACGTTGCACGCTTACGTGATGCAACGCAAAGTTATAGCAAGTATGCCAATTTACTTAACCGTTTTTAAACCTAATCTGTTGAATCTAATTGTAATTGGTACGTAGAGCCCTATATTGATAAGTTTGACATATTTATTGGAATATTTAATTAAACCGACTAAATACATTAGGTACTAACAGTCAGATAACGAATTGCTATTTCAGAACTCTCATTAAGATAGTAACATTTGTTAAAACATTGATAATAACTCTGTTGCTAAATAACTAGCTACCTACGGCAACATTTTATAATGAACATGTTTATTTTACCATCTTTCCCACTTCGTTCGTAATAGTTCGTATCTACTTCATCTGGAATGGTTACAGATATTATAACTCTGTTGCTAAATAACTAGTAGTTCCGTGAGAACAGTAGACCTCGCCAGCCCTTATAAACCAAACCTAAAAGAAACCAACAAAAGTCAACTTTGGAAACAGAAAAAGTACCTACTAAAGTGACAAAAATTAGCACTTTAAAGCTTAATATTTCGCAAACGGATCCCTGAATCGAAAAATGTTTATCACACACCCGCGATATTTTTGAAAGACCCATCCAACGATACCCCACACCATGGATATCACGCGGAAAAAAATAATTTTCCATTTTACGTATGCAGTTCTATGAACATAATTTATTTTTTCAACTTTCTTAAGTCGATCCACTATTACTCAAAAACTAATAGAACCTACTTAGCCGTAATAGTTTTCCTTGTAACTACGTTATATATGCTACTGCCATGAATTTTTTCACATTTCCAGAAGCAACCGTTTAGCTGGCAGGGGGGGGGGGGGGACACGTGACTCTAACAAAAATTACCGCTTTAAAGCTTAATATTTCGCCAACGGATCCCTAAATCGAAAAAATAGTATTCACACACCAGCAATATTTTTGAAAGACCTATCCAACGATATCCCACACTATGGGATTCACAAGAAAAAAAAAATTCACTCCCACTTTGCGAGTATGGTAGGTACTCTAAAAAAAATGTTTTTCAAAATTTTATTCTACTCATTTTGTAGGTTTAATTAATTTATACATATGCCAAATTTTCGTCAAAATCGGTTGAAAAATGCGACCTGTAGAGAATTACAGACAGACAGACAGCCGGACAAGAGCATTTTTGGCCAGTCTCGAAACGTAGACGCTTCGCTCGCTTCGCTCGCTCGGTCAACTAGCTACGGCAACATTTTATAATGAACTTGTTTATTTTACCATCTTTCCCACTTCGTTCGTAATAGTTCGTATCTACTTCATCTGGAATGGTTACAGATATTATAACTCTGTTGCTAAATAACTAGCTACGGCAACATTTTATAATGAACTTGTTTATTTTACCATCTTTCCCACTTCGTTCGTATATACTTCATCTGGAATGGTTACAGATATTATAACTCTGTTGCTAAATAACTAGCTACGGCAACATTTTATAATGAACTTGTTTATTTTACCATCTTTCCCACTTCGTTCGTATATAATTTCATCTAGAAATGGTTATAGATATTTGACAAGATTCCCTTGCGTATACATATTTCCTTGGCCGTATCTTCGACTGCGTTGACTTAATGTTTGATTTTTTTCACAGCTCCAAGGGATTGCATACCTGAGTATTTGATATTAATTTCAACACAATCAACTTTCCACGCGTTCCTGGCAAAAAGGGTTTTGTTATACAGATAGACAGAAAAATGCTTAATACTTATATGAAAAAAACCGTTGTTTAAGGCAAGAGATGGTAGACAATTAGCAATGTTTAAATGTACACACATCATAATTTTGTGTACACGTCCATAATAGAGCAACACGGGGCCCCCCACTCGACCCGGAGAAAAGACTATGGCGATAACGACGTCTCATAGCGACTTCATGGACATTAATTTGGACGGTTTTCAGATTGGATGGTTCTCAAATGGGACTTTTTCAGATTGCCTTTTTTTTAGTTTGGACGTTTTTCAGTGGTTGGAAATTTTTCATATTGGGCATTATTACAGTATCAGTAGAAATACACACCACCAAATACATTCATAGCCTCTGGTACACATCGTTACGATTCGATACCAGTGCATGACCAGGCGGTCTTACGCCTTTGTCAGAGGGGAACGCCTATGAATATGGCGATTCCCTTCCAATATTGCTTTATATACCTATGTCCATGTAATGTGTCATTTTTGACACCATGTCGCTATTAGTTTGTCCTCGATTAGGATTTATGATGATAACATTTAGAATGATAAAAATCTATGTACGTAACTCAACACAGCCGCACTGGTTAAGAATCGAAAAATACAATAGAAACAAAGTCCCAGAATGTTTAAATTTCTCGGAAAATTGTCCAACTCCCAAAATGTCCAAGTCCGAAAATGTCCAAGTGCTCAAAATGTACAAGTCCCAAAATGTCCAAGTGCTCAAAATGTCCAAGTCCCAAAATGTTGAATTCTCAGGTTGACCAATTTGGGAATTGGGATATTCTGGGACTGATCGACTTATTCCACGCGAGCGAAGCTGCGGTCATTAGCCTAGCTACCTAGTTTACTGTTTAATTCTTCAGCGTCTTTGCACAGTAAATCCTTCGCTTTAGCTAATAACGTGGTACGTAGTAGTTGGAGTAAACAGTCACGAGCGGTATATGCGAGCCGATTACCTCAGACAATGCGTCAAGGCTCTTTATTTTGGGATGAGAGTTTTATTCGATTTTATTTTATTAGAATTTATTTTTAAGTAGCCTTTATTTGGAGATTAGAGTGATTCCTGGACTCAGTGGCCCACGTGTCAAAATGTCTAATTCATAAAATTGGTCTAATTGTCATGACGTACGATTGTCGTTATTTAAAATTGTCATGACTTACGCTTGTTAAAACGTAAGATTGTCACGTCGTACAATTGTCATAACGTAATAAGGTCAATATTCTAGGTTTTGTATGTACTATAGTAAGGTAGAAGATTACGTTTTCTGTAGCTAAACTTTATCCATAATCTGACAGATATAAGAAACAATTTATATTCCTCTACTTCCGGTTCATGCCAGCCCTGCTATTCTGTAAGCGTATTGTGCAACTCGATCCTGAATCCGCAGTGAGCTCGGTCTCTAACTCAATGATTCATAGTTCAATACTCATTTTACTTCGCAGGTGAAGTGTTTATTTTGTAGCTTGTATTTGTTTATACAATGCGACATCAAGGTCTTTCATGATCGGATGCGAAGTGAAGTAAGTGACTTGCGATGTGATGGTCGAGTTTTAATTCGTACTTTACAGAATCACACAGCAGCATCTACCTATACCACAGAGTATATAATAGTTTACTATATAGGTATCGGGTTATCCAGGTTACATCAAACCACTAAACAGTATTTATTACGTTTAAGGACTTTGGCGCTTTTATAAATGGGTATAATTATTTTAGACAATATTTTTTATTTACCTTTGCCCGAGACGTTTCGATCAGGTTTTATTTATTTATTTATTGCTACGGGGGCAATAAGCAGGCGGGCCTCCTGATGTTAAGAGGTCACCGCCGCCAACTTGCAACACCCGGGGGGTGCTGGTGCGGCGCCGGCCAAGGTTGAAGGGCTCTGTTGACTCTCTTCTTGAAGGACCCCATATCGTAGCGCGGTGGAAAAGCGTCAAATGGAAGGTCATTCCACATTTTGCGCGTGCGCAGCAAAAAAGAACGCGAGAAGCGCACAGTGCTGGTCACACTGGCCGTGGTCACGAGCTGGCTGGAGAGGCGAGCTTTCAGTGTTGAGCGCTGCTGTTATCAGAAGTCTGCTGTTACCAGAGCCAACGATAACAACGGTGCTAATCTTGTCTCCTTCACATTCCAGATGCAGACGATCCTGCACCACAACGGCAGCGGCGCGGCCGCGTACACCGGCCGCCTCAAGAAGCGCGAGGTCCACCGCGCCATCACGCTCCACCCCGTCAAGGACCACCGCCAGATGTACAGGATCCACTCCTATTTTAAGGTCTATAACAGCTTTATTTTATTCATTTGGGAAAACCAAGAAGTTTCAAATCTCTTTGGTCGCGCGCGCGCTCCCTGTGGAGATCCCATCTTGCATATTTAGGGCTTCTTTCACCACTTCCTGATATTGTTACAGATAGTAATCTTAGTAATAAACTAATCTATCAGATAAATCTGTGTGATAGAATATATAAAATATGGGCAATCAGATACCTTTGAAACAAAAAAAATAGGCTATCTGTCAGATAACCTGCAGATAGGTTATCTGGGACTTTATCAGCAAGCGGTGTAAGAGGCCCTTAGTATCGGAACCTATGATGCCATTTACCGGGGGGGTGCGGACAAAGGAAGCGGAGTAGCGGGAGGAGGTTGCTAATACAAATTTATATGGAGTTTGAAAATGAGAATGTGTGAGTGAGTCATAACTTTGTGATTAGTTTGACACGATTTTGACACCCATAGAATGCTTTTATTACTCATCCATAAGGGAGTGGCTAAATTTTTTGATTCATGGGGAAAACCAACAGCCATTTACAAAAGTCAAATCAAAAACTCTGCTCCAGACCCTGCCAGCCGCCTTACGCAGATCGTCGCTCCATCTAGCCGGGGGCGTCCCACACTACGCTTGCCCAGTCGTGACCTCCGCCCGAGAACTCGAACCCAGCGGTTATCGGTTCACCGACAGATGTGACCAGCCCACTGCCACTTCAACGACTTTTTGAGTTATGTCGAAGGCTTTGGTTCTCTGGCGGATCATTTCGATTCGGATCCTTGCCTCTCAGAGAAACGAGCATGGCTCTTTCCGTTGAGCGACTTTGAGCCTTATACCCCGCTGAGTGGCAAAGTACTTGCAGCTATGGCGTCCCACGTTACCCCAGCGGTTATCTATTTTCAAAGATGTGACTACCCCAATGCCAGTTCAACGTACTAACTTCTAGAGCTATGTCGAAGGCTTTAGTCGGAGTGAACTTTAGTTCTTTGGCGGATCGTTTTGGATCCTGTCTCAGAGAACCTCTTTCAATAACCTATAATACTCGTACGAGTAGATACAGTAGCGTCTATTACTGCAGTAGCAGTTTCGCAATTCATTAGCCTGAGAGACCAGTACCACTTACGACCTTCTTTTATAATTGTTTCTGTATCCACATACGCACAAATCCACTGATATATTCCTGGATATTACGATGAATATATAGGGCGTCAGTGGCGTCGGGGATAAGACGCGGCCTATCATATCGAAAGGTCAGTTCGATCCCCGGCTGGGCCATGTACCATTGGGTTTTTTCTCGAAACTTAACTACATTTACTGACTGCTCTCAAACGGTGAAGGAAAACATCGTGAGGAAACCTGCATACGCCGAAGAAGAAATTCTTAGGCGTATGTGAAGTCCACCAACCCGCACTGGGCTAGCGTGGTGGACTATAGCCCGAACACCCTCGTCGAGAGGGTAGGCCTGAGCCCCAGCAGTAGGGACATGTTAATAGGCTGTTGATGAATGACGATGAATTGATATAAAGTCATCAATAGTATGATCATAAGGTTAAAAACGACTTGGGTGGTCAGTTATATGTAATTGTTTTTCGTGTTGTGCGCACCGTGGTACAGAAACATGACTCTTAGCGTGCTACTGCACTTATGAACCTTGACTGTACTTATACGTATACTGCGGCAGTTTGTATGTGTATCACGTGTGCGCTGGCGCAGCGGGAAATCGTTTGAAGACGCATGGTTTACTCTCAGTTTACTGACTTTGATCTCCCCACGGCTATGACTTCACCAAGGGGTCTTGACTCTTAAGTTTACGTTAGACTTAATTGCTGCGAACTATTTCTGAACACTGCGTAGGACTTTGTATTTTCGCAAGGGAACAACGTAACTGTCAGACTGCCCTGTTGGCGTAGTGGCAGTGACCCTGCCTACTGCGCCAAAGGTCGTGGGTCGATTCCACCCGGGACCAACGTTTGTGTGATGAGCTTAACTCTTGGTTTTCGGATTCTGGGTGTTTGTATGTATTTAAAAGTATTTATGTATGTTTATCAGTTGTTGAGTACCCATTTACAAGCTTCGGCTTAGTTTGGGACTAAACAGCCGTGTGTAAAGTCCTAACATTATTATAAATAGGATTCGGAGTAGGATATAGGAGTACGGTCGACCGCACGTCAGTGGAAACTAAACCAATAAGTATAAACTGGTCTCTCATAGTCATAGTATTGAAACTCCCTACAAAGAAAGGTCCCTAGAAAGGTTGTCTGAAAGAAATCGCTCTTAGCGATAAGACCGCCTAGATGTACATTACTGTATCTGTTTTTTTTCTTGTTGCCTGTAATTTTTTAAATGTGCAATAATGTATATTGAATTGAATTGGCTAGGCCAGATCAAGGTCAGTATTTCCACTGACGCGCGGTCGACTTTACATACCAAAATTTTTAAAAACGAGACCGCCTGATGGCTCGTGGTATCGCGTCTGTAAGATTTCCCGTTCATTGTAATCTCTTCATTGACCTTTATGTTTACTTTTTGACCTCTCGACTCGGAAGATTCGAACCTCTTTGGTCGCGCGCGCGCTCCCTGTGGAGATCGCATCTTGCATATTTAGTATGGGAAACGAAGAAAAATTAGGTGTCAAAATCAGGGGGGTGCGGACTAAGGAAGCGGATTAGCGGGAGGAAGTTGCTCATACAAATTTATATGGAGTTTGAAAATGAGAATGTGTGAGTTAGTCAAAATTCTGTGATACATTTCACACTATTTTGGCACCCCCTAAAATGCTTTTGTTACTCATCCATATGGGAGTAGCTATTTTTTTAAATTCATGCGTGTCACAATCCCAAGACAAGTTAATCTTTATAAACAGTGTTTGATTTTATATTCAATTTACCATTCGGATGTAAACAAGATAATGTTGGTGCAATGGACGTATTAAACGACGAGCATGTAGGTAGGTACATCAAAACGGTTTAGTGTGCAATTTATCGCGCAAAATTATGGCAATGACCGTCCGTCGACGGTAATTATGAGCTATCTACTAGACTACTAAAATAAAGGGAAGCTCTTTAGAACACGACACGTTAGATACCGAGTTCATATTTTTTTTATAGATAGTACTTGATGGTAGGTTTAACATACCTAAAGCGCTACTTACGAAAATTAGTATTTTTGAAGATATGAATTTTTGTGTATTTTTGAAGATATGAATTGATGTTTGAACACGCTAATCTCTGGAACTACCCGTCAGATTTGATTTTTTCATTCGATAGCCCAATTCTTGAGGAAGGTTATAGGCTATATAACATCACGCTACGACCCTTGGGAGTCGAGCAAAAAGAAAAAAATCAGAAAGAACGCTAAGCGTAAAATGAACGCTACACGGTGGGTAGGGGTCAGTAGAGGGCCGCCGCCGCCGCCTGACTAGAACCCGAGTACCATCCCACGCAGTTAAATTAAACGGCGAGCGAAACCGCAGGGCACAGCTAGTAATGAAATGAAATTCCGCGATGAAATCGTTTTTAACTCGGTTACAAAGCAAGAAGGAAATTCTTCGTTTGTAGCGTGCCATTTGTCGTAAAAAGGGCGTAGCGGTAGACGCAGCGTAGGCAGGCCTCCCACAAGGTGGACCGACGATCTGGTGAAGGTCGCGGGACCCGGCTGGATGAGGTTAGCGCAGGACCGGGCGTCGGGATCCCTGGGGGAGGCCTTTGTCCAGCAGTGGACGTCTTTCCGCTCATATACCGTGAAGATCAAAAATAATCTATTCTGCCAGATCTTAAAAATAACCTAAAATGTTCCAGAACCTGTGCATCCAAGAGCTGAAGGAGCGTTCTCTGGACCTGCACCGCGACATCGCGTCTTCGCTGCAGCAGCTGGGAGTCTCCAGGGAGCAGGCGGCGGAGTACGTGCTCCCCGGCGGGGTGCCCCTGTTCCCCGCCAAGGTCGGCGAGCCGGGGTATCTGGGAGACAATAGGGTTTTAGGTGAGACATATCAGACCATTAGTTTACAATGTCAATACTAGCCAGAGATTACTTATTGAAAAAACTATATCTACTTATCTCTCTATCTTTCGCAATTAGTCGAAAAGAGACAGCACGATTACGTATTTACGTAGTCATTACCATCGACGCTGTCAACTCATGGTAAGGGTACAGGAGCTCTACTTTTGAATCGCTCGCCTCGCTTCGAGCGGTCGATTCTACTAATTTTTGTATCGATTGCCGAAGGAAAATTAGCAGAATCAATCGCTTGGAGCAAGGCGAGCGATTCAAAAATAGGACTCCAGAACCTTTAGCGGGACTCTCCACGAGTAGGTATGTACCTACCGTCAAAACGTCAAAGTCAAAGTCAAAACTATTTTATTGCATGTAAGTACACTGGGTACATTTATACAACGTCAATTTTTTATCTACCACCGCCTCCAAGGTGTTATATAGAGCTGGGAATATAGAAGCGGCGCAACAAACTTCCGCAACACATCTTTTAAAATCGAGTTTATACATAACATTATTTTTGTAAAGGTTGTGCGAGGCTGAAGTAACATTAACACCAGGCATCTTTGTCATTTAAATAATCGACTGTTTTATAATAAGCTTTCTTACAAAGTTGTTGTTTAATGTAGGTCTTAAATTTTCTGTCATTCATATTTAAGATTTCTTCTGGTATTTTGTTGTAGAAGCGTATACATTGCCCCGTGTACGTTTACTGACCTTACTAAGCCTTAACTGTGGTGGTACAAGTTTGTTTTTGTTTCTTGTAACATAAGCTGTGTTCATGTCACACTGCCTCAAAAAGAGAGATATATTTGGACTTTAACGTCCCCTATAAAAGCACATGCCAGAATAACCTGGGGTGAGTCCACGTAACGAGCTGAAACACGTCAAAGAGTTTATTGGCACGACTAGGCTCTACTTTTGCAACATCCAAAGAGGTCATAACAAGAGAACCGTCCCTCTTTTCGTAGGAGTTACTATGATGGGACTATCATAGTCTGTATTTTCATCTGTACCTAAGTCTGTGGCAAGACGTTTGATCTTGAATCAAAAAATTTTGCCACTCCCATAGGATCAGTAATAAAAGCATTCTATGGGTGTCAAAATCGAGTCAAATGAATGACAATACACTATATACATATATACTCACTCACACATTCTCATTTTCAAACTCCATATAAATTTGTATTAGCAACCTCCTCCCGCTACTCCGCTTCCTTTGTCCGCACCCCCCTGTAAGTGGCACCATCCGTTCCCATACTAAATATGCAAGATGCGATCTCCACAGGGACCGCGCGTGCCATCAAAGAGATTCGAAACTTCTCGAATGCGGCCTCGCCCGCGTTTTATGAGTTATTTCAGACTTTTTTCTTTTTGCTCAGCTCCTTAGTCGTGAGTAGCGTGATGTTATTTTAAATAGCCATAACCTTCATAAATTAGTCTATCAAATGTCAAAAAAAGTCTAAAATGTACTTACAAATATCGTTACTCGGTTCCAGGAGCCCCGATAGACATGAACCGGTACAAGCCGGACGACCTGGAGGACATCATACCGTTCGACTTCATCAGCAAGTCCGTCTACTCGTTCAGCCACGCCAACCCCAAGCGGCGGATAGAGCTGCCGCTCAAGGAGGCACTCGACGACGTCATCAGAGAGGTAGTTAAGATAAAGCTGGTCTTCAAATCCCAAGTTCTTGAATCTAGTGGTTGCCGGTTTCTACTTGAAGGCGTCAAGAATTGGCCTATCAATTGCCAAAAGAATTTTTCAAAACCGACTGTCATTTGCAGAGATTAATGCGTACAAACAAACAAACTACTCTTCAGCTCTTTAATATAAACCAATCATCATCAATAGCCTATTACCATGTTCCCGCTGCTGGGGCTCAGGCCTACCTCTCAACGAGGGCGCTCGGGCTATAGTCCACCACGCTAGCCCAGTGCGGGTTGGTGGACTTCACATGCGCCTAAGAGTTTCTTCTTGGGCGTATGCAGGTTTCCTCACGATGTTTTCCTTCACGGTTTAAGAGCAGTCAGTAAATGTACTTAAGTTTCGAGAAAAAACCCATTGGTACATGGCCCAGCCGGGGATCGATGTCCGGACCTTTCGATATGATAGGCCGCGTCTTATCCCCGACGCCACTGACGCTCTTAAAAAATACCAATACACATAGAGAAACAATCTGTAAGTGACTTCCTGATGGTCCGACAAGTCGAACCACATGGAATCAAAATTCCTCGTGGTTCGACTGTCGGACCACGTTGTCGAACCACGCGTGGCCGCACCCTCTAAAACCGCCACTAAACTTCTTGCCCTCGTTGCAGGCGATGGAGATCATAAACGCGCCGTCCCGTCAGCGCGGGCGCGTGATCGAGTTCAACGAGCTGCTGTACGGGTACACGCGGCTGGACCCCGTGCACGGCGCCGACCACATCCTCGACCTGCTGCTCAAGTACCGCCGGTACCGCGGCAGGAAGATGACGGCCGCGGTCAGGAGGCACGCCTATCTGCAGCAGTCGTTTACAGGTACGAGTATAGATAGTCACCTGCAATTATGATCTAAGATCTTGAACGAGCTACTGGAGGGGTACATGCGGCTGGACCCCATGCACGGTGACGACCACATCCTCGACCTGCTGCTCATTTACAGGCTCATGGTCAGGAGGGCCTATCTGCAGCAGTCGTTTACAGGTACGAGTATAGATAGTCACCTGCAATTATGATCTAAGATCTTCAACGAGCTACTGTACGGGTACACGCGGCTGGACCCCATGCACGGCGACGACCACATCCTCGACCTGCTGCTCATTTACAGGCTCATGGTCAGGAGGGCCTATCTGCAGCAGTCGTTTACAGGTACGAGTGTAGATATAGTCACTTGCAATAATGAATCGACGAGCTACTGTTCGTACACGCGGCTGGACACCGTGCATCCGATCAAATCAAGAAGCACTGTTCGATATACATTATAGTACTAGTCTACCTACTATCTATCTATTATTTTATTGACTGCATCTTTATAATTAAGGGAGGTGAATGAATAAATATTCACATTTTTTATTTATCTTACAGGTATGGAGATAAGAGAGCTGCCCATGGGCGAGATTCCACAGTACGAAGATCCAACCATGCCGGACAAGTTTGACTCTGATGGGAAAACCTACGCAAATGATTACGAAGACTTCGACGAGTCCAGTCAACAGCAAAACAGTTTCCTTGACTTCAGGAAGCTGAACGTCAGAGAAGCGTTCGAGAGTGGCCTCATGAAACTGCAAAATTTGCCGAAAGTCCTGAAGTGGAGCGAGGATGAGGAGGAATATCCTGTCTCCAGCAGGAGGATATACTTCATTCTTCCTCTCGCCGGGAGACAAGAGATATTCGCGCGATTCATGAAAAATTACGAAGAAATAGTCCTGAAAAGCGACGAGGCTGTGACATTGATAGTCGTATTATATTTAGACGGTAAAAGTCCTTTGGATTACAAAAATTCAGAGTCACTTGTAAATTATTATAATGAAGTATACGGAAAGGATATACGAGTAGTAAAAATGGGGTCGACAACGTTTTCTAGAGGAGGAGCGTTGACTGAAGGTCTCAAGGAATGTTTGAGTGATGATTTAATTTTCTTCGTAGACGTTGATATAATGTTCAATTACGACACTCTCAGAAGGATAAGAATCAATACAATCAAGTATAATCAAGTTTATTTTCCAATAGTGTTCAGTGAGTACAATCCAGATGTGGTGAACGGTGATGACTATAACAAATTCATAGGTGAAAGTGCTGTAACGAACACAGACGCAGGTAAAAACGTAGTGAGTAGTGAAAACAGTGTTAAAACAGAGAGAGAACTTGCAAATTTGAAATACAGGAGAGAAATACGCGACGATTTTGGTTATTTTAGACAATACGGTTTTGGTATTCTTAGCATTTACAAATGTGACTTTGAAAGAATTGGGGGATTTGATTTAAGTATAAAAGGGTGGGGCCTCGAGGACGTGGAACTGTTCGAAAAGTTGATCAAGTCAAACTTAACAGTGTACAGGATAGCAGATGACAGTTTGGTGCATATCTATCATTCGATAGAATGTGATAAAAACTTGGAGAAGGGTCAGTTTCTGATGTGCCTTGGTACTAAAGCTACTACCTACGGGAGTGAGAAGCACATGTATTACTATATGTTAAACCATCCGGAGATTTTGTGGCCGGAGCAGGAGAAAGGTGTTAGCTAGTACAGGGTTACTTTAGACTAGGTAATTTTGAAGTAGTAAATGCCAATTGATGACAAAACAGTTCTCAAGTTGTTGAATAAAGTTGATATTAATTAGGAAACTATTGCTTTTTAAAATTTTGATGTTTTTGGCTGTTTTATACAATTTAAAATAATAAATTTGGATGATTTGTTCGTAACGTTAGGAAAAATAGTTGAGAGAGATAAAACTTGCAAAATTATGTTTTATGATGTGAAATTACAGAAATTATTCCAGTGTAAAGCATTTAACGTATAATTTGAAAGATTACGCATAATTTTTATTTATTTCGGTGTCTTAGGTGCTTTTAGTCTAATTCTTCAGCGGTTATTTATCACTATTTGAAAATAACTATTAATAAGTATAAATATTTGAAAGCATTTATGGAATATTTGTTAAAATCGTGTATATACAGTAATTTGTTCCTAGTATTTTAGTGTTATTTTAAGATAATAATTACCTACGTTATTTCCAGACTATTTTTTAGTACTTTTTCTAAATATTTTGTTAAATAAAATACTCGTATTACTGTTACGTTGGTTGTGAATTGAAGAATATTCTCGAAGTGATTGATGAAAGAGGCAAGGGTCACTTAAAGGCGATTTTACTTATTAAACAATAATAGAAAAAGTTTATAAAATTCATATGCGAGCAAGATTTTGACATGAAAAATAACTCTTCTACTCCTTATGCCAAAGAAGAAAGTGTGATTTTCTTTCCCGTTTTCCCACTTTCTCGTTTTATTCTCTGGTTTGGCACGTGCATGACTGCTGTACAGAGGCATTACATTACCCGTGATAACTTCACTGGTGACCTGTAACTGCAGATCCAGAATGGTAGAGGTGGAAAGAGGCACCGTAGTACGTTAATTATTAAAACAATCGATGAAAAGAGCAGGTAGGTAACTTGAAAAGGATTCAGGATCAGGTTCTATTATGAAAGTAGAAAATGATAATGAGACATCGAGATAGCAAATTCTTATTCTGTTTCGCGTATGAATTTTGAGCTTCGTGCAAAACTATATGGGTCTTGGAAGCGAATGTTTGTTATTTGTTTTCAGGGTTTTCCTGAAAACTACTTCCTTACTAAAATACCGTAAAACAGTTATTTAGATATCCGTCCCATCGTAGGTACCTATGTCACAGCAGTTTTTTATCTTTGTCCGAATGTTTTGGCCAGGATGAACAGTAGTGTTCACAAGTGAACTGTTTGTAGTGACAGCGTCAGAGTGTAAATTTTGAACAGGCTGGGGTTATAGTTTCAGAATGTGAATGATGAACTGACTGGAGTGACAGTGTCAGAGTGTCAATGTTAAACTCACTGGAGTGACAGTGTCAGAGTGTCAATGTTGAACTAACTGGAGTGACAGTGTCATAGTGTCAATGTTAAACTGACTGGAGTGACAGTGTCAGAGTGACAATGTTGAACTAACTGGAGTGACAGTGCCATAGTGTCAATGTTGAACTGACTGGAGTGACGGTGTCAGAGTGTCAATGTTGAACTAACTGGAGTGACAGTGTCATAGTGTCAATGTTGAACTGACTGGACTGATAGCTCTAGTGTCAAAGTGTCGATGTTGAACTGATAGGAGATAGAGTCTAATGAACATAGAAATGTGTTGAACTGACTAGAGTGAGAGTAAGTATCAGATGAGTGTCAATGTTGAATGGTGAAAATGGTGCAATGCAAGAGTAGCGAATTTCTTTTCCAACTTTTATCAGAATCGTTTTATTAAAAAGCCGAAGAACTTTTAGCCACCGACACTGGTCCTCCAGCCAATCCAATATCTGTTCTGACCGTTTTATAGTGTCAATGACCGCCCCATCGCCATCACTCCAACACCGCCCTAGTGGAGAGTGGCCTTACAAAGGTTCGCGCCATAGATCCATGTAGGTATATCATATCTAACATAATATTTTTGTCTGTTTTTTACTGTTTTATATTGTTGTCCACACAATTTATTTCTGTCATACATAATACGTATTATTGACCGAGCGAGCGAAGCGAGCGAAGCGTCTACGTTTCGAGACTGGCCAAAAATGCTCTTGTCCGGCTGTCTGTCTGTCTGTCTGTCTGTCTGTCTGTCTGTCTGTAATTCTCTACAGGTCGCATTTTTCAACCGATTTTGACGAAAATTTGGCATATGTATAAATTAATTAAACCTACAAAATGAGTAGAATAAAATTTTGAAAAACATTTTTTTTAGAGTACCTACCATACTCGCAAAGTGGGAGTGAACTTTTTTTTTCTTGTGAATCCCATAGTGTGGGATATCGTTGGATAGGTCTTTGAAAAATATTGCTGGTGTGTGAATACCATTTTTTCGATTTAGGGATCCGTTGGCGAAATATTAAGCTTTAAAGCGGTAATTTTTGTTAGAGTCACGTGTCTCCCCCCCCTGCCAGCTAAACGGTTGCTTCTGGAAATGTGAAAAAATTCATGGCAGTAGCATATATAACGTAGTTACAAGGAAAACTATTACGGCTAAGTAGGTTCTATTAGTTTTTGAGTAATAGTGGATCGACTTAAGAAAGTTGAAAAAATAAATTATGTTCATAGAACTGCATACGTAAAATGGAAAATTATTTTTTACCGCGTGATATCCATGGTGTGGGGTATCGTTGGATGGGTCTTTCAAAAATATCGCGGGTGTGTGATAAACATTTTTCGATTCAGGGATCCGTTTGCGAAATATTAAGCTTTAAAGTGCTAATTTTTGTCACTTTAGTAGGTACTTTTTCTGTTTCCAAAGTTGACTTTTGTTGGTTTCTTTTATGTTTGGTTTATAAGGGCTGGCGAGGTCTACTGTTCTCACGGAACTACTAGTATTTAGTTTCCCTGTACATAATGTGTAAATTACTTGTGCTCACTAAGTGCCAATTAGATGTAAGTAGTTGAATATGAGGATTTAATATTTTTGTGTTGATATTTTTTTTATTGAATGAAATTAAGGAATTGTGATTCGAAAGTGACGATATTGAAATATACGAGTAGTACGAAATTAAAATTAAATATATTTTTGTCAAATATAATTTGTTGTATCTCTTGCAAAATAAAACTGCCTTTTAAATGCCTTGATCGTTTACTTATTGCAAAATTATAAACATAAATTTGGGCCGACTTTTCATTAATTTCCCAGTTTTTCAAGAGCACCCATGGCAACCAACCAAAACAATATTCGAAAGCGTTCCATTTCATAACATACCCTCCGGAGGCCAAAATATAAGAGTTACAAACACATATCATTATATCACCATATCAAAATTCAAAATCATTATATAAAAATACTGTTCCAAAACACTTGACTGACCCTAGCACCCTTGTATTAAACTTGTGGTATACTTGCAGCCACTTATCTGTGGGATGTTCCAAGTTACTGAAGCTCTCCGCTTTTCATTTCCGCCAAAATCTTCAATAAAATTGGGCCGACATCAATAAAATTCCCAATTTTTCAAGTTGCAGCATATTAGTCGCCATATTTCATTTATTTTCGACACTGCGTCTTGTCTTGACTTCGGAAGTGAAAATCTGTTATTTATCCGCTTCGTTAATTTTGAACTTCAACATAATTTTTAGATTGAATTTGAGTAGCAGCCGTCGCCATACTCGCCATTATTATTCTCGACGCTGCAGTCCCTATATTGCATCTTCGTGTCCTGTCACGGTCGCCACTATCTTGCAAAATAAAACTGCCTTTTAAATGCCTTGATCGTTTACTTATTGCAAAATTATAAACATAAATTTGGGCCGACTTTTCATTAATTTCCCAGTTTTTCAAGAGCACCCATGGCAACCAACCAAAACAATATTCGAAAGCGTTCCATTTCATAACAGTATCAATTCAATTAGCCACTCATTAGCACTGGCAGTCAATCGTAGTACCGATAGTCTATGGCTGGGGGTTATATAGGAGTTCACATTTGGTGAGATCTAGAGTACCTATACCTAGGCAGAACCACAAAAGTCCGGGTCGAACTATAGATTTAATAAAGGAAAAGAACCCCAACGAAATCGGTGCAGTAGTTTTTTAGGAAAATAAGAACAGACATACACACATACAAACAATCTCTATCTAACTAAAAGCTATACATAACATTGTAAATTGAACATTAATAATTCGAAGTAGAAGTACTTGACATCTTAAACTAAGAATTTTCGTCAGCATCATCATATCAGCCTGTAGACGTCCACTGTTGTACAAAGGCCTCCCCCAGGGATCTCCACGACGACCGGTCCTGCGCTAACCTCATCCAGCCAGGTCCCGCGACCTTCACCAGATCGGTCCACCTTGTCAGGCCTGCCCACGCTGCGTCTTCCGGTACGTGGTCGCCACTCGAAAACCCTTCTGCCCCAACGAGCATGATATACGAGCATAATATTTGCAAGCCATACAAATAGTGAAGCGTGAGGTCCAATTTAACCTACACCATATCTCGTTACCATGTTTCAGCAAATAAATACATTTCATTTGATAATTTTGACGACGTGGACATTTTGGAAAGCGACAATTTGGGAAGCAGACATTTTAAGGAGCGACGACTTCGGAAAATGGACTTTAATGTACCCACCTAAAGGCTTGCCAATAACCCAGTATCTTAACATTCCCGATGACAAAACAACCGGCAATCTTGTATGATCGATGATCGAGATAAGCGACGCCTGCGCAGGTGCAAAGTGATCGCTATGATCGATCGAGCTGGATGCTGCAGTAATTATAAACTTGAAGTGACAGTTTTGTAACGAACTCGCATATATTAGAATGCAGACAGTGAATATTGTGGAGTGTGTCGACAGAACATAATAGGTATACACTTATTAGTTGTTTCCTGCGGTTTCACCCGCGATAGAAAAGGTATTCATGCGGGAAACCCACAGTGGACATCAGAGCTGTCTATATGAGGAACCTTTGCGCAAAATTTCAAGTCTAGACTCAGCGGTTTGGTCTGTGCGTGATCAGTTTCGTCTTTTATATTAGGTACCTACTTATATTGAATTGAAATTGTTAAATAGCGACACTTCGACTCCACTAGGACCCTTTGTGGCAAACCCGTTTCCATCAACAGCGCCACAATTCTTGCTGAATTTCACTAAACATAAATACTTACCTACTCCTTTTAGATTTTAATTTCTTTGGCGTTACCATGTTTCCTCACGATGTTTCCCTTCACCGAAAACCCCGTGGTATTATAATAAACTGTGCTTAGGTGCCGAAAAACTCATTGGTACGGAACCAAGGGACGTGAGGCGAGAACCAATCCAGGCTATACCAACGACTCTGGAGAATTAGGTACTCTATTTACACAGTTTCATATTTTTTAAACTTTCGGACTGCCAGTGTGGCTTCTAAGCTAACTAAACAGTGTCTAAACGAAATTTTGTTTACATGAACTACCTTCTCGCAGTTTTAGCTCAATTGGTGTAGGCAGGAGCTCTCGAGTTATCTGTCGGAAACAGACGGATTATCTTTGCAATTACCGTAACCTTTGGTTTAGTCGCAACCGCTTGTTGGCGGAGATTCACACGAGAGTTACGACAAAGCACAATTATGTCGTCATACATAACCTAACAATTGCATTGTCCGTACGTAGGTGCTCCACATCGCCGGGAGCGATTGACCATTGTTCACCAGAGACGCATCTAGGAGGAAATTAAAGTTAGATTGATTTTTATAAGAGAATAATAGAAATAAACTATTTTATTATTTGGGCGTCCGCCATTCTTTAATGGTAGCGAGAGAGAAGAGAGTACGTACAAACATAGAATAGACAATATTGTTGTCTTATAATCTAATTATAACATAAAGGCAAATGTATTTAGGGGGGGGGGGGGGGGGGGGCGGGGCACAGTTAGGTGCGCAATCCTGAAAGTCACATCTATATACAAGCTTTTAATTAACTTGGTTTCCTGTTTGTCTGTCCGGTTATTATGCGATCACTTCCAGATATCCGATCATGCTCAAATGCACCCATCTTCGGTTCTGAAGACAATACCTACTTGTTCTCCTTCATCGAAAAGCCCCATAGTATGATAATAAACGTAAACACCTTGGTATACTCGCGTTTGAACTCTGAATGGTTTGTACGTTTTATACCAGATTAGCAAAATGTCAAATTAGCAAAATGCCAGATTAGAAAAATGACAGATTAGCAAAATGCCAGATTAGCATAATGCCAGATTAGCAAATGTCAGATTAGCATAATGTCAGATTAGCAAAATGCCAGATTAGCAAAATGTCAGATTAGCAAAATGCCAGATTAGCAAAATGTCAGATTAGCAGAATGTGAGGCGACTGCAGTTCAATAAGGCTGACGACAGCATTATTTACCGTTTAGGCTTGTTTAGGGCGCAAATCTTGAACTGGGCGCAAATAACGCTATCTACGAGCCGTGTGTGGCGCAAGGTGATGTAACTAGTATTATGTCCGACCCGCGAGATGCGAGCGATTAGTCGTTGGATTGCAATGTTTCATAATGATCGCCGTGGTGAGGTCCAAGTGGGTCGGGTGTGGGGCCATGAGATCAGCGATTCTTTATCATAGTCTTCTGTCAAACAGTGGCCGTCTACAGGCTGACCTGTAGACGCCCACTGCTTGACAAAGGCCTCCGCCAAGGATCTCCACGACGACTGGTCCTGCGCTAACGTCATCCAGCTGGGTCCCGCGACCTTCACTAGGTCGTCGGTCCACCTTGTGGACTGCCTACACTGCGTCTTCCGATACGTGGTCGCCACTCGAGAACCTTTCTGTCCCAACGGCCGTCAGCTCTACGAGCGATGTGCCCAGCCCACTGCCATTTCAGCTTTGAAATTCTTTGAGCTATGTCGGTGAACTTGATGAGCGTTCACGCCAAACGAATTAAGTCTTCGATCATCTAAAGCAATGAACGCACGCGACGTATAATTACAAATAGTTATCTTTAAAGCTTTTCACTCCTGTCGGTCGGTCTTTCTTATCTTCATAGTATCGACGCAGAATGCTCTGAGCTTTTGCCAATTCCAGGTGATCTCATCTTACTGCCAGATTTTTTCTTTCTTGTTGAATTAGGAACTTCTTCAACATAGACATTACAGTCCCATTTTGAAATCTTCACTTACGTATACCTACTGAACTTACCTAAAATGAGTTTTAGATCTCCCCTTATCGCGAATTCAAATTACACATACAGCTGGAAAACTGATAGGGTTTCTGAAGAGAAGAAACACAGCTGAAATATCAAATAGAAATGACAAATCGGAAGCAATAATAATTCTAATTGCGAATCCGATATTAATTTTTTAAATGGAGCAATGCCAATAAAACGAGAAAAAGTTGATCAAATAACGAGTTCTTTGCACCTTCTTGACTGTTACTTTCTTCAATTCCCCCATTATAAAGTGGATAGAGCGGTAGCGATTACTAAACGCTTTACTTATGGCCGCACTGTAATTGTTCGAATGGAATACTTTGCTCCAAAAAAGTGAGCATTCTGAATTGTACACGCGCGCTTTACGACCGAGAATGGTGGAGAAATAACATCTTCAATAGACTAATAAAACGTCACAACATGCTATCTTGCACTCAAAGCTTTTTTGTGGTCAGGAAAGGCAAATGGATAGACATGCTGCTCGAAGGTAAACGAAACCCTTGTCCTTGCACCTACCTAGGCGTAGCATAGTACAGTCGAGCCCACGTCAGTGGTAACACTTTCACCTTGAGCTGGCCTAGCCTATCAGGAAGTTTTGAGAGACCGGTTTATACTGGTTATGTTTCCACTGACATGCGGCCGACCATACTACGTAGGATAAACCGCTGCCAGTAGATGGACCGAGACGACATGAGAAGGTCCCTAGCCAACGAAAGATGGACCACGGCCTGCGAAGCAGAGGTCCGGGTGCGGTGACGCATTTTACGTAAGGCCTATGTTCAACAGTGGACATAGAGAATTATGATCTAACAATGAATTGCAATAAATAATAAAGTAACTGTTATGTGGGTGAAATGTAGAATAAATATACCGTAACAAAACTGAAATTGTAACGAAACTGAAAATTTTCGTTACGAAACTGATTATCAGTTTCATACAACTTTCGTACAAATTTATCAGTTTCGTAACCATTTATCAGTTTCGTTACAATTTCAGTGTCACACATTTATACTGCATTTCAGCCATTCCTTTCAATATTTCAATTTATTTATTTATAGAATTATTTATACAACTTTGGGTTGCTTGCTTGGTTTGCCGACGGTGCTATGTAGGTCATAAAAAGCGTATTGAACGGCAGTCGGTAGCAATTAGCTCTTTTGTTTAATGAACTTACACAAGTCTTATTAAGCAAAAGCTGAAGGCCATATGCAGTTTCATTATACGTAAATATATCTGTACCTTATTGAATAGAAAATGATTGATGAAGGTTTTGGAGGCTGGCTGTATTCAATTTGACAATGCCTATCCTATGGTATATCATACATGCTTCTGATGAAAGAGTTCTTTCTGGTTGGTCATAATAAAAACTAGGTTTTTGTGTCGATTGTGAGGCATGTTATTTTTAGTTTGTTGTCGAAATTTGGCCAATAATTTTATTTCAACTGTCTATTTTGAACCCGCAGTAGGTGTTAGATTTCACAAGTGCACAAAGGTCGACGGAGTTGAACTTTGCGCTAGTAATTTTCCAATTATCAAAAACGTCGTGTGCAACATTACGAAACGGCCGAATGTTTGAAATAGGTGGTTGTTTGTTGTTGGCTTGAAATATTCGATGTTATAATGAGTTGCGCAAGATAATCGTGTGGGACATGAAGATAGGTAGGTATTACAACTTGTTGGAGAAGGTATGATACGATTGGCGCCGCCCGGTGGGACCCACTCAACGCATTAAGCAATCATATATAAGTATCGTGTTATTTACATACCAATGAAAATAACATCTTCTGAATAAATACTTTATAAAATTGTCCTCCAGTCTGCACTGCCTAATTGACATACTCGCGTGACAGGCGACACCAACTCGATTTTTCATGTATGGGAAGCACATTGCAGAAAACACAAGAGTACGGTGTCAAAATGTATTTATTTTTGTAAATAACAAACAAATAAAAACTTATACAATAAAAATTAAGCTACACTTAACGATAAACTTTATACAAGACAAGCTTCGATCGCAGCGGCGAGCCACTTCGCGCGCGTCGGCGACGACCGACTCCAATCAGCTGTCAATTCGACAGTTACAAATACTCCTGTCAAAGTGACAGCTGTCAGATTGGAGTCGGGCGGCGCCGTGGCGACTGGCCGGCCGCTGCGCGTCTCAACCCGTGTGCGTGCACAGTCGCAGCGTTGGCCGAAGGAGGCGGTGAGTCAACGGCCCGGTCGCCGGAAGCACCTACATTGTACGTGCCAGCCGGCCGATTGGATTACACATTCGAGCCCGCCCGGGGGTGGTGCGTACGCGCCCGAATTATATGGACCATCCGAACGTGCCAGTAACGTTTCATTCGGAGTTAAATATTTGGCGTTGGATAGCTTAGTAGGAGGAGGAGGGGGCGCCGTAGCTGCTGGAGGGCGCGGGGGCGCCGTACGAGGACGACGGGCCGGAGGGGTAGCCGCCGCCGCTGTGGCCGCCAGACTGCTCGAACTGCGCGACCTGGATGGCCTGGCGGACGGCCTCGAGGTTGATGCCCACGACGCGGCTGCTGTGGGACGGCGCGCCGTAGCTGGACGAGGGAGCTCCGTAGGAGGACGAGGGAGCGCCGTATGACGAGGAGGGAGCGCTGCCGCCGAAGCCGCCGCCGTGACCGCCGCCGTGACCACCGCCGGAGCTCTGGGATTCTTCCTTGAGGAGGATTTGGCGGACCTGCTCGAGGAGCTCTTGGTCGACGTGCTGGCCCTCGGAGGTCTGGTGTCCGGAGGGAACCGCGCGGTATCCGCCGCCGCCGCCGCCGCCGCCGCCATGGCCGCCGCCGTGACCGCCGCCGAAACCGCCGCCGAAGCCACCGCCGAAACCGCCGCCGCCGCCGCCGCCGGAGGGCCGGCTGTAGCTATAACCGGAGGGAGGCTCGGCCGCGGCGCAGGCCACCAACGCCAAGGCTATGCACTGTCGAAGAAATGTCTCCATTAGTATCCTATTTACCAAGAATTACGTGAAACATGTTAATTAGTAGACATGAGATGTGACAAGTGCTCGTTTAAGTGAGAATGACTCGCAAAGCTAATATTTGTTGAACAAGGCTACTGTACGTGGGTGAGACCGTTTGGTTGTCGAGGAAAGAGTCGTTCCCAAAAATAAAACATCTGCTTCTAGTTTGACCAAGGAAAACTAAACATAGCTTAACTTACGTGTAAATACGCATTAAATATATTTGCATAAGTTGTAACTACTATTTGTATAACATAATTTATTAGAAGAAAGCTGTTAACAATCGCTTAGTTACATCCTACACTCGTCAGATCATTGTTTCGGCTTTCTATATTGTTTGCAGGCTCATTGACACCGTGTTATATGTAAATAGAGAAGCCGCCATTGCGTCATCGCATTGGTATTTCTTTATTGAGACTTCTACGAGTCGCGTGTTTTTTTAGCTGTTCGAGGTAATTGAAAGTGAAATTCGGTTTTCTTGTTCCCTCAACTTTTGGGGTCAAGATGACGTGCTGATAATATTGTACAGTCTGTAGCCGATGACATTTTGTTTCCGCTTTCTTTCTGTTTCATTACTTTGTTGCACTGCAACTTCAAGTATCTTGTTATGGACAATGTTTTTCTTATTGAGTGTCAATTTTAATGATTACTGCAGCACTTCATTATCTTTTTCTGCAGTCATGTGTGCGGAAAAAAGGTAAAAATACTGAATATCTGTCAACCGATAATACTAAAAGAGCTTTAGAACAGAGTACCTAAATACCAGTAAATTTTGAAAAACTGTCTACCATCAGAAACAATATAGTGTTACTAGTAGAATATGACACACCTAAGGTATGTAGTATGTATACTTACAGAAGCAGTGCCAAATAAATAGACCCTAGTAGCATGCTCTAGGTTTAACAGCGGAGACCTTCATGCAAGTTAGATTTTTGGAAACACAATTCAAAATCTTTCATGGTGGAAACAGTTGATGGATATACTGGGCATAACTACTTCATTAAGCTGGTTAAAGATTTAAAATAAAAGTTTAAAAAAATTTGTCTTTTTGCGAAGGCGTCATTCTAATGTGAATATCAATACTCAACATTAAGTGTACAAACAATTGTGATCTAAAGAGAAAGTGTTGGGTCAGTGAGGTCAGAGGTAGGCAGGAAGATAGTGATGCCAGTAGAAGGTATTGCGTCAGAGACCGTGCGATTCGTGGCATCGGGTGGACGCGTAACCACGGTGGGAACACGACCCGGCGACAAGCGGCTTTTAGTTATACATAGTCGGGTTATGTAGCGCTCATAATATTGTAGTCATAACTATTCATTAGACGGTGTTGATTCTTCTCAGGGTATTACTAAAGTCATGGAGGTCAGATGTGAACAAGAATAGAGATGGTCAGAGGTCGTGCGATTTGTGGGTTCGGGTGGACGCGTAACCACAGTATCGGTAACATAATCTGGCGCTATAGGGGGTGTCAGTGATGACAACGATGACTAGAGGATCGATAATAATAATAATAGCCTAGGAGATATTAATAATAAGTCAAGGAGGTTAGCGGGAGGCAGCAGTAATGTGCAACCACGATGAGAACTAAAACTGGCACCATCGCGGCTATTAACGATGGTAATGATGACATGGGGTTACATGATTGCTGCAAATTGTGATGACGATGATAATACCTATGTATGTTGATGAGGACATGACATGTAATACACCGATAACGGCAATAACAAAACAATAAATATAACAAATTGTTAAACAAGAAGATGCGTTTTGAATATCCGGATTCATCTAGTTGCGATAAACAATGAATTTATACAAAATCCAATGTTCGTGATAATTCTGAAAGCTACGTTATACAGAGTAAAACTTTTGTGATGGAGATCTTTAATATTATTCACTGGGACCTCTTTCAAAAATAAGAGGATCTACTGAAAGCAAATAGAAATGAAAAGATGTCTTCTGAAAAACGTGCAAAGATGGAGGGTTCGTTATAATGCCAACGCAATTAAGTATTACGAATTACCTATTGCTTAAGAGATGACCTGTAAAAGAGTGTGTGGTGAGTGGTGACCTATGACACGGCAGTAAAAAGCCTAGGAAGCGTGTTTTATGTAAGAAATGCTAATGTAAGCGAGACGTGCAAGTAACATTAGAGAATTTTTTCCGAGACGATAATGATAAAATGAATCGTGAGTTTCTATGAAGATGAATAAGCAAATTTTCAGATGCTATTTAAGATTTAGAATCAGTACTAACGTCGCTGACTGTACTAGAGATATTAGGTCGTGATACGGGGAACGTTTATTTGTAAATAATTTACAAATAATGCAATAGGTATGACATTTATGGAATCAGTAGGAACATATAGAAAAGGTCTATGGAAAGAAAATAAAAAGAAAGAAAGGGCGTGAACGGGCTGAGGGTAGATCTCGCTGCTATTATGAAAGAAAGGGCGAAGGTATATAAATAAACCTAACATAAACAAATGAAGTTTTACTTTCAAGTGAACTATGAAACCGTCTAGATCGCAACCGTCGCATCCTCCGAGCACCGGAAATCACGAATCCGCCATTAGATGCAACTTTCAACTTTACTCTGAGATAGTCATGGGACATCGTTTTAATACCTATTACGCGTATCGTTACAGTCGTTACTGCCACATCGTGATGTTACACGATCGTAAAAAATATGTAAGTAGGTACAGAGTGGGCCCAAATTAAGTTTTATTAGCCTTAATCGTGTTTATGAGATTAGAGCGAAATTTACATGCTTTAACAGATGCTATTTTATGAGAATAGTAATAAATAACAATTTGGTAGCGCCAGGCCTTCCAATAATATAGGAAGCACTGAAGCCAAACATAAGCATATAACTTGCAATAAGACTGAATCAAAGCTTCGATAGTTTTTAAGTTTCTTGCAGTATAAAAATGCGATAAAGTTCAAAGACTTTCGTATTTAGGTATTTGATTTCGCTATCATATTTACAAGCGCTTAAATAAAATTTACTATGGACATTAGAAACTTTATGGTCATTTACCAACTTCTAACGGCTATTATTGGCAATGGACACCACAGCAAACCACCTAGCAATAATGTATGTGGTTACTTGAAGCTTTTGCTGAAGCATACAAAGTCAATACATAGGCGCGTTTACGCAGCTTACGATTTACGAGGTGATAAAACATCATAGTCTCATCGTGAAAGCAAAGGCCTTTACATCTAAACAACCTAAACCTAATCTCGAGCAAGTTCTAGCAGAAGTCTTCATCATCACCAAATAGAAAACACGATACAACAATGAAATCGATTTGCTCAAATTGATTTTAGGGAGCACATCGAAAGGAAAACAATAGCTGCCCATCCAGGTCTACTCTACGATTAAACAGAACGGGATAATGTTTAAATGATTTAAAGAAAACACGTAAATGTCACATTAGATAAGATTAAAATCAACGCGTGTTTAGACTTCAGAGTCTAAAGCAAATTCTTACGAAAACATTCGATTCTTACTGTAAATTCGACAATTTTAAAAATCGTAACGCACTTGTAACTACGTGTTGAGAAATAAAATTCGCAACATAGCGTGTTTAGATTTAGAATCAATTTTTCTTACGCCATAAATCAAGTTTGCTTTGTGAATAACGATGGAAGGGTCAAGCTGTTTGAAGACGGCCGCATTCGAGTTGCCATTCACTTGGATGGGCATGGGTGAAGATTTAAGCCGATATGGTTTAGTGGAGGTCACCGAACTGACCCTATGCTCGCACCTTTAAAGGTGATAGTTGTTTTAGTGAATAACATAAGATGGACATAGTTAAGACATAGATCTGGGTATGTTTATGGCATTTGTAGGTTTACTAAGCCATCTGTTGCTGTTGCACAGCACAATCTATCTTATCTTCTGAGAAGGCCAGGAATACCTGGAGACACTTCTACCCTCTTGGGATTTTTGTGCCAATCCCTGTCCACCAACGGTTCAGCAATCCGTTTTTCGGAGACTTCACATAAAACCTCACTTCTTTGGCGTATGCAGGTTTCCTCGTGATGTTTTCCTTCACTGAAATCCCTGAGGTATTATTATAAACGGTACTTAAATTCCGAAATACTCATTTGGCCAAAGTTAGTACTTACGACCTCTTGAACGCGAGTCGAGTGTACAACCAAGAAATAGGGAGATGACTGTCTGATGGATGATAGGTAATACTGTAATTAACAGGAATGACAAGTGACTGAAATGGACTGCAGTCGACACTTTGCTCTTACTGCCTTTGTTTTCTTGAACAGGTCATAATGTTTCTATAGCTTGATTCAGAATTTCAGGCAACTTTGAACAGGATAAATCAATAATACTACACTGTACGGACACGGACAGTACGTCCTACCCGTAATGACCTACGGCGCCGAAACGTGGACACTGACAGTGGGACTAGTCCGAAAACTCAAAGTCGCTCAACGGGCTATGGAAAGAGCTATGCTCGGGGTTTCTCTGAGAGATAGGATCCGAAACGAGGTGATCCGCCAGAGAACCAAAGCCTTTGACATAGCTCAAAGGGTTAGCACGTTGAAGTGGCAGTGGGCTGGTCACATCTGTCGGAGAACCGATAACCGCTGGGGTAGACGAGTTCTCGAGTGGAGACCACGACTAGGCAAGCGTAGTGTGGGACGCCCCCCGGCTAGATGGAGCGACGACCTGCGCAGGGCGGCTGGCAGTGACTGGATGCGGAGAGTCGAAGATCGGACTCAGTGGCGCGCCTTGGGGGAGGCCTATGTCCAGCAGTGGACTAGTGCAGGCTGATGATGATGATGTACGGACACGGGCCGGAAACAAGAAACAGATCCTTTTGAATATAAAGCTGCAGATAAATTTAAATTTGAGACAATACTTAATTGATATTACTATGAAGACTAAGTTCAACATTGATATAAAACTGACATTGTCTAAAGTAAACTTGAAGCTACTGTTTGAAATGACAAATAGTCTAACAAACTATCGAAGTGATAAATCTGTAGGCATAATCTCGCGTCTATTAATGTGTTTACGTCATGTAGATCATTTATCTGAGATGATATATTATGGTTCTTCGTTATCATTTTTACCGACTTCCAAAAAAGGAGGAGGTACTATGTTCGGCCGTGTGTATGTTTTTTTATTTATGTATGTTCACCGATTTCTCCGTCAATTGTGGACCGATTTAATGTTATTTGTAATCAATAAAATCAAAAATTCTGCCAGATTAGAAAGTAAGGTTACTTGTTTAAGTATACGTATGTTTTAAGTTATTATTGTTATTGCATTAATGTTACTCCCATGCTAATAACTTTATTTATAGTTTCAATTTAATTAGCATCAGTCCGAGTTGCAACGGTCAAAGCTTTTTATAATGTATATGAGATGATGATTTGCATAGAAGATTCATTCTAATAGTTATTACGAGATCCTAATTTGTATTATCTATAGGAATTACTTATATATTTTATTCTGCAAACTCGTTTTAAAATATCTGTATCATAATTTAATTTTGTTGATATTAAACATGATTATGCTTTTGGATGATCTACAGAGCTATCTACACCATTATCTCCCGTAGAATGTGATTTCGTTTCAGCTATAGTTACTCGTCTAGTAGAGTCTTTTATCGATGGATTTGTATCATTTGTTGAAGTGAATGCATCGAACCCAATTTTTAAAACATCCGCCCTGTTTGCTTTTATCTTCGAAAAGGTACAAGCAATTATGTATACTGGCTCACTTATGCGAATTACAGAAATATCTATTGGTACTCAGCTAATGTTTATTTAGAAATAATCTTCTTGTTTACGCGTCTTGAGTAGCCACGTATAACCTCTGACCCGCGGCTGCGTGCATCTTTAGCATTATAAGTTGCTTCATCAGGAGAAGGGAACACATGCGCAATCCCTTATTTGTAATTGGTGCCGTGAAATTTATTAACCAATAACGTAATTTATCAACATTGTAGTTAGGCGGTTTGCTTTTTAACTAGTCGTTCTTGGTTTCATCGCAATGCTAGAAGATTTGTGAACCTAGAAGAGGTCCTTTTTATTTCAAAAACCGGACTTTTAAGTTAAAATTTAATAAAATTTAAATGTTTTGCTTTTCTCGTTTCATAAAAATTTTTTCTGGTCTTTAAGTAGGTGCTATATTGTGGTTTTTCATGTCTTTATCCGATAGGTTCAAACTCTTTGGTGGCGCGCGCGCTCCCCTATGGAGACTGCATCTTGCATATTTAGTATGGGAACCACGGAGCTGATGAGAACCAATGGTGTCACTTACAGGGGGGGTGCGGACAAAGGAAGCGGAGTAGCGGGAGGAGGTTGCTAATACAAATTTATATGGAGTTTGAAAATGAGAATGTGTGAGTGAGTCACAGTATTGTGATACATTTGACACGATTTTGACACACATAGAATGCTTCTTTTATGCCTCTTTAAGGGGCCGCGCGCACGCACCAAAGAGGTCTAAACTCTATGTCTTTATCAGTTGCTAACGCGTTTGACTACATATCTATGTAAAAAATACTTGACCCTTATTATATCTCACCAGTAGTTTAGAATTTCATAAATTTTCTTAGAGGTTTCTCAAAATTTAATGACCTAAGATTTTTTTTGAGTTCCACCATCGGGAAGGCAACAGCCGTATATTGTGAAGTGGATGGCCGCGTGCGTTGTAAATTAAAAGTTTTATCAGCGAAAGTTCTGCTGTCAATGTTGGAGGTGAGCTTAATTAAGTTGTCAAGACTTTACTTTAATATTACGTAGGTACTTGGGCACATTGACTCATGTCAATGTTAATGTAAAATGCTCAGATACGATGTTAATGTTTTTACATTATTTGTTTTGCGATGCTGTTTGGAACAAAACACATAAAGTAACCTTATAGTGGCATTCAGTAATGAAGTAAATATTCCACTTTTATTTTACGAAATTTAAAAATCCATAAGAAATTTCTCAACAAATCGTTTTAATGGACAGGTATAATCCAACTTTCTAATTGTAAACAATCCAATCCAAGATTTTATGAACAAAATATGTTTCTTTATTTTAATTTAGCGAGCGTCAGTGGCCTCGGGGATAAGACGCGACCTATGATATCGAAAGGTCCGAGGTTCGATCCCCGGTTGGGCCATGTACCAATGGGTTTTTTCTCGAAACTTATGTACATTAACTGACTGCTCTCAAACGGTGAAGGAAAACATCGTGAGGAAACCTGCATACGCTGAAGAAGAAATTCTTAGGCACATGTGAAGTCCACCAACCCGCACTGGGCTAGCGTGGTGGACTATAGCCCGCACGCCCTCGTTGAGAGGGTAGGCCTGAGCCCCAGCAGTGGGGAGATTAATAGGCTGTTGATGATGATGATTTTAATTTATGAGTAATTTTGATTAATAAATATGTTTTGTTATAGGTACCTACATATTTAGATGCAGCCGGTTTAAAAACGGTTAATTACCAACCAATGATCTAACACCCATTGTATGTATATCAAAAGAAAGTGTATTCTGTTAAGAAGCAACCGATTGATGTGAGAATAGGACCCATCGCGTAATAGAGATTATCTCGTGTGAAACGAACGAGCGATTTTGACAATCTGTACACTTTTGCATTTTAACCGTGGGAACTTGGTGGGAACGTATTTTTTTATAAGTTATGACTCGTGTTTTTAGTTTATGTGACATAACGATTTTATTCTTGACATAAAGTTAAGATAAGACTTTTATTGCGACAAAAAGCAATGAAATTGTTAATTGCGATCGTAACTCGTTAAATACAGGAGTAATTCTTAAAAGCTATCGATATTAAACAAAAGATTAAAGACACTTCATAACAGAGATGGGCAAAATGTAATAGCGATTACTGATTTAATTTCCTAATTACCTCCTTACTTTCTCTCAATTCTGGGTGTGACACCGAATTAAGAATTTGGAAATAAACACATTACGGAAACAAGAAAGTAATCGGGAAAGTAATCGTGATATTGATGGTTTTAAAGCCGCGAAACGGTCGTGCGATATCGATAGCGTTCAAGATTGACCCCCCGTTCGGAAATCAACTGAGTGCAGTGGCTTCGACATTCCAGAATTTAAAAAAAACTCGCGAAAACACTTCGGGAACACAAATCGATTTCCTTTGCACTTTTGATTTCGGAACACAAGCACTTGTCACTTTTTTTTTAATTCACTGCACGGCACTGGCGGACTTACCGCTACGAAGGCCTTCATGTCGCTTAGTGGTGGGTCACTTCGGTAAGTGGCGAAGTAATGTGATGCTGTGGGCAGGCGTCACGATATATAGCTACCAGCCCGCCTTGCGGTGGGGCAGCGAAAGGATGAGTTCGTTGTGCAAGCTGGGAGATGCTCATCCGAATAGGAAGTTTCGTCTAACTGGAGGGCGCCATGAGAAAAAAAATTGAACGGTAAGGTCATTGGTCAGGGGTTTGGTGGTTTGCGGTTTCATTGGCTACGACTACGAGACATAGATCTAGATTTCTAGCTTAGTCTTGCTTCGAACTCTAATACCACCTAACCATATATCATTAATAACATTAATAAATAAATTATTATTATAAATTATTATCTAAGAATATAATTCCACTCCTTATAGTTATTTTTTCATAAATTTTTGTAGTGACCTAAACGTGTCATGTCGTCGCTCGTTTGAGTAATTTACTGCGATCATTAACAAAACTTAAAATAAACTTAAAATGCCGATTATGGTCCTTTTTGATTTGGAACTCCACCTATATTTTGTAATAGTACATACCTATTGTGTACCAAGTGCCTATAGATACATACATACATATCTTTACGCTATGTCCCTGGCGGGGTAGGCAGAAAGAACGGAGCGCCAAGTTGATGTGCATAATATATTGTGTGGGAAACTTAAATAAAAGCGTTCAGTTCTATAAGTCGTGTAATATTATTAATGATAGTAATTAGAAATAGAGAATTTTAATACCTATGGACATTACACTAAAAGCTGCAGTTACAGGCGGGTCGTGTCAAAGGTAAATGACAGTGGCTGCAGGGCTTGTGCTAATGTTGCCCATGAACTGTCCGTCATCGTCATCGGCCTGTCAACGCCCACTGTTCGACAGAGGCCTTCCTCTCCAGCGAGTAATTTTCTAGTTACATCGGAAAGGTTGTCTGTTACAAGGTTGTCTGGAAGAAATCGCTCCGCCCTAGATGTACATTACTGTTTTTCTCTTTTTTGTCTGTATTTTTTTTTAATGTGCAATAAAATGTATTGAATTGAATTCTTTTATTTTGTACTAGCTGTTGCCCGCAACTTCGTCAGCGTGGATTTTGGAAGTAGGTACCTATCTCTGCTATCCTACCTTTCCTATGGGAAAATCACCAGATTTTAAGTTAAACCGTCAGGAACACAACTGTGAAAACCGTATCCAATTTGGTGAAGTAGTTTTTCCTGATGCCGGATTTGCGTGATGCCGGAATAAACATAATATAGACAGACAGACGGACAGAAACTCTAAAAATTATTGTTTTGGCTTCTATTGCTCTTAATAAAAATCCCATATATTTTTTTCTTAAATATCTCCTCTTTTAGTTACGTTAAATGATTTATCTGTAAATGACGATAACTTATTTCGCTGTCATCCGATTTCAATGAAACAAATTAATCTACCTGTGAAAACCGTAAGAAAATCCATTCAGTGGTTTCGTAGATTAGTGATTACATACAGACAGATAAACAAAAAATTTAAAAATGCTTTTTTGTGTTCTGTTACTTTTTTATATCGCCCACTCCGTGGCCCACACTCATTTTTTGATAAATTTATTCAATGTACAGAAACACGATTTTCTACTGCTTTAAAATTGCTATTTGCGCTAAAAAATTGTTCATGGAAATTTATTATTATTTTTACATAAACTTCTAAGGAAGACCTAATAGTTTTTTTATATTTTAATGTATAATTTCGTGGTCTTCTTTTAATTTAAGATACTATGTTACTTAGAAGGAATTGATTCTGATGATTGACTCTTTCGATTGGTGTCATAAAAATACAGGAATACTTTCCCTCCAACGACGGTCCATAATTTCCATCCTGTATAATACTTATAAATTAATACTCAAATACATACAAACACCCAGAATCCGAAAACCAACAGATATGCTCATCACACAAAATGTTGGCCCCGGTGGGAATCGAACCTTTAGCTCAGTAGGCAGGGTCACCAGCCGTGGTCACCACTCACCACTAACTAAGCCAACAGCCAGTCACTGAAGAAAACAAAACATTTTCAAAACAACCAGGCTACCCTGACCTATAAGTTCATACAAATGTTAGGAAATGAGAGATTTTTATTGCTGGTTGACATTTCTCGGTCACTTTTCGAGATTTTTGTTTTATTTAATGTTATTCCGGGATATACACTATCACTATACAAAGTTTCGTCAAAATCCGTTTAGCGGTTTAGGCGTGATGCGCGTTCAAACAAACAGACAGACAGACAGACAGACAGACAATAATTTTAAAAACTGTTCTAACATGTTCAGTTGCTCATTTTAAGTCGCCCTGGTTGGTTTTTTTCCGAATATATTCAATGTACAGACTTTTTGGCCTTTACGATTTTATTATATGTATAGATTAAACATACAGCGTGAAGTGGCAGTGGGCTGGTCATATCTGCCGGAGAACCGATAACCGCTGGGGTAGACGAGTTCTCGAGTGGAGACCACGACTTGGAAAGCGTAGTGTGGGACTGCCCCCGGCTAGATGGAGCGACGACCTGCGTGAGGCGGCTGGCAGTGACTGCATGCGGAGAGTCGAGGATCGGGTTCAGTGGCGCCTTGGGGGAGGCCTAAGTCCAGCAGTGGACTGGTACAGGCTGATGATGATGAGATCAAAACAACTTAAGGCCCTATTACCTTTTGAACCCGTGAGTTTCGGAGTTTCTTTAAGGTATATGATCCGCAATGAAAGGATCCGACGAATAACAGTAAAAGTGACAATTCCACCCGGACACATCTGGGGCAGACGGACTTAGGGAGGGAGCAGTGGAACGCCAAGTGGAACGCCAAGTGGAACGCCAAGTGGAACGACGAATTAAATAAGGGTGGCCTGAAGCACCTTTCCCTTTGAGCAATACCAGCGCAAAACAAGGATGAGCATTGCATCGTGGACAGGTCTACGATGCGAGACAATGTCCCGCTCGGTGAGACGGTGGGCGGGACTCCGCCGCGGGACATCACACTTAGCGAGACACGGATAATTGCAGCGCTTGTTTCATTAGCTTTTTGTAAGGTCAAAGTAGAAAAATATTTCAAGCAGCGACTTACATTATTTCTGACATTTCATAATTTGTCTGACGCCTCGTCTTATGTCATAGGCGGAAGCGGGAGAGCTTAAAGGAAAAGAGGAGCGAACTTACTTGGTGCTCTGTAAATGCGCTCATTGGGGAAGGCCTATGTCCAGCAGTGGACGTTAAAAGGTTGATATGCAAAATTCAAAAATTCAAAAGTATTTTATTGCATGTAAGTACACTGGGTACATTTATACAACGTCAATTTTTTATCTACCACCGCCTCCAAGGTGTTATATAGAGCTGGGAAGAAGAAGCGGCGCAACAAACTTCCGTAACACATCTTTTAAAATCAAGTTTGTACATAACATTATTTTGTAAAGATTGTGCGAGGCTGAAGTAACATTAACACCAGGCATCTTTGTCATTTAGATAATCGACTGTCCTATAATAAGCTTTCTTACAAAGTTGTTGTTTAATGTGGGTCTTAAATTTTCTGTCATTCATATTTAAGATTTCTTCTGGTAGTTTGTTGTAGAAGCGTATACATTGCCCCGTGAATGATTTACTGACCTTACTAAGCCTTAACTGCATTATGATAATGAAGATGTAGTATTCCAATTTGTCGTTACCGATGCCGAATATTGTGGAATTGTCACATTCATTCCGTACCTACAATAATAATTGTAAGTTTTAATATAGAAGCAAAGAATTTCGTAATTTAAAATTTAAGGTATTTTTGTTGATACCTACGTAAAGTAATGTACATTAGTCAGAATTAGGTACCTAGTTTATTACTGCAGATGACTAAATGTGCATTCTGTATATGTACGCTAAAATAGATGTAAAAAATTCCACAAAATCAGTCATCTACCCATAAACATTTATTGTTGAAAATTACGAATTTCATCATTTTATAAGCTTTATTGTTTTTATTTTATTCTGTGACAATAAATTATTAACAAAGTATTTATTAAGTTATTATATATAATACAATTTTTAGTAAAGACAAATTATTTTACATTCGAGGGGTTATGTAACTTAGTTTCCTGTTTGTCTATCCGGGAGGTATTTTGCGTTGATTTTTCGACGACTTCCCGCATGCTCAAAATTTTGCACCCACCTTTGGTTCTGAACGCAACACAATTACCTAGTATTTTCAATTTTATAGTTTATCTAATAAAAGCTTGTTTAAAAAATCAATTTTGACTCTTGTTTTCGAGTTCGAATTATTAAAAAATTGCTAATCTCACGAAAAACCCGAATGTCGTCGAAGTGTTTGTTCCGCTTCTTACTTGGGCCATACGGATAAAATGAAGACTCACTAGACACTGTTATTTTGCACTTTTATGCTTGTGAAACTGTCGAGTGCGATGAATGGGGTCCGATCATTATCACTCGCTCCAGAGTGCGCTCCGGGTCATATCGCCATTGCCATGCCAACTATTACTGCAACTTCGTCTTGCAGTAATAGCGTCGGAGACGTAGTGGGAACCACTGGGCCCGTTGAGAGGTACAAGTTCGATCCCCGGCCGTGCCATGTACAGGTGTTGTTAGAAATTTAATATTTCTCAAACGATGAAGGACACGGGACAGGCATAGCCTATTGTGGATGTCACTGGAAAACTTTTCTTGAGGAAATCTTTTTTGACAGTCGTAGTTTTACATCAGCGTATTTTTCCAATCACTTTTTTCAATTTATGCTTATTTAAGCTTTATGTTAAATGGACTGGCAATTATATAGGTACATAGTCGTGAGTTCGATCCCCGGCCGGGCCACGTACCAATGGGTTTTTTCTCGAAACTTAAGTACATTTACTGACTGCTCTCAAACGGTGAAGGAAAACATTGTGAGGAAACCTGCATACGCCGAACAAGAAATTCTTAGGCGCTTGTGAAGTCCACCAACCCGCACTGGGCTAGCGTGGTGGACTATAGCCCGAACGCCCTCGTTGAGAGTTAATAGGCTGTTGATGATAGTACGTGTAAATAATAAAAAATTTGAAAAAGACTATGTTTTCCTTCACTCTAAAGCCAAGACCAGGTTCGAATACACGACTACATGAACGCGAGGCGAGAGTACAACCTACTAGTCTGTCACAGAAATAGCAGTGATAGAGCTCGCGACGTTCGTAGACACCCTGTAGGCACAGTTCACGTGACAACCATGGTGTTGCAAAAACCATATCCACACCACACTGACGTTATCTGCATTTCAATTTAACAGTACGGTTATAACTGAACCTTCGTGAATACGAATCGGCCCAAAACGGCCCGTTAGCCAACCCGACCTTGTACCAGCGGGCAGTTTTAGAAATAACCTATTCTAAACACGCGCTGCTACTGCGCCGTCACTTTTTTCGCTAATTAATTTTATATGGAAGGGTTTTTGGTTTTGAGTGAATGAATGAATGAACGCACATTTTTCGCTTATTAATTTTATATGGAAGGGTTTTTGGTTTTGAGTGAATGAATGAATGAACGCACACAAGAACAACACAACACAGAATATTGATAACATAATTTTTCGATATTTTATTTTTTGCCTGTAGCTTGGTTGATTTTTGTGGTATCTCGATATGTATACGCGATATAGGTACACTATGACTCATTTTTCCTGTCATTTTAATAATTTTCTGTCATTCTAGGCAATTTCACCAGTCTGTTCAACTTTGGTAGATTTATGTGCAAGTAGGTTGTTGGTACCTATTACGTTATGTTACGTTGACTGGCTTGTTGGTGCACTGGTAGTGACCCTGCCTACTGCGCCAAAGGTCATGGGTTCGATTCCCACCCGGGACCAACATTTGTGTGATGAGCATAACTGTTGGTTTTCGGATTCTGGGTGTTTGTATGTATTTAAAATTATGTATGTTTATCAGTTGTTGAGTACCCATTTACATGTTTCGGCTTAGTTTGGGACTAAACAGCCGTGTGTAAATTTGTCCAAACATTATTATTATAATTATTATTATAGTCCCCGTAGAGTTTAATGGCGGCTGTGTGAAGTTTGCTGATTTCTGCGCAATGACTAATTTTAATCAAAGTAACCTATGTAACTGCCAAAGTTTGTGAAGCTAATTTTAAAAGACCCTGTAAGTATATTCTAGAAAAACCAAAAGGCTTCTTGCAACTTCAATGTCGCTGTCCACAGTTGGGCAACAGTTCACTTGCGGCTACAAATCATATTACGGCGTGGGCTGGCGTATTGTTTCTAATGGCTTACAACACTTTAAGCTTAAGTGAGCGCTAACTGAACGGCAAATAATATGAAATATTTTATGCGCCTCTTCACTTTGGAACATTATTTATTGAAATACCTACGAGTAAAGCGAATCCCAGAATACCGCAGGCCGCAGCATTGACGTTTATATGTACCCAGTGTACTTACATGCAATAACATAGTTTTGACTTTGACTTTGCAGCTTCAATTATACTTCAATTAAAAAAAAAATTTAAAAAATGTTCTTTATTTCGGACTTTGGTAATCCATATTTATGTTAGTAACAATAAAACTAGTCAAAGACTTGTCGAAGCGCCTCGTCGAGCTGTCGGGCGACCGGAGGGCTGGCGCGTACCTCCGCCAGCGCATCAGCCTGGCCATACAAAGGGGGAACGCTGCCAGCGTTCTGGGCGCCCTACCGCGAGGCAGCGAGCTGGACGAAATTTTTTAATTGTAAGATTTTTATTATTAGATTTTTTGTTTTAATTTTTATTTATTTAAATAAGTATGTATTTGTATTATATTTAAGTAAGTTTGTTTTTAAGTTAGATTATTTAATTAGACCGTTAGTTTATAAATAATAAATCTAGAAATCAAATAAAAATAAGTATGTAATGTATGTATTATCTTTATAGTAGTTCTTATTGTAAAATGGTTGTTGGTTTTCTAAATAAATAAAACTTAGAGTAGGTTAGTAAAAACTTAAAATAAAAGACACAATTTATCGTTTTTCAACTATTTTTGTATCCGTCATACAAGTACGGATACAATGGCTCACAATGTGAGAGTCATGTCTCCCGGCTATTACTTTCAGGATGGATTATGCTTCAACATAATTTTAATCTTAGAAATAAGGACGAAATACAGATACATCATTCCAGATTAACTAAGATCATATAAATCTTTTGTGGGACTCTGTGTGCGTCACTACAATAAGATCCCGGAAGTAATTATCAACTTATCTGAGAAGTTATCAAATTGAAGTCTTCCGCGTAAAATCAAATTTGTGCAAAAAAGCATATGGAAGTTTATCATTTAGCCTGATGGCTCAACATAGATAGATATTGTAATGAACAAGCTATATGTATGAAAGCCGGGCCCTGTGCTGTTGGGTTTGTTGCTGTTTCTTCCCTTCGGCGACGTACACGTGGAAACAAACGTAGTTTTAGTTTTAGACAGAATTGACGTCAAAACGAGAATATTGTATTACAATTCCATAAACGAATTTTAAATTGGAATTCATTATGCAAACGCAGGTGTCCTATGTCTCACATACATAGGGAAATACATTGCATAGGGAACAGGCCGCCACCGCCACCGCAGGCCGCGTGTGTCTGGGATCCCCTTAATACTGGTGGCATTGACGTGTACGCTGGTTTCATGCTGTACGTGAGACCCGTATGGTAACGCCCGCATTTCCGTTAGGAACTAGCTGGGTATAAGTCTGCATCATCATCAGCCTATTAATGTCCCCACTGCTGGGGCTCAGGCCTACCCTCTCAACGAGGGCGGTCGGGCTATAGTCCACCACGCTAGCCCAGCGCGGGTTGGTGGACTTCACATGCGCCTAAGAATTTCTTCATCGTATGCAGGTTTCCTCACGATGTTTTCCTTCACAGTTTCAGAGCAGTCAGTACATGTACTTAAGTTTCGAGAAAAAACCCATTGGTACATGGCCCAACCGGGGATCGAACTTTCGATATGATAGGTCGCGTCTTATCCCTCTGACGCCACTGACGCTCTCACTTCACATGCGCCTAAGAATTTCTTCTTCGGTCCTCACGATGTTTTGCTTCACTCTGCCGTAAGGAATGCTACAAATTAATCTAGATAATTAAGAAACTCCCATGTTTAAAGTCTACAACAAATTTAAGGTGACATGGTGTTGGAGTGCAGATAAAAATAAACGAATTTTATCTATTTCACAATGGAAATAGACCAAAGGAGGATTCCCTGACCTCGGGAATTGCGAAAAACTTGAGAAAGTATGATATGAATCTGTAATTTTATTTAAAATGAGCAAAAAAATCAAATTCAAATTAGTAAAATTTTTGGACATGTTTTATTTGTGTGTTAAGATTCCCCGGGTTGTATAGCGAGGGACGCCCCTCCGCCAGGTGGACCGACGACCTGAAGAAGGTGGCTGGAAGCGGAGGACCGGGAGTGCTGGCGCTCATTGCCGAAGGTCTATGTCCTGCAGTGGATGTTGAAGAGCTGATATGCTGACTGATGTCAAATCAAATCAGCAACCTATTAATATGTATCCACTGTTGAGGCATAGGCCTACCCTTTCAACGAGAGAAAATTGCTTGTAAAACTGAAGAATTGCATATAGGTACAGTGGACCGCACGTCAGTGGATACATTTTGACCTTGAGCCGGCCTAGCCCATTAGGGAGTTTCAATACTATGGAGACCAGTTTATATTGGCTTTGTATCCACTGACGTGCGGTCGACCGTACATGTCGAAGAGAGACAAGAACATTATATAACATTTTTCTGGCAAAGAATAAATTTTCTAATGTTAAATATTCATTATTTGAGCAGCAATGGTACAGTCGACCGCACGTCAGTGGATACACTTTGGCCTTGAGCCGGCCTAGCCTATTAGGGAGTTTCAATACTATGAGAGACCAGTTTATACTGGTTTTGTTTCCACTGACGTGCGGTCGACCGTACCTAGCATACTCATATTCATAATATGCATAATTGCATTTACCAAATATAAATAAACACTTAAAGATATTTATCTTAAACGAAGAGATCCGACGAAGAACCACAGAATAGGAACTACCTACTGTCCGAAGTAACGCGACATAGCCGAACGGAGCAAGCTGAAGTGGCAGTGGGCACGCCACATCTGTCGTACAACCGATATGGCACATGGGAAAGACGAGCGCCCACGTTGACAGATATACCGACGGCCTCGGTTATAAATCTACGACATCAAATGACCACCAAAATAAACTTTGATACACCATAACGTAGGTGACGTCCTGACTAATAATAGTAAGTAAAATTAAGTTTGATGTCCCCACTGCTGGGGCTCAGGCCTGGAAATATAGGCCAGCTTTAATTATTTTAAAAATTTAGTTAAATTATTAAATCACCTATAGGTACGGTCAACCGCACGTCAGTGGAAACAAAACCAGTATAAACTGGTCTCTCATAGTATTGAAACTCCCTAATAGGCTAGGCCAGCTCAAGGTCAAAGTGTTACCACTGACGTGCGGTCGGCTGTACCTACACATGTCACCGTTTCGAGCCCTCGTGTGAAGTGTCTCAAAGCAAATACACCTGAGAGAGCGCAAGGCTGCAGTGATTAGTGCGCGCGCGCATGCTCGCTTCTCAACGGCGCTGTGCAAACATCGCCTTGGCAACATATCGACATCTTCGACAATTAAAACCTTTTTGACGTGAATTCGATGAACGAATAAAGGTTGTCTGGATGAAATCGCTCTTAGCGATAAGATAGATAGATAGACATTTATTTACTGACATAACACAAACTCACACACAATTAATAGATAACAACTAGCTTAAAATAACCGACTGAACGATTCGCGGGCACCCAACGAGACACAATAGAATCGAATAGGACTCCTAATATGACGTAAGCCCGCCTACATGTACCCCCTAAGTGTACTGCTGCGATCATCAATACTGATCGCAGGTCTACTGTATGTATTCTATTTAATTTTTTTGTGCAATAAAGAGTATTGAATTGAATTCAACGTCTTCCTCGTCGTCCCAGCGCCGGTGGACATTCCAGAAAAATTGTGTAACGAGAAACATGTAGGTACTTTTGAAAGCTTCATACTTCTAAAGTTTTAAAGCTACAAAAAGCATAGTTACATCGTTGTATAGATCCGTCTGACGACAACACAAAAATATATGTTTGACCCTCCTTCCACCCCCCACGATGACGTCATAAACAGCCGGAGTAAGCGGTACAAATGAGAGCGCGGCGCCGCTTAATATAATTAGAACGAAATGGAAAATCATGGAATTTATTTATCTAGCTGTCATGTATGCGTTGCAGTAAAAAATAAATGTTTTATCTATCTATCTATCAATTTGATGTCTGTGACACATTTTTATAGAATTACACGACTTCATTCGTGTTAAAAAGATATTTTGAAGAAATACGCGTTTAGGCTACAAAACTTTGATTCCGGCACTCAGTGGGCAACATGTCAAAATGTATAATTCATAAATTGGTCTAATTGTGCAGTAAAAGACACTTTTTGCGAATGACAATTCTGAATATACAGATCGATAGAGCTCGCAAAACTGTCTATGCATCAAAGAATGATTTTGGCCTAAATGGCTTTACTATATTCTTTGGCTTTAATCCTTATGGCGTTTTCTATATATGTTCCTCGAGGGGTCGAACTACCTTTTTGTCAGTTCAACTATAGAACAAATTTGTCAAAAAAATCCAGACAGTTTATCATATTCCAACATGACGCTTTGAGCGCCCGCGTCCCCCAATAGCAGTTTTTCCCTTCAAGGATCCCATTGATTAAATATAAAGTCATCTTTGAAGTCAACTTTTGTTTGACAAAATCTGAAAGTTGGTCGAGCGAGTGCCACCCAAGACAATAAAGTCCAAACTTTTTTATTTTATTCATTGCTAGATACTTATTTTGCTGTTGGTATTTTATACAGCGCCGTTTTACGACGTTATACATACTGACATTTTACTGGTTGGAAAACAATATAAGGGGTGATGGTGAAAGTGAGATTCTGTATAACTGCTAGTGGTACTGTAGTCTATTACGTACCCACCACCTAACTACTTAACATATTTTTTCTAATTTTCATTATTTCATTAATTCATATGACGTTCGAAAATGTATGAAAAGACCATATTTTCGAACTCAATCAAATAAAACCAAGGACTGGCCTTACACCTTTGGTGCCACAGTAAAAATGGTTAGTCGGACTAGTTGTGACAGATACCGCAGATACTACCGACTCCGTGAGGATTGATCCGAATACGTGAATTCCTGAGATATTTGTAACAACATCTACATTATACTTAATAGCTGTTTTGTAATTAATTCAGGTCAAAAGTTCGAGGTGAATCCTCTTACGGCAAGGTCAACTCGTAGAATGTACTTAACTGTAATATTATATTATGTTGTAGGTAACTAAACAAGACCAGCCTGTATAGTGCATACGAATTTATGCGAGGGATTTCTTTTAAATTTTTAAGAGTTAAAATGTCACATTCTCACGTACCAATAAGTTTCAATAATAAAATCTTTTGATACATTTGTTACTGGGATTACATTTTTTATCATTTCGAAACTGTATGTAGGCGAGGATTTTGGGCGACACGTAACTTCAGTTGTAATTTTATGAGCGACTCAGGGCTCAGTTTCTTGACTTTCTTTGCTGTCAAATAGACGTCATAGACTATTACTTACTCTGTGGTCATAGATACTTACATCTTATCATAATCTGGCTTCTATTGACTGGCCTGTTGGCTGAAGTGACCTTGCCTACTGCGCCAGAGGTCCTGGGTTCGATTCCCACCCGGGGTCAGCATTTGTGTGATGAGCATTATCTGTTGATTTTAGGATTCGTTGCGTTTGTATGTATTTCAGTATAATATATTAAAAAGTATTTAATAAATATGCTTGTTTATGCTAAAGTTTTGAAGGACCTTGTACATATAATAATAATAATAAGTTTATTTAGAATTGCTATGCAAATACACTTGCATTTACATAGGTAGAAAGTTTGTCGAATTAACAGCCTATTAACATGTCCCCACTGCTGGGGCTCAGGCCTACCCTCTCGACGAGGGCGTTCGGGCTATAGTCCACCACGCTAGCCCGGTGCGGGTTGGTGGACTTCACATGCGCCTAAGAATTTCGTCTTCGGCGTGTGTAGGTTTCCTCACAATGTTTTCCTTCACCGTTCCAGAGCAGTCAGTAAATGTACCTACTTAACTTTCAAGAAAAAACCCATTGGTAAATGGCCCAGCCGGGGATCGAACTTCGGACCTTTCGTTATGAAAGGCCGTAAATAAACAATGTAAAGAAAAAAAGAAAGAAAAGAGATTGTATATAACTATAAATTTTGTATACTTTATATAAAAAGATACATTTTCATGTGGATCCTCTCCTCTCGGATCTATTTTCAGAGCAGACGTTCAGAATGATGAATTAACTAGAAATTAAAAGTTTAATATTTTAGAAACGCTTTTAAATTAATTTCAAAGAAAATCTGAGTACCTAATCAACATGTGTTCGTGTATTAACGTATCTACCTATATAGATATTTATCTAATTTGTTATGCAGATTTCAGCTATAGTAGTCGTTATATAATTTAATATTTAATTACCGACCAATGTTTGCTTCGAGCAAATATTTCGGTACATCACCGGTGATGCAACTGATTTCTAACGCAAGATTCAATATTGATTAGATGACTAGATTAGGCTATGGTGAGCAGACTCTGCCAGGAAGCAGAGGAAACATCATTGCACCTTCTGTGCGAGTGTGGTCCCACTCATCAATAAGTGATTTCTGGTTGTTTACGAGTACATTGCTGGAAACTCAAATAAAAGCGTGTAATAGTATATTTGATCGCAGCTATCAACTATTTCAGCTCGTACCTACCAAAATTCATTATCATCATATCACCCTGTAGACGTCCACTGCTCGACAAAGGCCTCCCCCAGGGATCTCCACGACGACCGGTCCTGCGCTAACCTCATCCAGACGGGTCCCGCGACCTTCACCAGAACGTCGGTCCACCTTGTGGGAGGCCTACGCTGCGTCTTCCGATACGTGGTCGCCACTCGAGAACCTTTCTGCCCCAACGGCCGTCAGTTCTACGAGCGATGTGCCCCGCCCACAGCCACTTCAGCTTCGCAATTCTTTGAGATATGCCTGTGACCTTGGTTCTCCTGGGGATCTCCTCATTTCTGACTGAATCTAACAGCTGTCTGCCCTTGCTGTATTTTAAGATATCTTAAAGGTCTAGTAACCAAACCAAAACCTTCTTAAAATACATTCATACCTACATAATTATAAGTAATTTAAGTGTATTATATATTTTTTTTATATATACAAATATATAATATAAATTATATACAATTATAAAAACGAATATACCTACCTATTTACAAATAAAAAACTTGCTCCAGCTCGTCCCCCGCATCCGCCGGCAGAGTGTCCAGGAGGCTGGCGGCATTGCTTCGCTGAATCGCGAGGCTTATCCGTTGGGCAAAATAGCCGCCAGCTCGGGGGTCCCGCGTGTTCTCCACCAGCCTTTTGGATATTTCTTTGAAAAGGCGGTGGGCGCCGGGACCCCACGGACCTTGGGTCTATTTAAAACTTTATTGCACTAAATTGTACAAAACGCGAACTTAATGCCAATTGCATTCTCTACCAGCTGACCTTTGGGACATGCAGATAAATTATAATATTCAAACTAAACAACATTATGTTATTCATTATCGACCGCTCACGTAACTTGGGTCACGAATACGCTAATGGTGAATACAGATTAAAAAGCCATAATTAAAAACAAACTGCAACGCTATTTGTTATTAATTAAACTAGTGATATGAGGCGCGTTGCAAAATTATTTGCATTGAATGAGATTTAGGAGAGACGACACGATTACGACACGAGCTATCCGATCCCAGAAAATATTGTATAGTCGCCATTTTTTAATTTTAAATATGAAAGGTTACTCGTAATATTATGTCCCCATAGTTGGGGCTGAGGCCTAGCCTCTCAACAAGGGCGTATGGGTTATAGTCCACCACGCTAGTGTGGGTTGGAGAAATACAAATGCGCCTAAAAATTAATTCTGCGGCATATCCAAATTTCCTTACGATGTTTTTCTTTACCGTTAAAGGGCAGTCAGTAAAGCACGGCCGGGATCGAGCTCGGACCTCCCGACGTGACAGGCCACGTCTTCTCCACTACTCCAGGGACACTTTCACAATTGCTCTTATTACAACTAAATCACATTATTAATTTAATCTCCTTACTAATTCACAGTTTGCATTCTTTTCGGGTAATTCAGAGTTATTCAAATGTTGGCAATACAGTTTCTTGCACGTGCACAGGCTAAAATAGACTTTAAGATGTCGAACCTTTTCATACCCCGACTGTAAGTTGGTGTATGAAATCGAAATGCCTAACAGTAAATCGTATCATATAAAGAGATCTATCTGCTAATCGAGTCTGTGCGTCGTGATTGCTATTAGAAAGAAGTCGTAAGTGACTTTATAATTCTACTATGAGCATGACCCGACTATGCCGCTGGTATAGAAGACAGACTTACCTACATAAATTCCATTCCAAATTAAATAGCATACGATAATCTAAATATTTACAAAAAATAAAACCTGCTTTGTAAAAAAATATGGTTTTTGTAGACCAACGACTTATTTAGCCCCAATTTTTTTTGATTTCCCACCCTTACAGGTGTAATATTTTTTCCCGATCGAAATGAAACCACCTTCGTAAGCCACGTTAAAAGAGAATCATTCAAATCGGTTCACATTCGGCGATTCTTTCGAGTAACATAAGAAAAAGACAGAATTGAGAACCTTTTTAAAGTGGGTTGAAAACAATCTTAATTTGCGGCTCGGAAACAAAAATATACATGTATACAGTCGTCAAAGTGGTGGTATTGATAAGGACTAAAAGGCATTTGTTTCCAGAGCCGTAAAACCCGTTATAAAAAAAATACAGAGCACAAAGCGTTGTTCCGTTTCCGCTCCGCGCTCGAGTCTTGTTCCCAAGCTGTAAGTAACCATTACAGGTTACCGAGCAACTCGATAATTTGGAGATTGTGATATATGATGCGACCTCACACAGGTACGCGTAATGTAACCTTTCACATTCTAAATTCTAACTATTCTAAGCATAAAGTATTCTACAGCATGTTATAACAAAATAGTATCTATGTATGTTTTTTTTTATCTATTTTGTTTTATGAGGCTTATGACTCAAGGAAGTCAATGCCAGCCTCGTAAGGAAACACTGTTTGCCATGTTACTCGGACCTCAGTCTGAGACAACTTTATAAATTTATATAATTCTTTTGCCTTATCTGACAACGGGCTGCTCAATGTGAGGTTTATCTCACCGTTGTGCCTATGTATGATCGAAAAATGAATTCCGCCATAAATAATTATCATCATCATCATCAACAGCCTATTAATGTCCCCACTGCTGGGGCTCAGGCCTACCCTCTCAACGAGGGCGTGCGGGCTATAGTCCACCACGCTAGCCCAGTGCGGGTTGGTGGACTTCACATGCGCCTAAGAATTTCTTCTTCGGCGTATGCAGGTTTCCTCACGATGTTTTCCTTCACCGTTTGAGAGCAGTCAGTAAATGTACTTAAGATTCGAGAAAAAACCCATTGGTACATGGCCAAGCTGGGGATCGAACTCCGGACCTTTCGATATGATAGGCCGCGTCTTATCCCCTACGCCACTGACGCTCTTGCGCTTAGAATATAGCGATGTTCGAATGATGGTGATGACTGAAAAACAGCGCTTCGCTGGGTCGACCGTTCATCTCACTACTAAAAGTTATCATGAATGTAATTAAATAATGTGTGATCTTTTGTTTTATTTATCTAATCTGTGGCAGCGCTAGTGATTGTACGGTCGATCGCACGTCAGTGGAAACCTGTATAAGCTGGTCCCTCATAGTATTGAAACTCCCTAATGTGCTAGACCTTGAGCTATCAAGGTCAAACTGACATGCGGTCGACTGTACTACGAGTAGGACCAATAAATATCCCGCAAGCCTTCGGTATTAAGGGTCTAAGCTGTGGTCTAACTTAATGATACCTACATACTGATGATAACATGCTATTATAGCAGCAATTAAGCTAAGAATCGCATATAGTTACTTATTCATACCAAGCACAAGTGCGGTGCATAGAGTGGGTACTGCAGTCACCTCTGGGACGGCTCTGCCATCAGTATCAGCATCACCATATCAGCCTGTAGACGTCCACTGCTGGACGAAGGACTCCCCCAGGGATCTCCACGACGACCGGTCCTGCGCTAACCTCATCCAGCCGGGTCCCGCGACCCTCACCAGATCGTCGGTCCATCTTGTCTCCCGCCTGCCTACACTGCGTCTTCCGATAGGCGGTCGCCACTCGAGAACCTTTTTCAAAAGTATCAGCAGAATGGAATAAACAAACCTTACCTGGAGGGGGGAGTCTCCTAAATATTGAAGATAACAAACTTTACTCAAAGGAAATATTCCTTAATTTCAAAAATAAGTAGAACTGCATTCAAAGATTTAAGAAACGTCTTAGTTGGGAATCGAACCAGACAAATTTGGAAAAAACATCCAAAGGGTCCATCATAAGAATGAAGTATTCCTTCTGAGAGTATTTTTCATTAAACATAGTTCAGTTTAAAATATTAATTTTCCTGAACAAAATTTTAATTTAAAATGTTAAATTTGATACCTAACTTTGTATGAGCACCGTGTGCTATTTTGGTCCAAAAATTACCATCAACTTTCATATGCGATTATACCTAGTTGGACAAACCCAGAAAATTCAATTGACGTAATAACATACGTAACTCACAACTTTTTGCTGTAAAGTAACTGCGATAATTAACTCTAAAAACTGTTTGTTTGTCCATTCCAACTTGTTCTAATGCATGGCGGAGCTTGAGTGGGGCGATTTGGTTTTTTCTAGGGTTCCGTGGCTAAATATCATCATCATATCAGTTCTTGACGTCCACTGCTGGACATAGGCCTGCCCTAATGTTTGTTTGTATATTTGTTGTTTGGACAAATTTACACACGGCTGTTTAGTCCCAAACTAAGTCGAAGTTTGTAAAACCACTGATAAACATACTTACTTAAATACTTTTTTATTATTAAATACTTAAATACATACAAACACCCAGAATCCAAACCAAAAGATATGCTCATCACACTAATGAACGCCACCACACCTGGAGCTCTATTTTAGAATCGCTTTCTTCGCTTCGAGCGGTCGATTCTACTGATTTTTGTATCGGATGGTCGAAGGGAAATTAGCTGAATCGAGCGCTCGAAGCGAGGCGAGCGATTCAAAAATAGGGCTCCCGGTCTTCCACATCCAGCCGTGTTCGAAGTTTCACTGAGAGACAGGATCCGAAACGAATCCGCCAGCGAAACAAAGCCTTCGACATAGCTCAAAAAGTTAGTGCGTTGAAGTGGCAGTGGGCTGGTCAGATCCATCGGAAAACCGATAACCGCTGGGGTAGATGAGTTCTCGAGTGGAGATCACACGTGGGGAGGCGTCACCCACCGGCTAGATGAAGCGACGACCTGCGTAAGGCGGCTGGCAGTAACTGGATGCGGAGAACCGAGGATCGGGTTCAGCGGCGCGCCTTGGAGGAGGCCTATGTCCAGCAGTGGACTAGTGCAGGGAGATGATTGAGTATTTTGTATATTACCTGCGTTTTTATTTACCATCAACAGTGAAATTACCTTGTAGATTTCAAAGGAGATTCACATGGCCATCAAATAATTCATTACCACAACTTCATTGCAGTTAGGATAGTTAATTACAATCGTTTCTCATCAACTGTAATGTCAAATAGCTATTAAGTTTAGCACAAAGCTCGTTGTGCAGACTAACGAAAAAGATTTAACAATTTTTAATTTTATACTTCACGACACGACTACGACTACAGTCCGTTGTTCAGAGTATACTGTTATGTTATGACACGAGCTTAAACTAATGTTGGGATTAATAGAATGTAATAAATCTTGAACGAATAAAAGAACAAACAGCCGTTTGTCGTTAAGATGGTTATATTAAAATATACCTAAATATTTATTACAACAGACCAAAAAATATCAGCATCTTATTTAATACAGTAGGTACTTGAGAGTTAATAATATTTTTTATTTATTAAGTATGTACTTAAGGAGTTAGTATAATAATAATATATATAATAATGTTTGGACAAATTTACACACGGCTGTTCAGTCCCAACTAAGCCGAAGCTTGTAAATGGGTACTCAACAACTGATAAACATACTTAAATACTTTTAAATAAATACTTAAATACATACATACACCCAGAATCCGAAAACCAACAGTTATGCTCATCACACAAATGTTGGTCCCGGGTGGGAATCGAACCCACGACCTTTGGCGCAGTAGGCAGGGTCACTACCACTACGCCAACAGGCCAGACTTAGTAAGTCTTCATAATTAAGTATGTACTTACGTATTTGTTTTTTTGATTCGACTGTTGAAAACTTAGTTGTTGATATTCATTGTTTTTTTTTTATAAACGGTGATAAAGATTTTTAAGTTGACGGATACTTCACGATCAAAAAATCTTAACGTGTAAATGCAGTCTTATTCACACGATTTGCCAGCCACTAGTACATAATGACAGTCTATTGTTTAACAATAATGATTTATTGTAAAGATTGCTAGTTGGATCAGTAAATAAAAAAACTTATGTATGATTACATAGCAAATACAGTTGCGTAAAAATTATCTTAGCTACAACCTGGAATAACACCTACAATATTATACTTTTACCACAGGAAAACACTTTTACCACAGGAACTCAAAATTTCCCGCAGGAAACTTGTAAATTACATACACTTCAGTAGTCAACTTCACGTATCATTGAATCAATACGTCGCGTGGTCAATCGAAGAGACCATGCAATTGAATTGAATGATGTGATGACATTTGTATGTATGGGCGATAGATGACGCCACGTACTACAGTCAGCTACGATAGTCCATGAACACATTATAATAACAAATCACCTGCACATTGATTTCCATGAACATGTTATCATAATGATGGAAGTAGTAATTTCCTGAATTTAAAAAGAACATCTCAACAAATTTCCTGTCCACATTAAATATAAATCTTGCCTTTTATACTCTGTGCCTGCCTTTAGTAAGCTTAGAAACAGTTACATACAATATCTATTGAAATATGAAACTTTAGTAAAATAACAAAAAAAGGAAATTTAGAAATACCTACTTTAAAGAGTTCAGCGACTTTTGGAATTTTAATTGACGTTTAATGTAATTTTTCACATAAGACGTTTTGTCGCGACTTTCGGGATTTTTGAGGCTGACTGTAGGTATATTGCCATCGCATCGCCACGTTGTAACCTTTGACTTTTACTTTCCAATGACCTGCCAGGTTTAGTGATGTACGGCGGAATATATCGATATCGAAAGGCATATGATCGTTTCGGACACTTGTACCTACCGGGGATTGGACAGCACGGCACCCTCAGAATATTGCACGACCTGAGCTAGTCCGCCTTTCGCACTAAGGTTCGTATCCTCACTAAAGTAATAGTAACTGTAATGGAGATTTACGACAAACAATTTTGGCGCGAACTAGAAGAGTGTTTACGCGCTTTGAATTGTGTTTGACGCACAATAAACATATCTACAGGTACTTATAGTATAAAATACTATCAAAATTATACACTGAAATGTGCAATATACATTTTTTTGGAAAATAAAATAGAAGAGACGCTCATGACACTTCGGTTCCCGCCAAAATTGTATTCTCGTAAGTGTAATGAGTGGGAAAGTGTTGTAGCATGTCTTTAAAAATAATAAATAAAATTACTTTATGTTCCGTTCAAAAACGGAACATAAATACCTAGGTACGTACAAATAAAATAAAGTTATTTTCATCGATATTTCACCAAACCTTTAGTTTACTCGACAACACTATTGGTTATTATTATTATTATGTCACTGCGCCATGTTCACGCGTCTTCAATAATAAATACCTAAATTGTCGGAGCCTTATCTAACGTGTAGGTAGGTATGTACCTACCTAAGTGGGTAAGTAAGTATGTCAGTCCGCCGATATTCCGTCAGACAATTATTATCGTGAAGTGAGTTTGCGATGGATTTGGTTTTCTGTTTTCATTGCACTTGAGGTATGACGTAAAATTTATATTCAATTTGAAAGTACAGTGGGCCAATAAAAATGTTAAACACCCCAAGGTTGCTAATAAAATAAACAGCAACAATCGAGTTAATAAATATGTATTTTATAAAGTTCTGTCTCAGTTCTAACTAGAATTATTTATATTTACATTAGTGTAGGAGCTTAGGTTAGACTAAATAAAAAGGTTCTTTTTTTATTTTTTTTTTGCTTTTCGGTTCCTTTTTACCGACGGTTTTACGTTTCTTTCCAAGGAAGGGAATGCGCAGACTAAGCGGAAAAACGTCTGCGCCCTTTTTGACGTCGTTGTCAAATGAACCATATTACTATAGCGTAAAGAACAAAATCGTATGCGCGAGGCGACGCTGACGTCTGTGTTGGTATTCATACGATTTTGCTCTTTAGGATATTATCGATATGGTCCATTTGACAATGACGTCAAAAATTGCGCGTGCATTTTTCCGCTTAGGCTGCGCATTCTCTAACGGAGTCCGACTCGCACTTGACCGGTTTCTTTACCATCCTGTAGGTACTTCTAATACTAAAGTCATATTATTATACCTAATGGATCAGATTCAAATATTTAATTAGATATAGCAATAATTTGTTTGTCGCAACGAATTTTGCATTAATAAGGACGAAAGAGAAAGGAATGGCTTAAGAATGTGGATTCTAAGCCGTAATATAATAATCATCGGATTCTCGTAAACGTTAGGTTTGCATGCATTACGCGTGGCCTGAGGTTTGACCTCTCGCTTTAACTCGCGACATACAGGCTGTCCCAATATTCAACGACAACCCTTCTCTTGAAGGGTGAAGGGTTGGCTAGCTATATCTTAATATAACCTCATTAAAGCGTAACACACACTGAGCGGCGGCGTTGCGAAAGCGTTTTTTTCCGTATTGTTCGAAATAGTATGAAGCCCTTTACATCAAAGCGGCGGCGGCGCGGCGCGTTCTTCATACAAACCTTCGCCGCCGCAACGCTTTCGCAACGCCGCCGCCCAGTGTGTGTCACGCTTATAGTCTTTATCGTCGAGAAAATCTACACCATAACAAGTCTTACGAATGCTACAACTACAGATTTACATATTGCGATGACGGCCGGAAGGGATTCTAAGATTCTAATTTCTGTCACGCAATCCTGAAAAATCTTGCTGAGTACTGACCATAGCCCAAAACAAAACTAGTACTTACTCAGTTATTATATGTTTAGAAAAATAACGTTTTTGCAAGGTCATTCATTAAAAAAATAACCTACAAATATAGCGAACACTACTATTAACTGAGGTCATATTTCGATATTCTAGTCTTGAGCTCTTAGAAATAACCTCTTGAAGGGTGGGCGTTGAATTTTGGGGCATCCTGTACCTATATGTATTTACCAACTAGTCAACAGTAGGTACGCAATGTGTAACAACAATGTCGATACCGATTTCAAATTCTGGACAGTACATCCCTATTTGGGAAAATGCAGGATGCCCAGAGTAAATTCGACTAATATGAGAAGAGAAGTCAGTCCTCATATAAATACTGCCGAATAAGTTAAGTCCATATTCATATTTGTTTTAAAATAAGTGAAATTACACAAGCAAATTCTTTATTTGCAGAAGTTATTAGAAATGCAAAGCATCGGCTGCAGCGAAGAAAATAAACTTTCGCACGCTGACCGCAGAATCCTTTTACATGACTGGGCCAAGTTAAGAGAAGAGAGCGATTGTGTTGTCAGGTCGAACGTCTGCTTTATTGACTAATTTGTAGTTAGAAGTCTAAAAAATCCTTTAAAACAAACGTGCTATTTTTTATTTGTCTCTATGTGACCCCTGACACATATAACTGAGGAGAACTGAACGCATCCCTATACAAACTGACATAGCAGTTATCAGTTTACTCAAGTGCCCTTGGAGCTGTGAAAAAATCGAACTTCTAATTCAATGCAGTGAGGGAGTTTGCCGCATTTTCGAGTATTTTGGTAATCAAAACCTATGGGGTACTTCCGGTTGACAGTCTTGAAATTTGGCAAGAAATAATGTCTTAAAGCATAAGTAATGGAAGAAAATCCGAAAACCACATTTGTAGTTACATTACAAAAAAAAGAGTATTTTTTCTATTACCAACAAACTTAATTTTGCGTATAACCAAATCATCCATGTAGTATAAGTACTATAACCATTTTCGAAAATTTAAAAAATTTAGTTAGGAACCCTCACGGCGCGAGTCCTACCACTATTATCTAATCTGTGGTCCTACTCGCACTTGTCCGCAAAGTACTTCATCGAATGTAAGTTAAAAATATGGCACATTTTCAAATTTAAAAATCTCCAGCATATCATCGCTTGTACCTGAACCCGTAAAACATTTGCGTAACACGGAAGTGAGATGGGTGTGTGTGGCTGACATAATGATATACGTACACAAAAGCGGTTGCAGTGATCTCGTATTTAGCATTGTGAACAAAATGTTTACGGTCAGCGGGTCAATTAGTAATCGTCTTTAACGTGTACGAATAAAGTTCAAAATTGAACGAAGAAGTTCATTGTATCCAGCCTCTGATCTTTATTATAACACTGCTCTTCGCCAGGTTTGCTAATCTTGATGTCTAAGAACTTGAGATACACGCAGGAACATCTAGATTTGAAACAAACAATGTTCGACTGTTTGAACGAGTCAATAGACTAGAAGCGGGTTGCCAAAAGTAACCATATCAAAGTATAAACAGTCATAAATCAGTCCAACGATGCAACGAAAAAAGATAAAAACACGAATTAATAAGATAGTATGAAATACCATCACTGCTCAAGAAACCGGGTCAAGGTACAACTTCTTGACTAATGGCACTTAAAAATCTTTAAATACATTAACATAAACATTAGGTACCTACCTTTTCTTAGCGTAAAAAACCATAAATAACTAATTTTACATTAGTTTTCACATCATATACCACTATTATCTCTCCCAGTCTTCGTCTGGAGATATTCTTGTCAGAATTTTAGATTCATCCCAGAGCCTGCTAGACAAAACCGTGTCATTAGCGAACCAGCTGCTGTAGAACTCAGCACAATCCCTGAAGTGTCTTCCACTATCATCCTGAATCTTTGGATCCACCGCAAGATACACTGCCATCAAAGCTACCCTCTCCAACGGTCTTCCGATCTTCGCGAGGGCACCATTCAAAAACGTCTTCCAAAATCCATCCTCATAATTCCTGAAGAACGCAGACTTCCCCAATCCAGGATCCATACTGTACACATTAACACCGCTCCCTCTAATCCTCCTATTCATTTCCACGGTGAACAGCACATCAGCTAGCTTCGCGTTGCAGTAATACCCGAAATCCGAATATCTGCCAACGTCATTCATGTGCTCCAGGTCGATGTATCCAAGGATCAAGGCGAGAGACGATACGTTGACGATTCTGCTAGGTGCTGATAGCTTCATAAATGGAAACAGCAGGTATGTAAGCAGGAATGATCCGAAGTAATTCACCTGCATCATTGTATGAAGGTTATCTTGCGTCAGTCGGTCTTCTAAGCCGATCGCGCCAATATTGTTGACTAGTATATCCAATCTGGGCTCAGAAGTCACAGTTTCGTGGACAAAGTGTCTCACTGAAGCCAGAGATTCGAAGTCCATTGTTCTTGCGACAACGTTGTCGTGTCCTGCGGATTGTATTATCGTTTTTCTTGCCGCGTCCAATTTTGCAGGATTCCGACTGGCAATGATGACTTTTGCTCCGCGGTTGGCTAAGTTTTTGGCAATTTCCAGGCCAGTTCCTGAAGTGGCTCCTGTCACGAGGGCCACCTTCCCGTCTAACCTGATGTTAGTTTCGCACTTGGTGAAGTCGTCTTGAATCATGATTGAAGTGCGTACGCGTCGGTGTTGACATAATAACTGAGTGGATTTCATTGTCGGCAGCCAAGGTGAGGTGGTTGAAGTAAGGTCGTATTGTAATGACCTTATTAAAAATTGTACACGAATATTGGTTTGTTTGTTACAAATGTGGCCAATTCTGCATTTACTTTGCTTGGAAAGCGCCACTAAATTTATTAATTAGGTAGATAAGATCTATGTTTTTGAAAACTACGATCGTGTAATTTCATGCAAGTTAAACCTACCCTGCCTTACCTTAGGTCCTGTACTTTTCGTTTTAAAAATGCTTCCCACAGTAGGGCAAAAGTCTCATAGAGAGTTTATGAGGGCCATAGTCTACCACCATCGCCCAGTGCGAGTTGATGGACTATAAAATGTTCTACTACGTCAAAATTTGTACCAAAAATTAAGATTTTTGGTGTTCAATAACATTAAATTTGTTTGAAAGATAAAGTTTTACAACGCCGAATCTAATTCATTGGAGGCGCTTCCTTGACTAGATCTTTATCAGGTTCTCTATTCCATCAGTCGTCAGTACCTATAAGCTTATGTAATAGTTTTATTTATATCTGATCCCCTCACATCATAGATAACAACGGAATTCTATAGCATTGCCCGATGTTATCAGCTCAATGGTTAATTGCCCAACCACCAGAAGACAGTGCGCTGAGTATTGCCCAATATTCCGCTGGAACAATGCGGCGTGGACACAATGGCTGCGAAACAGGTCGTGAGAGGATGCACATCAATACTGTGCAGGCAGAGGCAGTTCCGACACTCGAAATGGATTTGACAAACTGGTTTGAATTTGCTTTAAACATTCGAATCAATCGGGTCATAGTTCAAAGCAGTAGTTACAAGTGACTAGTTTCTAAAGAAAATGTGCTAAGGAAATTAGAAGCCATAAAATTTCTCAAACATAACATTCAGTCAACTCATAATAAGTAATTATACAAAAAATCAGTCAGTCAGTCTCCCAGCGGAAATTGAATCCTCAGACATGGAAGGCAAACGCCTGGGGACACTTAGGCTAAAACCGAAACCATAGGAGATACAGGGAAACTGTCTTAGGAACCACTTGGTCTTTTTTTGTGAAAACAATTTTGGCATAGAAATTTTTTTGGTCAAGCGTGTGTTGTCCATAAAAAATTGACATTTTGATCAAAAATTTTTTTTATGCGGATCGACTCAGTTTCATGTAAGGATGGTTTCATTATATCGGAAGAAAAAAATCTGAACAGCAGAAGTTAGTCAAATTCAATAAAATGTTTTCTCATACAACGCCAGTACTGCCCAGTACAAAGTATTTTTGGTGATTTTTAAATGCATATCGACTTAGTTTCATATAAGGATCATTTAATTGTACCGAAAGAAAAAAATCGGGGAAGCAGAAGTTGGGGTGGCATCTTGGTGGCATGCATGATTATAATAGGTACTTTGCAACTGGGTCGGTTTATAAGAAAACATTTTATTAAATTTGTCTAACTTCAGCTGCTTGTCCCAGTTAAAAAACACTGTATAAATAGCATAGTATTATTTAAATACATAATATTCTGTAAGTGGTTTGAAGCCACAGAGTAGGTAATTAATCGAAGGGATTTTCCTCAACGATGATTATGATGACGATCATGAATATGATATCTGACCATGAATAGCGTGAGTTGGCACATACTAAAATAAATTAAAATATTTTTAATTTAAATAATGACTTTGTTTATTTCCAATTGAACCTTTTGGCAACATTACTTCAAGGAACGAAATATGTCCAAAATCACAAGACAGGAAGATTTAAAAGATCCTTGAACGAAAAAATCATAATGCATTGAGTGTCCTTTATTTTGTCTAAGAATGTAACTTTGCAGAAAAATTTAGTTTATCGTCGTGTCATCATTTTATCAATTTCGAGAGGCACGTCCAACTAACCCAATCCAGTGCCATGTCCTTTGCCGAGGCCTGTCTTGTATCTATATTCGTTCGTTCTTCGGCGTTCTTGAGTGATTTGGTTTGGTCAATTCAAAACATCCTAGTAGTAGCACATAATGATGTCAAATAGATGCAGTCAAAAGGTTACACGCTATTAGCTTCCCAATCTTCATCCTCTGTTATATTAACGAGCGCCTTCGACTCATCCCAGAGTCTTCTCGTCAATTTCACATCATTCACCAGCCAATGATTAACCCATTTAGTGCAAAACTTGTAGTACATGCCACTTACTCTTTCCAACTCAGGCGCCGCTGATAAGTACTCTATTTGCTTTCCCACTTCCTCCTTCCTTTGCCCGATAATTCCCACAAAAAATCTTGATATCTCTTTAAGTCCAGCCGGTATATTGCTAAAGATATCTGTATCACGGACTATGAAAGGATCAAAACTGTTCGCTGTGACTCCAGTATCTTGTAGTCTTCTATCCAATTCTGCTGTGAATAGAGTATCAGCCAATTTGGAGTTGGCTAGCGATGTTATAATGTTGTACCGACCTAGGTCGTTCCAGTGCTGGAAGTCTATATTCCCGATATACATTGACGACGCAGAGCTGTTAATAATGCGACTAGGTGCTGACGATTTCAACAAAGGCAGCAATAGATACGTAAGTAAGAAAGCCCCGAAATAGTTCACTTGCATTGTTAGGTTCAAGCCGTCTTCTGTTAATCTATCAGGTAATCCTATAGCCCCAGCATTATTGACCAAAATGTCTAGTCTTTTTTCAAAATTCACAGTGTCACTGGCGAAATTTCTCACAGATTTAAGGGAACCTAAATCGAGTAATTTATACTCGATGTCACTGTTGCCCGTCGCTGCTTCGATTTCTGCTTTAGCGTTTTGAAGTTTTGTTTCGTTTCTACTGGCTATTATGACTCTGGCTCCTCGATTGGCTAAGTTTATCGCTGCTTTAAAACCTATTCCTGAACTGCCTCCGGTGATTATGGCTACTTTGCCTTCCAGTCTAGCTTCTGTATCACACATTTTAACGAAGAATTTTTCAGACAACACAATACTTTGGATTCGATCGATATACTGCAGGCTGGCAGGAAAATGATATCGTATAAAGGCGCACAACAACCGGGTTTTTGTTACTTACGGCATGACAACAAAAAGGAGTACAATAGTATAACCACGGGAAGTCACCACGTGCTCACTTTTATTATTCTCACGCTAAGTCTTTAGTGACACTTAAACAATAATCGTCCAAAATAAGTAAGAATGAAAATACGAGTAACATAACGATGTTTCGTGCACTATACCAGATAACTACCCCCGATGTGGATTTTTTGTGGTTTTTTAAATTTGTGCTTTACGTCAAACGATATGAAAAATTAAAGGTATTAAAAAAAATTACCTTGTGTAACTTACTTACAATTATTTTGAACATTCATATTTGTGGAAAATAGCAATATTGTTTTTACACCAAGAAAATGCGTTTTACACGTAGAAATTAAAACAAACATGTGAAGATACATAGTAGCTACCAGGAAGAATAGAATATAGTTCACAATATGGTCACGTATACGGACACAATAAACTTATGAATTTGTGTATTCATTACACGTATTCACATATCAGTATTTCGATAGATTTGTTCGGACACGCTTTTAATTTAATTCAAACTTCGAAATTTTATAGCGAGATTTGAGTGAGAATAAATAGTAACGACTTCGACCTGTTACAAAAACCCAGATTCAGATAAATGACGTATTTTAGTTTAATGTCAAGGACAGTGTCAAGTCCAGTCAAATTATTTTGGTAACAATAACCACGTGTGGACGTTTGTTTCTAGGTATGTTGATGATGTTTTTATATTAAATAATCAGTGATGATCACGAGCAGGATGTAATTTCATCACATATTAGATCTTTATTTTATCTATGAAATTACTATTTTTTGGGGAATCCCACTTTGAACTGAACTATTTGCTATATTTATATATTCGAAGTTATAAAACTATCACTCACTGTACCAAGTTTCATCAAAATCCCTTCAGCTGATGATATAGCGTGATTGAACAACAAACATCCAAACTCACAAACTAAACATTCGTACTTAAATAAAAGGGACTTGTTTTAATGCTTTTTTCATTTTTGGTTCAAAACCCTAAAAGCGAATGAAAGGAAAATTGAATGAACGAATGAACTGCAATAAATTACACCGAATGAACTAAATATATTTATTTTAATAGTGTACTTAACTTTAACCACTGTTCCTTATGAGATCTGCAGCCTTTTCCGCCATAGCGACGAGCACAGAGTTGGGGTATAGAGAGAGCGGAGACGGAAGTACACTGGCGTCCATTACTCGTACACCAGACACTGACTTCACCCTGGAAAAAATATTTTCAATAAATTTATCACGCAGCGAAGAAACTTAAACTAAAGTACAATTACTGACTGCTCTCAAACGGTGAAGGAAAACATCGTGAGAAAACCTGCTTATGCCGAAGAAATTCTTAGGCGCGTGTGAAGTCCACCAACCCGCACTGGGCTAGCGTAGTGGTCTATAGCCCGAACGCCCTCGTCGATACAGGCCTGAGCCCCGTAGGTACATAAAGTGCTTATCATCCAAATATTTTTTTTGCCAAAGGTGCGTTTGGTTTTTAGACAAGGGTGCTTTTAATCAAAACACATGTCAAATGTACGTTGATCAGTTTTTAGTCAAGGGTCATCATCATCATCAACAGCCTATTAATGTCCCCACTGCTGGGGTTCAGGCCTACCCTTCTTAACGAGGGCGTTCGGGCTATAGTCCACCACGCTAGCCCAGTGCGGGTTGGTGGACTTCACATGCGCCTAAGAATTTCTTCTTCGGCGTATGCAGGTTTCCTCACGATGTTTTCCTTCACCGTTTGAGAGCAGTCAGTAAATGTACTTAAGTTTCGAGAAAAAACCCATTGGTACATGGCCCAGCTGGGGATCGAACTCCAGACCTTTCGATATGATAGGCGGCGTCTTATCCCCGTTCAAAACCCTAGTCAAGGGTGCTCTTAGTCAAAACACCCAAAGGTACGTTTGATAAGAGTTTGATTAAGATTAGTCAAGGGTGCTTTTAATCAAAACACATGTCAAAGGTACGTTGATCAGTTTTTAGTCAAGGGTGCTCTTAGTCAAAACACCCAAAGGTACGTTTGATAAGAGTTTGATTAAGATTAGTCAAGGGTGCTTTTAATCAAAACACATGTCAAAGGTACGTTGATCAGTTTTTAGTCAAGGGTGCTCTTAGTCAAAACACCCAAAGGTACGTTTGATAAGAGTTTGATTAAGATTAGTCAAGGGTGCTTTTCGTCAAGATACATTTTTGCCATAGGTGCGTTTGGTCTGACGGCCCTGGAGGGAATTGTACAGAACTGCTGCTTCCGCCGTCACCCCCGTCTAAGAATAAAAACGAAGTAGAAGGAGGACCTGAGGTCATCATCGACGGCGCCGCCGCCGGCGCACGTCCCGGCGACGTGGTGGCCCGTCACTGCCACCTCCCGTACCACGCACTCCAGGTAAGCATCGGGAGGACTTGGAGTCTTACGTTCTAATTCCATTGTCGATGGTTGTTTGAGCCTGTGAAGAATACAACCATGCATTTTATGGGATCAGTCAAAAAGAATACCTTAAGTGTATGAAAATGTATGAAACAAGGGCAGGGCCCTGTGCTGTTGGGTTTGTTGCTGTTTCTTCCCCTCGGCTAATACCTACACGTGGAAACAGAGTAGATTTAGACAGAATTGACGTTAAAAAGATAATATATTGTATTTCAATTTTGAATTAACTAATTTTGAATTTGGTACAGAAGTGAGTGACACTTCATAATAAATATTTTAGACTTTCGCGCTTTGTATTTGTTATTAAATATTATTCGCCGATGTTTGGAGCAGATTACACTGGCCTTGATTATGAGCTGACTGGAGAGGCGAGCTATCAGTGTTAAACGGTGTGAGTAGTTTCTCCAACTACCCACTGTTGGTCTTGTGTTATTGGAAAGTCTCGGCGCGCAATTCATGGTATCATTTTTCTTAGACGTTTATATTTCTTGGACTAAATCCTTGAGGAAAAGGTGTCTGATCTAATGGGTTATTAAACTGGTAAAGTATCTCACTTCTTTCTTCTTCTCTGCGCCGCTCCCATCTGGTCTTCCAGCGTATATTTCCAGAACGGCAGACACCGTTCTGGCCGCGGCCAGTGGATCCTCGCTCCTATATCCTGGAAAGGCCTTGTTGCCACCATCTGTTCAGCTCGGCGCATTGCTGATAAAGAAAACAAAATCTAAGTTAGCTTCGACCAAGCCCTGTGCTGTTGGGTTTGTTGCTATTTCTTCCCCTCGGCTATACAAGCGGAAACAGAGTAGGTAGTTGTCTTGACGTCAATGCTACGTCAATAACTACGTCTGTTTCCGCCTGTATAGCCGAGGGGAAGACGAAGCCGCAGAACAGCTAGTAGTAAGATAAGTCTAACCTTTTATCATACACTTGATGTCCCAAGACTGCTGCAAGTATCTCGGGTCCACTACAGGCGGCACCGAGGTGCTGGGATCCCTCAACGTGACGGTTCCTCTGCTGCGGGGCTGGAGGCAGGTTGCAAGGAACATGAACCCTTCCTTGTTCGTTTCGTTGTGAAAGGGAAACGTGTTGCGGAATACCTGGAAGGGAAACAGAGAAACAACGTGTTTCTACTACCTCATTCGCTTTCACAAAATCAAATAAATAGCCTATTATTATGTCCCCATTGTTGGTGCTCAGACCTATACTCTCAACGAGGGCCTACGGGCTATATTCCACCACGCTAGCCCAGTGCGGGTTGGTGGACTTCTCACGCGCCTAAGAATTCCTTTTTCGGCGTATGCAGGTTTCGTCACGATGTTTTCCGTCACCGTTTGGGAGCAGTCAGTAAAAGTACAAAAAACCATTGGTACCATGGGCCAGCCGGGGATCGAATTCTCACCTTGGACTCTTCTTCTTCGAAATTGTAATGGCTTGCTAGGTACCTGGGGGATGTAGTTGGATATTTCCCGCAGCAACCTCTCGCTGGTTGAGCCCATAGAGAACAGCATGAGGGCCGAAGAGTTCCGGTACTCCACGCCCGCCAGCGGTGGGAATGACAACAGCCCTGAACAGAAATAAAGTCTTAGGATAAGGTTTTAGGATTCTGTTGCTGCAAACAGTGCAGACTGAAGTTAGCAGCCCCATGCGCGGACCCATCACACCGCCTTGTCCCGCGCACTGTGCTGTGATTGGTCGGCTGGTAGTTACGCTGCGTCGATACTACGCTTGTTCCGAAGTCGTATATTTAGTTTGTACATAGCTCTTTGTAAATAAATTTACTTCACTTTAACTACTTAACTTGAGCTTTTCTTTGTCTACAACCGCAACGTTAAATCTCCTAAAATATTTAAAGGGATTTTCTGATTTTACTATGAATCCTGGCTTATATTGTATGCTGTACGCCATTTTATTAAATAGCGGCCACTAATAAAACTTTAATAGGATAGCTGACATCGAATTAAATAGGTATTAAATATGATACAGGCTGTCCGGCATGTCGGTAATGGATAACCTAACCAATGGGTCTGGTTGTCCTGGGCATGTGCAGCTAACTTCAGTCTGTCCTGTGTGCAGCGTGACATTCATTGATAATTCACTTACCTCGATGATTCCAATAGTACTGCCAGACCGTGTTGAAAGTAAAGACTTTCCCCAGAGTGACGCTTATAGGGCGCTTTAAGCTCACGTATATGGGAATATTCATGTGGTCGTGAAGGTTTTTACCCACGTGGTCATTCTCAGCTACTAGTTTCACTCTCAACCTGAAAAGAACAAGAGTAGTTAAGATCCGCTTGTGACAACGATCCATACCCTGTTGTATTATAGTTGAGTTGAATTTAAATGAAGTGTATTTACAAAGATCCCTAGTTTCCTAGTAGTAGTATGCCTATGTACAAAATGCAAGTTCGCAACTAGCGTAGTATTGCCGCAGCCTAACAATAGAGACCAATCACAGCGCAGTATGCGCGGGACAAAGCGGCGCGTTGCACGATCGGTCCGCAATGCAAGCCTGAAGTTAGGTGTCAGTCTGTCCTGTGTGCAGCTACAATATATTATTGTGATATTTAAGTAGGTAATTGTTTTCCGCGTCTTCGCCCGCGTAAAATGATTTTCCCGCGGGAACTGTAAAGTATCATCAAAATCTGTTCCGTTTTTTGTCTGAAAGAGTAACAAACATTCAAACATGTTTACAAACTTTCGCGTTTATAATATTAAAGGATATCTTTTTTTAAGTTAATTGTTTGTTACTAACAAAATATGGACTTGTGTCTGCAATAAAAGGTTTTGAATTTGAATTCATCCGGCTCGAAGGATCATAATATGTAAATAGGCCAACATACCTGTGCAGCAAGTCCCGTGGCCCAATTCCCGACAGCATCAGTAGCTGCGGAGTTTTTATGGCACCCGCAGCTAAAATGATTTCTTTGTTGACAAATATGTTGTACAGCTCACGGTGATTTTGCAAAATGTACAGCGATGACGCCGTTTTGTTTTCGAGGCGTATCTGAAACAAATTGTGTAGGTATTATTGTTTTTACATTAAGTTCCGTGTATACGTTCGACCGGTCTCATAGTATCTTCGCTACATTATCTTGTCTTCGTAAATATGGGTCGAATTTCAAGATGTCACCTGGAGGAAAAGTACCCCAAAAATTGAAGATAGCAAATTTTACGCAAAGGAAACATTCCCCTGATTTTCAAATTTAAGTAAATCTGCATTCAAAGATTTTGAAGAAACCACCTCTGAGTCAGGAATCGAACCGGACAAATGTGTAAAAAGCGCACCTGTAGTTTTATGATAAGGTAAATGATCGATTTTATTAAATTAATTGCAAGAAATAATGTTTTTGCTTTTGTTGTCGACAAAATGGACAGTGTCCCAGTGCCTGTGCATTGGGCTGTTAGACTCGGGAATACAAGCGTAGTATATAGTATAAGGAGGCTGCTAGGGCTGCCACGAACCTTGTATTGACCTTGAAAATCGGTCATATTCATACTATCGATAGTCCTATCCAAAATATCGAAATCTGCAATGCTATCGATAAGTAGTATCCATTGATAAAAATAAGCTCACAACTTTATACTATCGACAGTGTTTGTACTGATACTATCGATAGTATTGCAGATTTCGATATTTTGGATAGGACTATATGTTAAGTTTTCTGGAAGAAATCGCTCTTAGCGATAAGACCGCCTAGTTGTAGGTACCTTCTAAATCTAATGTGTTCTGTTTTATTTTTTGTGCATTAAGGAGTATTGGATTGAATTGACTATCGATAGTATGAACGATTTTCAAGATCACGATACTATCGATAAACTATCGCTATCATTCGCAACTTCACTTTACTCGGAAGCACAGACCTAGATATACCTCGGAAGCACAGTTCTACTCGGAAGCTTAAAAAACAAGTGTTCCAACTCACAGAAACAGCTTGGGTTCTGAGCAGCACATGCAAGTTCCTCCTAATCATTGCTGGCTTCAGATAAGCATCCAAGGTCATGTGTCTAACACCATCTTTTATGGTGGCCGTGGCCTTCCTGAATATCGTACTCTTGTCTTTCAGCAGATTGGAAGCTTGCTTGAAAATTCCCATGAGTTCGTTCTGTTCGTCGATGCGTTTGAGTTTCAATGGCGCCTGAAATGTGTCCATCATTATTTACTCAGATACCTAGGTACCTACCGTATCAGTGCTCAAATTGTGGTGCGACATAACAGTGCTTAATATATTCTAAGCACTGTATTGTACCTAATCAGTTGTGGTGTGCGCGTCGCTCGTGTTTTAATTGTTTCATTGCAATATCAAATTAAGTAAATCGACAGTTTTACTGACAATAATTTCTGGACGTTCATTCCAGTGGACATTTCTGGCCAAGAAATCCACTGCCTATATGGTGAGACTTGGGATTTACTGCAAAAATGTCTAAAATAACACTTTTATATAAATAGTTAGGTTAAAAAGCCAAAACCTGCAATAATATTCATTCTAGCTATACTTACCTTTAAATCAGGACAATATCCATCCACAGCGCAATATCCAGAATCGAATTCACTTTTTGTAGTACCAAAGGCTTTTAGGAAGTATGGTTTCAGGTCCTCAATGGACCACCCCTTGAAGCCGAGTCGGGACCAGCGCTCGTAGTCCTCAGGAAGACCAAAGCCGTGAAGGAGGAAGTTGATCTGACCAGAACCACCGAGGCCTTTACCTCGGGGTAGGAATTGAGTCTAAAAAAACGAAAATAACCATAACACGCGCTCCTTGGTCTCAAAAGGAAGCCAATTCCATTTTCACGTTTTTTTCTACAAAAGTTGCGATTTTCGGTTTCTAGAGGCGCAGCCTGGTGAGAATATTTAATTATTATGAGCCTGCAAACGCCCACTGCTGTACATAGGCCTTACCCATTCTCCGCCATATGCCATACTCGGTCCCCTAGTCTCCAATATAGCTCAAAAACTTAGTACGTTGTCGCGATGGTTACAGTAGGGTAGACGAGCTCTTAAGTGGAGACCACGCATGGGCAAGCATAGTGTGAGACGCCCCGCGGCTAGATGGAGCGACGATCTGCACAAGGCGGCTGGCAGTGCTTGACTGGATGCGGAGAACCGGAGACCAGGTTCAGTGGCGCGCCTGGTGGCCTATTTTAATGGTAGACTAATGGCAGTGATGATGATGATGATACTCGGTCCTCAGCCTTCCCCAACGCGGCTATTCTGACTAGCTTTAGGTACCTAGTGTAGGAAATATCCTCATGTAATCACCTGGTCCCAAAGGCCAAAAGACGAGAACCGTTGGGGCGTGGTCCTCACCGCCCAGTCGTTGGGCCCGAGCTGCGCCGCGGTCGGCGTCAGCGGGATCTTCGTGAAGTACCCCATGTGGTCCCCGGCTTCTACCAGCAGGACCCGGGTGTGGGGGTCCTCCGTCAGACGAGCGGCTAGGACACACCCTGTGGTTCCAGCGCCGACTATACAATAATTTTACAAGTGCCTTTTAGGAATAAATAGCAAACTTTACCTTAACTTAAGAGAGCGTGAGTGGCGTCGGGGGTAAGACGCGGCCTATCATATCGAAAGGTCTGAAGTTCGATCACCGGCTGGGCCATGTACCGATGGGTTTCTTCTCGAAACTTGTGTGCATTTACTGACTGCTCTCAAACATCGTGAGGAAACCGAATAATATGCCGAAGAAGAAATTCTTAGGCGCATGTGAAGTCCACCAACCCGCACTGGGCTAGCGTGGCAGACTATAGCCCGAACGCCGTTCTTGAGAGGGTAGGCCTGAGTCCCAGCAGTGGGGACATGTTAATAGGCTGTTGATACTTTGCATACATATTTCTAACAGGCACTTTCTAATCAGCTATAATATTACTGTAAACGAAAAATGCATGTCAAATACTCACCAATAATGTAATCATATCTCTTTTCAGGCTTCAGGATGATACTGGGGTAAACATTGGCATACTTCTGATAAAACACGTAAGAAACACACGCGATGAATATACAGAAAACGTATGAAAACACAGCCATATTTAAACCTCACCACTTTTTATTTACTATGTAGAAACTTTTTGATTAATTCCTCATTATGCAGTCTGATTTTTATCCTCTTGTTTTATTGTCTTGTTCGCGTTGTGAAGTTTCAATTCGATCAAGAACCTTATACTAGCATCAATATTTTGTATTGCACAAAATTTGATCCAATTTTTAAGACAATAAAATTATAAAAAGCTTGTGAAATAATGAGTAACCGACAGTCGCGACTAGTTTCAGGCACAGACCGGTATCCTGTCACTAAATTCAAATAGTAGTAGTGTCATTAAGACCATGGGTACGATAATTAAATTAGACAGGGGTTGAGAACCTTTCGTATACTACAGCCTTTATTTACAGTACCAATACCATGAGTTTACTTTAACGATGACGTGAATACGTAATAATGCTCTCTTTCCGATTACAAAGTAGAGAGATATTTTACGTAGTCTATAGCTAGTAGTATTATAATTGACGTTGTAAGGGTTGTCATGGTAGGGATACTAGTTTTATTTTCGCTCGGCGTTGCCTAAAATTACTTCTTCTTTGTTTAATGGCAATAATAAAAATAAAAAATTGGTTGTCAGACAGTACGATCGACCATTACTGCCAGTGTTTAGTTATAGAAAAGGCACCATATGGAGATTGACCGGTTGTAAAATGTGCCAATATTCCAGAAAGGGGTTGAGTTGCCTTAAAACCAATGCACATAATTTGAACCTAGTATTTCACTGAAGTCAAAAATAAATCAGTATTCCAATGACATATTTTAAAAATCCATTCGATAGTCTACGTCAAACCAACTCACAAAAACGTGTAGACAAATAATATAATAGTGTGATTGTTATTAAGTAAATGGAAGGATAGTTGAAAAAATGTTTGTGATCCCTTGAAGACTTAAGAGGATTACTTCCGCAGGAAAATCAATACTTTCTCTATTGACATACTTGGGGAAGTAAGGGAAATTTTTGTATGTCATTGCATCATTTCCATATTGATTATGTATTCCACTACAATTGATAAAAAAAACCATGTTTAATGCCATCGCGAGACACCAAATAGGTAGCTTCGTTTAAGGCCAGAGTTGATAGGTGTATTAATGCAACCATTCACGAGTTGAGTGGTAGACTCTTCAGATCAGATAAGTACAGATGTTGGCTGGATATCGAAGCAAAAAACTGTTGTCTTACCTTTTTTTTTTTTGTACAATTTCCTACAATTATCGTTGAGAGGTAAACGATTTCGACTGGTAGTTAAATTAACTAATTAAACATCTGTTTAGAAGAAAAAAAACAAATGTAATTTTTACCTAATGGTAATATTTTTTAATAAAAAGAATTTGATACAACTTAACTCAATGGGTCTTGGGCATCAGTGCTTAATTTTCCAAACCAGTGTTAAAAAATTACATGTATCTATTGTACTAAAATACATACAATTTCTTTCCAATAGAAGTGGCAAACAAAAACAAAATACACCTGTATGTTTAACATTAGCTACAAATATTACTTTGCAATCCACTTCAAAATTCCAACTATTATTTGTTTCTGAAACAATTTGGTGTGGTTTTTGTTTGCTACATTGGTTGGAATGAAATATACAGGACAATATTTAGGTTGGTTCTACATTACATAAAATGCAGCGATGGAAATTATTTGAAATATTCAGTCAAATGACAAAACCATTCATTTACAGTACCACATCTCCACCGTCCTCGATCATATCTCCAACGGCTGGCACCATGACCGGTGCTTCGATAACCTGTTTACGGCCCTTGGCATCAACAACCTCGATTGTCTCAGGTTCAACCTCCATTTCAGTCGCCTCCAAAGCTTGTCGTTGCTTGAGACCGGCTGCTGGCGATCTGAAATCCAATTAACAGCATTTCAATTCACTGCCAAGGATAAAAAAAACTTGGAAGAATTTTTCAAGTCCATAGCCAATACCACCCCCATGGGTACACTCCAACTGTTGATGGGATTTTTCCAAGTCCCTGGCTTATAGCACCCCCAAGGGTACACTCAAACCATTGAACACAGCAAGAGTATGTAACATGTAGGCTGGGTTGATCACTACATGTGTGCTTGGGCTCACTCACTTTCTAGTTCAAACCATTGTTGAATATTAGGGTAATTATTTGAACTTTTATTTTAGAAAGATAAACCAACCTGATAAGTGAAATGTCCCTCTGGACTTCTCTGACGTCCCTCTGCCACTCCACCTCCCGCCCTTTCCTCAGCCTCTGCATTATGTAGTTGTTGGACCTCCTCTGTCGGATCTCTTCAACCTTCTTCATGGCTTCAATGGTCTTCGTCCACAACTCCCTGTTGTATTTAACGGGAGCATGACGACGCTTTTCGAACTCGAATGACGGGTCAATCGCCAGTTCCTTACCAGCAGTCTTGCGGTACGCCTTAGTCCATTTGGTTTTGCGAGGGTTTTTCTTCTTTTTGAACGCTGCGTGGCATTTTGAACGGCAAAATCTGAATATCTGCAAACGATCACCAAATCACGTTAGTTTCATTCGGTGTCGCAACTACGTAACAGAGTGTAGGAAATAGAGGATTATAGGGTTACCTTGCAATCGTTTCTGACGAACTGGATCCCGTGTCCAGGATATATCCTGGAAGAGCAGAAATAACACGTTTCTATACGCATTTTTCACACGTGCTTGTTTTGATCATTTGATTGACAGATCAAGAAAGAAAAGAAACATCCAGTGTTACCAACACCCTTGGATGTTTGCCTGCGCACTAAACAAATCTCAAAAAGTATCAGATTTACATGGATTTTCAATATACAAGTACTACGTCGTATAAAAATAAAAACGCAACATCACAAATGGGTCAAAAATGTATTTAGAAGGTACAATCAAAGTCGGATAGTTCTATTAAATATCCTTGGGCCCAACGTTTTTTATGAGTTGTTAATTAATGTGGTGTTTGAAAATGCGGTAAAATAACACTTACCACTAAAGCTGAATTTTGAGCGCTGACATGTATAAAATTCACTAGATTTAGTATAGAAAGCATTAAGTTGGTCACACTGGGAAGATCGAATCGAACGTCAAACCGCTGTCAAACAGAAGAAAGATGGCGACTATCGATGTTGCTAGCACAAATATTTGTAAAATTGCATACAACGCCATCTAGTGACGAGTAGTGCAAACTAGTAGAGGTTCGTTAGCAGTGCAGCAGTATTTAATAATTACTACTCGACGCTAGATGCCACTAAGATACCGATTTTGATTGCAACTGCACAATATTGCCTTGCTCAAAATTAAGTATAACTTTAACTTTTCGGTTGACTGCCCGATTTATCGGTTTCCAAAAATACCGTTGCGATGTTTACTTCACGGGTGAATGTTAAATGTCTGATTTACTTTCAGTTATCAACTTTAAATGGAGATACGTATTAAAGTAAGGCTACCATTCATACAAATAGATAGGTTCGGGTAGTATGCAATTGCGCCACAATTAAAGCGTAATGCATGTTTCCTTGCTCTCAAACTTGGCAGTTATTTGCATTTTAAAAAGGTTTTTGGCCGTGGACACTTAGCTATTAGGACATCAGTTAGGACTACGCATCACAAATACTGCCTATTTGGACTACTTAGCTGACATCAGTTTGTACTAGGTCTCCCTCGGTGTCGCTGCTACCTAAATGGACTCTCATCCTAGGATGATATTATTATGCGCTGTTGCCAATTTAAACTACTTAGCTATAGGGCATCAGTTTAGATTAAGCGTCACATAACGGCGCTGATGCTTATTGGACTACTTTTTAGTTAAATGACATAATATAGGTAGGTACTATAATGAGTGGCCTGGTTGTCATTGCAGTACTGGTGTTGTAGTGTCCCCTTATATCCTGCGTCAAAAGCGTGTGCGTTAAAGAACATAGGAATTGACAATTTCCTCTCGATTGGTATGTTTCGAGCGACGTGTCGAAGTCGCCGCGATGTTATCGGCCCACGGATGCGTGTGCGCATGCTGTATAAACGTCGACCTGGCAATAACGACGCTGTTAAACGGTGAATGAAATGAATGAATGAACGGTGACATCTTCATGCACTTGACACAATGTTAGCTGGAGGTAATCATTGTGCAAACGAATGGAAAATGTAATAAAAAGGTACGGTCACGCCGTACAACTTTGTGACTCAAAATTCTACTAAGCATATACTATGCAAATATTTTACACACTGGGTGCATTTTATTGGTAAGTCCTTGTTATTGTTTAACTACCACAATGCTTCTTAAGGTGGTAGCGCTAAGAAATAAGCGGCTTATTAAACATCCATAATAATATTTTATAACAATTTGTTTGTAAAGATTGTTCGAGACATGCAAATTTTCAAGCAAGTCGTAGGTACTGTTTGTGAGAAAATCCACTTTAATTTTTTTTTTGTATTGGAGGTATGTAGTAATTTATTCTTGGAAAAAAAGAAATACCATAGTAGCTCTATGGCTATTTATTCACTTCGGTCATTGATGTGTAAAATACTAAAAACCTGGTTAAAGGAATGCATGTTATCAATTCTCACAACTGCAGTTAAATGCAATAAGCTCATTCTGATTCCGACAGCGTTGCATGCAAATGCATGCTGCGCGCGATTTTTTTCACTTCCATCGCACTCCTGCGCAGACGATATAAAAATCACGTCGCGAATGGTGATATACGAGGTGACACACGTCATGACTTTTAAATAGGGTTCTGTATAGCTTTCTACATCATGCCTTCAACTATAATGTCCACTTCTTAGTAGCCGAAAAAGAAGCCATATAATATTACCACGATTTGCCTGAAAAAAGTATTTCTTTTTCTATTTTTCCAACTATAAATTTGAAAAAGGTGTTTTTTTGATTCCGGGACTCGGCGACACTGCGACCCTATGGAATCTATTGTGTCAGCCCCAGTGTTTACCTGTCAAAGTTATTTTTAATGAATCAAAGGTATGAGTACACTGGGGACATACACATCAATTTTTTATCTACCAAGTGTATCTCCGTCTCAAGTGTTTGCTGCACAAAAGCTGTTATGCAGCTGAGGGGTAGGAGCCTGTAGTCCTCGGGTTTAGGATAGGCTGTAACCAGGACACTGCAGCTAGACGAGCTGCACACTATGTGCACAGTGCTTCAATTTCTCAACTCTCACCGACTAAAAATTATTTAGATTTACATTAGTGTAGGAGCTTAGATAAGCGTAAAAGGCTCCTTTTTATTATTTTTTGCTTTTCAGTTCCTGTTTTTCGACGGTTTAATTTTTTTGTTAAAAAGTTTAGAGTTATCATTTAAAAACATAGTAAAGAAAAATACAAATCAACCTGCGCGGTGGTCTCACACCAGTCTAAGTAACAATCAGACGATCGTGATGAGATTTGTCATCGCCACATTATCTGACCACCGGTGGTCACCGCCGACCACTCCAGATCATTAGCGCAGAATTATCTGTTTACACAGGCGACTGTTGAATGACAATGTGCGAATTAGATGATTGTTTTTAATAAGATCGTACTTCGACCCTAAAAGGTGAGGATATTTTTAGATGGAGTGTAAAACATCGCTGTGTGTTAAAAACAATTGTCAGATAAATTTTATTTTAATTTAAAATTTAGCTTCCAAAAGTTTCTCAGACCTGATTTTTTGCGGGTACTCTCGTGGTCCTGAAATCATTATCAGTCCTAACTAGTTGGTAAAAAACCCGCCCTAGCAAAAAGAGAGGGAGGGAGGAAGGGAGGGACGTAACGAGGGAGGGAGGTGGGGAAGGAGTGAAGCGAGTGAAAGAGCTAGTTGAGGAGGCAGATAGAGGATAAGAGAAAATAGGCAACTTAACATATCGCAGTTTTCCCATTTTTAATTTAAACTTTATTCTCCAGCAAACTGATAAAAAAAAATTCTTCACAAAAAAACTTGTGGTTAATTAATTATAAATTTGTGCAAATTTCGACAAAGTCATTAAAATTGTGAACCCAGGTTTGTTTGATTTTAAACTTACTCTTTCGCTTTTCAATCACTCCCTCAAAACCATCAAATCATCATCATCAGCCTATTAATGTCCCCACTGCTGGGGCTCAGGCCTACCCTCTCAACGAGGGCGTTCGGGCTATAGTCCACCACGCTAGCCCAGTGCGGGTTGGTGGACTTCACATGCGCCTAAGAATTTCTTCTTCGGCGTATGCAGGTTTCCTCACGATGTTTTCCTTCGCCGTTTGAGAGCAGTCAGTAAATGTACTTAAGTTTCGAGAAAAAACCCATTGGTACACGGACCAGCCGGGGATCGAACTCCGGACCTTTCGTTAAGATATAGGCCGCGTCTTATCCCCTACGCCACTGATCAAATACAATACAAAATATAATATTGCACTATAAAACAAAAGCAGATATTATAACTTTGCTTTTAGCGACTTGTTCCAGATAACATGAGAATTTACTGGAGCTAAAGAATACGCACTAGTAGGTCTCAGTAGGTAAGTAGATGTCACTGACACAATCAATGAAATGGTCATCACGTAGTGACGTCTAGACGTTGCTTCAACCTGAGGTTATAAAACTTTTCTGTGGCCATCGAGGAAAAATACGACTGGAGCGTGAAGTGGTTTCCTAGGTGGGTAGCTAACTGGGCAGGATTCTGACAGGTCACCAACGAAGTTTCTTGTAAAACTGGTTAAAAAGATGCGCAATACAATAACATAAGATCATACTTCATAGTACAAAAGTTTGTACCTTTCATCAGGCATACAAAACAGAATATTTTACCATATTGTAACGTTAAAACGTTACGTTTTATATTAAACTTAAATAAAATAATAACTAAAAACTTTATAACGAAATAATAACATAAACAATAAAAAAATAATAACATACAGAAAGTGTCAACATAAAATACATTAATTTTAGTTTAATTATATAGTCATTCATGACAATAGAATCAACTATACAGGCAACCATAGATAGGAAATGTGCATTATAATGTCCGTAATTCCCAAGTATCGTTACTTTTTCGCAGTCTTATTCAATTTTACGTTCACTTAAGTACAGGTGTAGATTTAGTCGCCTGCAATAAAAAAATGCATAGATTTTTAGTGCTAAGACCACTCACTGAATGACCTTCAACCTATTAACCTCTCGATTCTACAGTCATCCTCACGAAAATTTTCGTCCTGATTATTCTTTTGATAGAAAACTACCATTCCATTCCATTTTTGGTAGGTATTCTAAAACCGTTAGACAATAGTGGCTGGTCTAGTTGGAAGTTAAAGGCGATCAGAATGCACCAAGGAAGTGGTCAGTGTGTATTTAGTGATTCAAGTGTGACGGGGCGGGATTGCATAGCGCACGCGCTTTCTACGCGTACCCTACTGTTTCATAGTTTAGTTGGGCTGGCAACACTACGCATGTGAACTGCACAGGTGGCTAAAAAGGACTCGTTTCCAAGGCCGGGAAACCATTAAAAATGAACTGTACATTTTGTGTTGAAGAAGATCAGAGTTTGAAGATATCTAAAAATTTGAAGATTTGAACTCTGGCTGAACCACAGCCACGCTGGGTCACTAGAGTACACTGGACTCGACCTTAATGTCAAATGTCATTTACACGCGTTATTTACCTGAGCAAGACAAGAAAAAAAAACAAGGATTGACGAACTACAAGAAAAGACAAATAGGAATTGGCTTCGGCCTTATAATAATCAAACTACTAAAAGTGATACAAATATGACTTGGCTGTATGGTCTGACGACTTTCGCCTGTCCATCATTGGACGAAATCAACAAAAAAAAAATTAAGAAGATCAGAACCACGTCATCATGCAGTGTCCAAAATATAAAATTGAGCGACTGGTTTTGGTCAGCGTACTTAACGATTTATCAACTGAAGGTGCCACAAAATAAACTCTATTATATACTTACTGCTAAGTAGTTCTCATATAAGCATGCCTCAGTAATGTATATAAACAACTGAAGTAAACTTATCTCCAATACAATGATAGGTATTTTGAAAATATCTATCTATACCATTTGTGAGCAGATCAGATCTGATATCATCCACGACTACCTAACCTAAGCTATCTATGTATATCTCGAAAACAATGAATATTTCCTTCGTGGTTCCTTGTAGAAGACTAAGGGCCTCTTACACCGCTTGCTGATAAAGTCCCAGATACCCTATCTGCAGCTTATCTGACAGATAGCCTGTTTTTTTGGTTTCACAGGTATCTGATTGCCTATATTTTATATAGTCTATCACACAGATTTATCTGATAGATTAGTTTATCACTAAGATTACTATCTGTAACAATATCAGGAAGTGGTGAAAGAAGCCCTAAGTTAGATATCTTAGTTATGTTGTATTTGTTTACTATAGGTTTTCCTAAGAAAATAAAATGAAATAACCAGAATTCTACGAGAAAAATAATTCCTGCTAATGTAAGTAACCACTTATTTAGCAGGAATTTATTATTATATTATATCCATTACTAGCAGCCCGTCCCGGCTTCGCACGGGTGGACATTTTTTTGCAATAAATATAGCCTATGTCACTCAGGGTGAATGTAGCTTTCCAATGATGAAAGAATTTTTGAAATCGGCACAGTAGTTTTTGAGTTTATTCATTACAAACATACACACACACAAAAATACAAATATTTCCTCTTTATAATATTAGTATAGAATATTCATTAGAATGTGGCTGTCAGATTTTGGTTTTTGAAAAACGAACTCTATCTAGACTTCACAACTTCACATAAGTCTAGTATTTGAACTTTTTTTTGGGTCGCAAAACCCGTTTTAACACTGAGGGATATACATTGCCTCGCGCTTCTTCCATCTATCAACAAATTGAATGGCATGTATATTAAAAAAAAAAAAAAACCTGCTGCTACTATAGGTGCGAGTTATCTAGCAGGAATTATTTTCCTGGTAGAATGTTTTTTATTATTTAGTTTCTCCTATCAGTCATGAGTTATAAGAAGTGGATTGACGTTTGATTGGACATCCTGTCTATGAGAAGCTGTCACACACATTCATGGTTTTGCGCTCCTTGTTCAAGGAGCGCGTAATCATAAATTTATGATTATGCCCCATTAATTCGATTACTGCTACTTAATGGCTAGCAATAAACTTTCTAATCGAAACCTACTTACTCGAATACGTATTAACATTGAGGTGTTTCAACCGACTTCAAAAAAAGGAGAAGGTTCTCTATTCGACTGTAGGTAGGTTTTTGTGTGTACGTTACGCGATGTCTTCTGTGAACTGATTAGTCCACTGCTGGACATAGGCCTCCCCCAAGGCGCGCCACTGAACCCGATCCTCGGTTCTCTCACCAACTGCCTTACGCAGGTCGTCGTGATCTAGCTGAGGGGCGTTCCACACTATGCTGCCCATGCGTGGTCTCCACTCGAGAACTCTCGTCTACCGTCTCTTCGGCAGACGTTTTTTTCTGTTATACCTATTTTAAAGTAGCGTCCAGTTAATAGTTGACACTTAATAGGATTATGACAAATGTCAGTATAAACAATATAGGTACTTACATAGGTGGACGGATAATTAGAAACAGGGCAAGATTTTCATACAATCGAGGTCACTTTGAAGCCATGGTTCTCCGTGAAGGATTGATGGAAGCATGATCTGATGACGTTCATCGAGAGAGCAGGTGGAGGACTCTTAGATCGCTATAAATATCCAGCTGATGAGATGAGCCGTCTGTAAACAGCATCGTCATGAAGGAAAAACCCTTCAAAATTGCATCAAAATATATGGAAATGTTAAAGTTAATCATGACGATGCTGCTTCCAAACGGCTCATCTGATCAGTTGGATATCTATAGCGTTCTAAAAGTCCTCCATCTGCTCTCTCGATGACCGTCATCAGGTCATGCCCCGATCAATCCTTCACGGAGAACTATGGCATCAAAGTGACCTCGATTGTATGAACATCTTGCCCTGTTTCTAATTATCCGTCCACCTATGTATATACAGCTGAATACACTTCATAGTCATTCGAAAGGTTCCGTATAGGTTTTAAACGCTTTCGTGTACAAACTGCCCATACAAATCACTTTGAGAACCATCTTTAAACTAATCGTTTACGAGTTTATCGATTACGAATATAAATCGAGCTAGTTGTAGTCAAGGTAAAAAGAAAATAATGATCCCATTCGAGATTCAATTACCATAGGAATGAATTGAATGGGAGTTTTAGGGAAAGTTTACGCTGTAGATCAGTTTTCAATTGGATTTGACAATTGAAACCGGTAGGTGTTCTACTAAGAAAAGTAAACAAATTATAAATTGAGAAAAGTAAGTAGGTAAGTATAAAAATTATTTATGAAGTGAATATTACCAAGAAACGGACAGAAAAGGAAAGGAATCAAATCAACAAAAAGTATACTTATGTAACTTTTATATTTTCCCTTTTTTGGGTGTGTTCCATTTTAACAGAAAATATCAGAAAATACCTATCGATTTTTTCGTTTATGTAATGTTATCTTATTATTATATTAGGTAGACATCATTCATAAAATCTAGCCGAAAAAAAAATTCAGTCAAGTAGTTTTTTTCATATAATCCAGCAAAGGTCATTCACCAGCGATTTGGAATCTGAATTAAACCTTTTATTTATTCTGTTATTAACCATACCAAATTCCTTAAATATATAGTAAATATTTCACAAAAAATGTTATAATAATTCGATTTACTCAAAACGAACGCTCAGAGCTACGATTTTGTTTGTAATTTTTGCAAATAAATCTTTTGTCGGCAATCATCTTTACACTCTACCTTACGTTTTGCGCGACTCTAACTGCAACTCTAAATGCGACGAGATAGGGTTGATAATATCACGCTGAGGGTGATTTGTTTGATGTTGTCGGGTTATAATAGGTTGTCAGACGCGCATGCGTGTTTGTGCCTCCGGGTGGTGCTTAAATTCTTTTGTCTTTTAAGTGGTCCCTACACGATCATGCTGCATGACATGCATTACGTGCTGTCACGTATCACGTGCTGTCATGATCGTCTAGTTGTAGCGATTGACGCGAATGACATGCAAACTACGTGCTGGCCGTTGCTTCACTGTACTAAGTGATTGTTACCAAGCATGAGGGTCCATCATGCAGCATGATAATTCACGTAAACGTAATGCATGTCATGCCGCATGATCGTTTAGGGAGCCCTTTAGATCGCGAGTTCTGAAAGGTTCAATACCTCTACCAACAAGCTTGTGCCCACGGCGCTTCCCGCCTGTGCGTCTACCAGCTATGATAGCAAGCCAGGATCCTGGCTTGAGAAACCAACCTCGTGCATAGGGCATAAGACCTTGCCGAAGAACCACGCTACCCAACTTTGAAAACACCAGTCAAATAATAATAATAATTATCCATTCAGTGGTTTTAGAGCAGAAGAACGCGGAAAACAACTCTCTTAAAAAATAATCTAGTATTAGTGATGATTGCAAGAAGAAACATCTGAAGAAGAAATAGGTATAGAAGCATGGATCTCTCATTTCCTAATGTTTTTTTTTGGCATTGTTCGTCCACCGCTGGACATAGGTCTTTCTCCATCCAGCCACCAGCCGCTTCCAGCTAGGTACCTTCTTCAGGTCGCCTGCCGACTGAAACTTCAGCTTACTATGCGTCGGTGATCTAGTTATAATATAATATATAATAGATAATAAATAATATACCTAGGTATAGACAGCGATCTCAAACAGGGTGAAATATAAGATCAAAGTTTTGAGTGGAAGTTGGTATTTTTTAGACATTATGTACTTTAAGACGAAAATAAAAACTGTAATTAATTGATTCAGTAGAACTCGAAAAATACCTTCCCGCATTAGAAGCTTTTAAATTCGCCGGTGCCTCGCCTGCGCCCGCGCCGCGCCGGTGCGGATTTTGGTTGTCCCGGATTATCGTGTCAAAAGTGACGCGCGCGCCGCGCCAGTCATCGCGGGCATCCGAAATTAAGAGCATGGTGGTCGCAAAAAAAGATACCGTTAAGAATTTTTTCAATAGGTTTTCCGGCCCTGGACACAAAGTCATTTTAGGTCAATCGTATAGATTTTTATATTCGTACCAGAACGGCCTATACAAAGATACTGCACAATATACTTAGTGCCAGTCGGCGATTCACACTACTGTTCAATTTCAATTCAATTTATTTATTCATTAACAATTTACATTGTGTCTGTTCACATGCTCACTAAAGTGATAACAGCTTTAATGAGGATTTAACAAGGTTTTTTTTGACAATTTGGTACGAACTATACCAGTTAATTACTATGCTTTTATATTAATTTATCTCTGACAGTAAGAACCTTCTATTTTTGTAAGTTGTTGTAATAGGTACATACATAATAAATATTAAATTTTGTCAATAACACAAAAAACTGTTGGACTTTTCCTATCTATAAATATATATACCCAAAAATATTTAAAATTCTACATTCAATCGACAAACAGTCTGTGGAACTATGACTTCTTAATAAAGAAGAAGTAAGTTCAGAAGGATGGCCGAAAGGTGTGCGGGCACGCCAAAAAGTATAAAAAAAACCGCCATTGATTTTCGTTCAGTTTCAGAATAAATGAAAAATAAAAAAGAAAGATACCGCTTCGTGGCGGAAGCTCAGTGCGAGGTTTGAACGCAGCGCGTGCGCCCGCCCCGATCTATCTCAATTTGAACCAATCACAGCCGCCGTTCCTTAATCGAAATTCGATTTTGGAACTTTTTCTTTTTATATTTTCGTGAGTGACAGTGACAATTCGTGAAGTCTTCGTGAAGTGATGTGTTCTGAAAGTGACTGAATCGGTTTTGATTGAATCATTCGATATTAACAGTGCTTTTGTAATTGTGTTGGTAGAAAAGTTTCGAGTGAACGTTAAGTAAGACATGCGTGTCGTTTCAGGTAAGATGGACAAACAAAATGTGTTATATTACAATAAAATTGATGGGCATATATTTTCGTGCCCTTTTTGAGACCCTCCGTATAGCAAAGCTGTCAGTCGATCTCCCTGTCTGTCCACAGAATAACACTGACACGGAACCGTTCGAGTTATTCCCAACGAATCATATGATCCGTTCTCATTAGGCTGAAAATTGAATTAAAATTGAGCGGCAATGCTGGGAAAATATTGGAAATCTGGGGAATGTTATTTTCTGAGATTTCCGAGAACTTTATAAAAAATGTATTTTTTTAATGAGGCGAATGTCATAATGTGCTCATACCTACTTTATATTCTACTGGGCGCTAAAATGCATTTATTATTTTAATAACTTAGCTTCTGACTGCGTCTCCACCACGAAGTTTCAAATCTCTTTGGTCGCGCGCGCGCTCCCTGTGGAGATCGCTATTTAGTATCGGAACCTATGATGCCATTTACCGGGGGGGGGGGGGGGGTGTGCGGACAAAGGAAGCGGAGTAGCGGGAGGAGTTGCTAATACAAATTTAAAAATGTGAATGTGTGAGTGAGTCATAATTTTGTGATTAGTTTGACACGATTTTGACACCCATAGAATGCTTTTATTACTCATCCATATGGGAGTGGCTAAATCTTTTGATTCATGGGCTCCACCGAGGAATCCTGCGCATGTTCGATTCTCTCTGACCTGGAGCCCTTTTTTTGAATCGCTCACCCCGCTTTGAGAGGTCGATTCTACTGACTTTTGTATCGAATGTCGAAGGAAAATAGTAGAATCGACCGCTCGAAGCGAGGTGAGCGATTCAAAAATAGGGATCCCGCCAGTTTTTTTGAGGTGTTGAAACATACTCAACTTTTATTAAGTGACACCATAAAATATTCATTCATTTCATTCGTTCATCAACTGGAGACATTATCTTGAAACAAATTTCTCCTGATTCCGAGATAACGCGTACGAATGCAATCCGAACTGCCATTCTGTTATCTCAGTGATCGAATAGAATAAATTCACCTTTCTGTAGAGGAGTGTTATAATTAATTAAACGATGAAGTTAAAATGTTGAAATTCTTATGCAGGTGTTGATAGATTTCAAAAGAGAATAAGACTGATGATTATGACGTGTCGTTACTGCTGGGAACAGTCTTCAAAAGGCGGTGTTACGGTGCCCTTAAATCTTTTTGGCGGTTGAATGAATATAGTCACAGATGATAAGAGTTGTCCAAAAACTTTGTTTCGGTTGATTGATTGAACGAACAACAAGTAATAACTTGAAATTGAATAAGCGTCTCTAGTGAACCCCACACAGCTCCCATTTGACACCTAAATTTTGTAATTGCGCAGGAATCAGCCAAAAAGACTTGACTATAAATAGTAGTTCTCTCTATTGTTTCTGAAATCTGTGCTCTATTCTTACTGCACCAAAAAAAAGATGATTTATTAAATTCTTCATTCATTCGTTCATTCGCTCGTTCGTTCACTCATTTATTATTTTTTTTGTGTTCAGTCAAATGCATTTCATACCGTGTCGATAGGTACCTATTGATTTTATGGTCTGAAGTCTGAGGTGGCAAGCGGACAGTCAGCCCGCCTCGCCTGACGGTAAGCGGTCGCTGTCGACGATAAACCTGACCACAGGCCACCTTGGAGGACTATATTATAGCCTCGTTCCTGTAATGACAGGCTCTCTCACCCTTCAAAGCGGACTACAACAATGTGGCATGGCAGTTTGGCGACAGAATGTAAGAAAGTATAGGGTGGTCAGAATCCAGACGTACCTACGCTACAAACGAATCGTTCTACGGGATATACAGGTGTAGTTAGATTGAATGATGGGTCGAGCCCACAGAGCACAGAATTCGCACGCATGGGCATCGCCGCGCGGTAAGGGGCCGGCGGCGCGGCGGCACAATTTCAAACTCTTCCATACAAAAAAATTTTTTTTTTCGTTAGAAAAATGACAAAGCTGTATGAGTTTACTCTTTCTTTCTTTAGAAATAAAATAAAAAGTGGCGAGAAATTTTAGTGCGGGCCGCCGTACAATTTATTTTTTACCAAGCCAATAATAATGGGACAGTCTAGCTGGTTTCTGGCATGTCAAGAAACAAAAACAATACCTACCTTTAAGTAGTAAATATTAAAATTACAATTTAATTACCCTAATAAAGTAAATCTAGAATTCTAGACAAATAAATAACATATAAGGAAAAGCCTCCAATAACATACTGAGGACAGTCGTACTGTGCTTGGGACGGCGGCGCGGGCGCATCCTTTGATCTCGCCGACAGATATAGAGCGAAATACCTGCGCGCGGCGCGGTATGCGGGCCACACACGATCCGATTGTAATATGAATTTGGTCTGACACACCAAATCTGTCCTCTACCGAGTCCTACATATGTAATATGAGGTACGTAGCTTATATTAACGACATTTAAGTTGGAAACTATTAAGTATATACTCTGTGATTTGGGACGAGAGATAGTTGAACCAGAAGTAGGAATTAATTAATAAACGGAATTTATTATTTAAAAAGAATTAGATTTTAATCATCATCATCTCAGCCTTTCAGCGTCCACTGCTGGACATAGGCCTTCCCCAACGAACGCCACCACACCCGGTCCTCCGCTCTCCGCATCCAGCCGCTTCCGGCCACCTTCTTCAGGTCGTCGGTTCACCTGGCGGAGGGGCGTGCCCCGGTCCGCGGTCCCCACTCCAGAACTCGTCTGCCCCAACGGCCGTCGGTTCTGCGACAGATGTGACCTGCCCATTGCCACGTCAGCTTGTTAATCCTTTCGGCTTTTTTTAAATAGATTTTAATGATAATTAATAATAATAGGTGATGCTGATGACATTGAACTTAATTTTTTTGGTGTATTTGTTACTTAGTGCAATTGCATGTTTTGAAATGAAAACAACAATGAGCACAAACACACGTGTGTGGACAGGCTGGTGCAGCTGTAGTAGTAACAGGAAATTAAGTCCGTTCTCTTGTATTCAGTGGGCTCTGCGTTCTTGTAAACTGAACGTATACAGAGGTGGAAATGTCATTAGTCAATTGTAGTCCAATCCCGTCCGACCGGGTCTATCGGACCGTGTGTAGCGCCCCGTATTGGGTGTTGATCATCATAAACAGTCTCGGGAATTTGATTAAGGGTTCGCCAGTTTCATAATCTGTTATGGATTTGTAGAAACTGCGTGTTAAAATAGGCGCTGCTTTAAATATGAGGCGGCTTTAAGGAAAATATATAACCAATGGCGGGTTAGTTAATGTGCCTACGAAATGAGACGATGTTGGTTAAGCAGTAAGGTCTAACTTTTGTTTGAGCCACCATGCTATTGGACAAAGTTGATCGTTTTTTTATCTACATATTTATTTTTAAAACAAGAAAATATTAACTTCGTAAACCTACTAGGAAGTAATAACTTTGTGAAAACCTTATCGCAATTGTATCCATTTTGAAAACAGACAGCTTTCGGTCAAAATCCAAAACAATTCTCACCAAGTATGTACAATGTCATTGACTTTTACTTCAACACTTTATCCATCGTTAAACAAAGTAATTCCACTTTTATTACGCTTACATAAAATCTATAGTATATGCAGATGATATTGTAGCCCAAGCCCCCACATAGTGTAGATCCCTAGGGATTAAACTATAGTTTTTATGGCACAAAAAAGCTTCCTCATGTGAACTAGCTTTAAAAATAAACACAGCTTTCTATTAATTCTGAAGATTATGATTTGAAAATAGTAGTATTTTATAGGGTTGATGTAACGTTAAGTTTGCTTACCAGGACTGAAATATGATTTCTTGTAATATCTAAGGCAGATCCAAAACTTCATGCCTTTAAATAATCTTTATGCGACTTGGATATTAATCTCTTGATCAGATCTAAACATTTCTCAACATTTTCTGAGTAAAACTTGCTTATTGTTAGCAATAGATGACGCTACATCAATCTATCTAAGGCAGATCCAAAACTTCATGCCTTTAAACAATCTTTAAGCGACTTGGATATTAATCTCTTGATCAGATCTAAACATTTCTCAACATTTTCTGAGTAAAATTGCTTAATGTTAGCAATAGATGACGCTACATCAATCTATCTAAGGCAGATCCAAAACTTCATGCCTTTAAACAATCTTTATGCGACTTGGATATTAATCTCTTGATCAGATCTAAACATTTCTCAACATTTTCTGAGTAAAAATTGCTTAATGTTAGCAATAGATGACGCTACATCAATCTATCTAAGGCAGATCCAAAACTTCATGCCTTTAAACAATCTTTATGCGACTTGGATATTAATCTCTTGATCAGATCTAAACATTTCTCAACATTTTCTGAGTAAAAATTGCTTATTGTTAGCAATAGATGACGCTACATCAATCTCAACACAGGGGAAGAAAAAACCTTTTTCTAAAAATATCGTGTTACAGTATGACTACGAGGACATACTGTATATCCTCGTTGTCATACTGATATGACAAATTAGTATGACCACGAGGAAACGGCGCAGCTGTCATTGTCATTCGATATTCAAAAAACTCCAAGTAAAGTGAGGATCAATCGGTAGATTTTTAAAAATATTTTATTTTCTTGCAATAATGGGCTATATTAAACATCTCGTATACCTTACTTTTTAGATACCGATACTAGAAAATCCCTCACGATCATCATATCAGCCTGTAGACGTACACTGCTGGACAAAGGCCTACTTGAAAATCCCTAATTACTTAAAACTGCATTTTTACCACACCCTAGATGTAGGTCGTGGTCGTAACTAAAGTAGCATTTGCAAGGACAGCAACGCTTTAAATCCTTTATCAGTGACTACCGTTCGAACCAGAAACAACTTTTGGTTTGATATTCGATTGGACTGCACTTAAGTACCTTCAATTGATCAACTATTGATATACTAAATAAATATAATAAATATTAAGAAGCTGAAGTAACACCTGTCGTAGAACTAATACTTAGACGTTATAAGGGTACCAGTTCTGAAGAGGAGACCACATAGGAAGACGCAACGTATGACGCTCTCGAAGATGGACCGACAATGAGAAGAAGGTGGGAGCCAGCTGGATGAGAAAGCGAAGAACTAAGTGGACCAGGCCTGCATTGGGAAAGATGTATAAAGATGTATATCTTACAGGTAGACATCAGCAAGCAAATGATGAGATACGACCTGTAAAAGTCAGGAAACGGTGTGTTTAGCTTTACCTGACTCGTTCACTGTCAGATGCAAGGATAATCTTTACGTTTATCTCTAAAAGAGTCTCCGTCTTCTCTACTAATGTTAAATGTTTGAAGGAAGAACTGCAGTACCTAACTCAATTATATAAATGCTATTTGGTGTATTATTTCTGTAGAAAACTAATTGATTGCAACACTTGGAATTCCTCAAATTTCTTTAATATCTTGTATCTTCTCCACAGCGTCACACAAAACACGTTGTCACCAAGTGCCATCTATTGATTGGCACTATTCCATCTCATCCCGTCTGAGCCCAAATAGCACCACAATTTATACTGACAACCGGCAGACGGTTTTTTTATGTCTATATCGCGATGAATGAGTCAATGGGCGTGAGTTCGCTTTGCGCTTCTGTTGGATTTGATTTGATGCCGCTTTCAGGTTCTGAATTGATCATCACCTCAGTTATTGTTAAATCTATAACAATATTTTCTTTACTATTAATAATAATTTCAATTATAATAATAATTAATCCATTATTTATTTAATTTGCGACGACTGTACTTAATTGTACGAGTAGATATTATGCAAGTAATGCATAGTGTTTTGTACAATTATTGAAAGTGTGTTTTCGTTCGTCATTTATTACCGAGGCAATAATAACATCGTTTGCTGTTTATTGTTTAGTCTTAATGGTCTTGCCAATCCACGAGTAGCTAGAGCCTAGTATGTAGTTAACTAGGTCATTTTATAGTTTTGCCTGTCAATCCCCTTTGAACGGCATCACCGTCCTTTCGACCTGTAAACACTGACTGTTTAGTATGCATTTTGTGTAGATTTTGCTTCAAAACATTTCAATTACTAACTACTCTTTTATGTATACCAGATTTCTGTTACGATTCCTGGCATTTCCTCCATAAATGCCATTGTATCGACAAGTGGTTTAATCAACACCACTGGCGTTATAATCTCATTGCATATCTAATAACACTCGAAGGTAATGATTAATAATGCACATTTTATATGATAGTTTAATTAAAACACGTTTAAATAATGAAGTAGTTATAGATAACCGTGAATATATCGATTGAGCTTGTGGGGACTTTTTTAACGTCACATAGAGTTGAGTTTATGTCCTGTTTTAATTTAGTTCCTTGTGTTTATTTTGGTTTCTTCCTCGAATCTACTTTATTTATAATTTCTTCAATTGTATCCGAAGAAACAAAGTGACGATTACCTACTCCAATTATTGTAGTTATTTATTTTTTATGATATATTTGACATTTATTATTTAATTTAGGAGTGACTGCTAATAATATATTCGGTATTAGTTACTTCAGCCTCGATAAAATCTTTACAATACAAACTTGATTTTTAATGATATTTTGCGGAAGCGGTGGTAGATATAAATTGTCATGTATATAAAAGTACCTAGTGTATTCAAATGCAATAAAATATTTTGACTTTGACTTACGAATCCACCACAATAATAAAATTGTTAAACATAAACTTTGAATTTGAATTTACCATTAACTTACTATAGTTACTGATAAATGATAATTAAATCCCGTATAATGTACATTCAAGATCGAGTGAAACCAGTTTCAGCGTGGCAAGTGAAAATAAACCCATTGGACATCGCAAATTACGTCCAATTCATTATTAATGGGGTGGAAACCGGGATCGAGAACACACAAGCGTTTGCTGTGCTTGCGCAAGTTATTTGGTTACCCTTCAGTAATCTTCGTCCTTATTTGTTGCTAGTAGTCTATTATTTAGGCTATCAATTACTGTCTAAAATTTACACCGTTATTCATTCTCATGATTAGCCCACAGCACAGTATCTTTAGTATCAAGCTTTCCATTTTATTCTACGTGGTTCGTTTTCGCCCGCTAACCCTCTTTGATTCTATACCTACCAGCTCTATCACATTGTTTTCTTTTTTTTTCTCTGTTGATAGCGGTAATTTATACTTATATTTCTAATTTGCATCTATCCTTCTAAGAATCTCTTAACATTTGACATGCTTCAAATTATGCCTCCATTCCATATTCATTCCAATATATTTCCATTTGCTAATTTCCTCATTCACTCAGTTTTTCAAGTTCAAGTAGATTGAACCCATCAACACTGTCATTATCGACTCGATAAAACCAACAATATCGAGGAGATTGACGCGTTTTTAACAAGACAAGCCTTTATAAAATATTCATGGGACGACTCCGCGAGGATGTCCGTAATCACGCGTCTGAGGCATAACCACCATTACTTGAAGAGGGTCAAGGGTTGTCGATATCAAGCTTTAAAGTTGTACTATCGTTGATTAATTTAGCAGCAATTTTGACGCTATATCATTCAGTGTCGTGTTTTCTTGTCTTTTGAAAAATAAAAGTTTATTGACGAACATAGGCTTCTTGAAATGAAATTATCTTTATTTACAAGACATAGTCATATTTAAGTCATGCGAGTTAATGTACACGTTACAGATAGCTAGCTTCATGGCATCTAGTTTCCAGATGTCATTCCGGTATTACAAGAGGAAACTGATAAAACTCATACTTTTAAAATTGATGACGAATTGGGATTTCATGTTCATCTTTGTTGCGAAAAGCACTAATAGATTAGTACTACCTAATTATATTAACAGTTTATTAGAAAAATGAAACTAAAGCGTAGAATGCAAGTATTTCAAGGGAAAATCTCCAAACCAGGCAAATTATCCAAATAGATTTAAATACATTACAATTATATATATAAATTCTACTCAACTAATAATAAAGAGGCCCCGTTATTATATTTCTACGTCGTCAATGCTATTATTTCTAAACAAGACGCCATCATTTACTCTAATGTACTTGACATAGCACACGACACAATGTTTCATTCATATTTATGATGGGCTAATGCTAAAATCTAAATTAATCCTTATAAATATACGTTCTATTTGTAAATGCAAACGTTTGGTTTGTACAATATTTTTAATATTATGACGCTCGCGCTCATGAATCTAATCATGCAAATCGAACGATGATTTTTTCTAAATTGTTAATAAGAGCTATGTCATCAATCAGAGGGATGAAAAGAGAGGAAAAGAAAGATAAGAACAGCGTAGAGTAACGACTACCAAAAAGATGAACAGAATAACTCGATAAGGTAGGGGAAAGCCGGTGTGTGTGTGAAAAAGGGTAAAGACTGCGACAGACTAATGATGCAGATATTTATTGAAGAGGAAGTTGTGCCAGCCCTGATTATAATATTAAACGCATCGTGGGACATTATCGCTGGAATAATTGAGGGCCGCGACGCCCGCACCGTGCACAGCGCGCAACGATTGGAGACTGCAGGCCGACAGTTTGTTTTAGCAAACGTGTAGGTATGCTGTTATTATTATCATACGATACCACGGGGAAATTGAACTGGGTCCGGTCTTTTGCGTCAAAGACTCCAATTTACATGACACAAGTCAGAAGTTTAGGCTATAATACCTGTCTCGAGTCTCGAATCTGAAGATGGTTTTACCGAAATATTTCCTCAAATTCACCAGTTAAAATATTCGCCTGCTATTCACTAGGTCCTCTTTTTGTCCTATATTTTCTGCCAGTAGGTATCACTAACAATATAGATCAGGCTTATAAGTACATGGACGAAAATGAAAACCGTGAAAATGTAGAAGTTCGAATGGATCCCATTAAATTTGAATATACTATTCATTGGTCTCTTGTCATAATATAGTACAACAGACAAGATAATATCCAGTTGACATCATATCCACAAAATCGAAACGTGTTAGTAACTTATTTCAAAGACGGACCAACGTACGCAGAGCCTTTTAGTGGTCTATCCTGTAAAAAACCAGAGATCAATATTAATTGGAGATGGTTTCAGCAATAAAACGCCTGGCAGAGTTCCAAATGTACCCAACTAACCGCTACGTTACAATAAATACTAAACAAGAGTGCGAATGTACTCGTAAACCACAAAATCTCGCGATGTCTATGCTAATTTACACAGTATGATGATTTGTAAACCTACACTTATTTTACTTGTGATAGAAGACAAAATAATAATAAGAAATCAATAGTTTTGCTGCAGTTTTAATAGAATTTAAAAAATAAGCCCCCTTTTTAACCGACTTCGAAAAAAGGAGGAGGTTCAATGTTCGGCTGTATGTATGTTGTTAATGCAATGATCAAATTGGTCGACGATCAAAGTTATTTCAAAAATGCTATTTCATAGAACAAGAGATCACCAATCAACAATTGACCGCGTGGTGGATTAGTGACCCTGAATACTTTTGTTGTAACTTGTAAGTTGTGAGAGCAGAGGATCTTCAGATCCTTAGAGTCTTAGAGAGAACTAAGAGTCTAATTACAAATATCATACTGTATGTGGATCACGGGATATACAAGACAATGTCATCGATATAAACGAGACAGAAACGGAATCAGCGCGAAATCCTATTGTGATAGTATAAATAGTGACAGTCGATCGCGCTATTTGTAACACGTTGGTTACAGAAATAACACGTGCTATTTGAAGATATGTGTACCTATAATGTCTACATCGTGTCATTCCAAGACAGAACGCGGCGAGAGACGTGAATTTTTATTTGTATGAATGTAGTACATATGTATAAAAGCAACGGAAGTACCTAACCAACTGTATAAAATATAGTAAATTTTCTTTATATTTAAAAGATAAAGATAAAAATTACATAATTATCTAGGTATTATTAAGACCTCTGTGTGTGGTTTGACGCTGCATGCAATATAGGTACGTAAAACAAATGACTAGGTACCGACTCGTATGACTTAAATCAACAGATATGTGATCAATATTATTAACAATTAGCTACAACATCAGTTTACTCTTTAAATACCTAAGTTAGTACCTATATTATTTGTTTAAGCAATATTTCTCAAGAAGACGCAATTTATTCCTAAATAAATGTGAAGAATTTGTAGTTAAATCCTCCATAGTTCCAAGGCGCCGCATAGATATTTGAATACATTTTGATATTTAGAGTTATGTAGCTACACCGCATATTTGAAAGTTTCGCCATGTGTGGTAGCATTTAATTTTGTCTTTGGTTTTATTTTATTTTGTAGAATTATAATACCTAGTTAATAGTATCATCGACAATGTTCCAAACAGATCTTTATCATTATGTTTACATGCTATGTCAAATTATACAGACCAATTAAAGCGTTTTTATTTGTACTTTGTAAAGAACTTCAAAGCTGTTGATAATGTATATAGAGAAGAGATAACATTTGTTGAGGAATGATGAATACGTGTATGTATATTATTTTTATTATCATCCATGTACTTTCATTCCCTTTCTTAGGCTTTGTTATTAACTTAAGCTTGTATAGTAAAAGCATATTCTATCGGAATATTGAAGGTAAATATGAAAATCAACAAAGTTCTTTTAGTCTATTAACCATCTTGTCGTGCTTCTGTATCAGCATGTTTATCATTAGGACATCTGATTTTAGTTCCGTGATTTTGAATTATGTTGGTTTCGTTAATAGCATCATCCTCATCTTTGTATAAACAATATAATTTGATCCTGTATGCGTAGTCAATCTAGGTAGCTATAATCCGTCCAAAATTTATGGGGTAATTGTCTTTACCTTGCTTGGTGTATTGAGAGTAATTACCTACTTATTACTGTATATACTATTAATTTTTGGACAGTTGGCTTGATCGTTCGCAGAATTTATGTCAATAAGTATTTTGCATTTGCAGACGGCGAAATCTAAATATGCGCATAATTATCAAATTAGTTCAGTTTTGCTATAATATTTCAAACTAAGTATTTCTTAGGATCGATTATAATGTAAACTAATTGGTCTGTGACGGTAACCCCTCTTATTCTTGTTAGATTGAACTGACGCCCTGACGCTACGACCTATCCTACATATATATTTTTTTTTTTCCCCAAAATACAATTATGTCCCAAGGAAGACACCCTGAAGTTAGTTATTTGACTTTACTGCAAGAGAGAATAATACGTTGGCTAGGAAGGCTAACCAAAACATTATTGGGGTTTTTGTGACATCACCACCTGCTATGAGTTTGATGCGGTAGCGACCAAACGACTCACTGTGAGTGAGACTTTTCGTCCCTCTCACATCCTCCCCCTCTCCTCATCCAAATAGATATTAATTTCGCTCAATACCTATTCAAACTACCAATGTCACAAGAACTCTACAGTTAATTCCTCAAGCTATCTCTACTCGCAAAGTCAAGTAGAGATCCAATTCAAAAGGGGGGAACGAAGCCGGAAAACACGTTTTATGTTGCAACAATTAAAAGCCTTATTCTAGTCTTAGCTCTCTGCGATGAAAGTCTCAGGATCGAAGCCAGTAGAGCTCCCACTCGGATCTCGACACGTAGACTCGTATCGACGTCACACACACGCACAACACAGTCTTAGTTCCTTTACTTTACGCTAATTGCTCAACACTTTCTTACGCACAAAATCGCAATACTTTGCTAAACACAAATTACAATTAGCTGTAATAGCAAAACACAATCTCGGAAATTGATCAGATCTCAGGGCCCGTTCCGCTCGCGCGTCCGTCTTCTTCCCAAGTTCGCGATTGACTCTCTTCCCTTCTCTCATCCCAAAACCCATCCAGCGCATACGCAGGCCTTTCCACCCTTGGCCCCGCCCCCGCTGGCTGCCGATTGGTTCACTCGTTACGAAGCCGATCCACGTGGACTTCTAACATGGTATTGGGATAACATAATTACATAGTTTAAATTAGGTATATAATATAACTATAAGATTCGCACACTTAATTAAATAGACATACCTTACAGTTAACATAACATACCTCCATTAATTTGAGTAGGCATAATTATATTTAAGTAACTTATAACTTAATTAGGCAAGCCTCACAAAATGCTAATAACTTATATGTATAAAGGGCCCTTCATGCACGATATTTAGGTATTGATTGTTTATGGTCTAATCATGCTATATACATATGCATTCATGCTATTGTCATTTGATTATGACATTTGGTTCCATGGTTGTTTATTGAAGCTATATCAAGCTTCCATAAACAACAGAATTCCATTAGTTTAAGCCGAACGTCTCTCACTAACTTTATTAACTCTAGTATTTAATTTGAATCATCTCCTTTACGAATACGCTTAGGTATTTATCCACACTATAATTCGGGACTGATATTTTATTACCGAAGTATCGTTTCCCACGGATAGCTCTGCACACGTGTTCGCTAATTTCAAAGAGGTCCTGCAAGTCCGATATTTTTAGTTTGTTCATTGTTTTATTTATGGCTTCCGCCTATTATGCTAGTGTCGGCGTTCTTTAGGCCAATAAACTGGAATTTTGTCTGTTTCCTTAGAATTTCTCTTTTTTTGATTTTTGCCTATTGTGTATTAGTTGTAAAGAACAATTACTTCCTAAATATTCCCTGAACACAGCTGGCTTATTGTGTTTTAGAGTCGTAATTTTTATAACTTTAACAAACGCCTTCTTTAATTAGGATTCCCGCCATGAGAGTAAAGCCCATTGTCCAATTCCCGTCTCTCGATGTCTTTGTTCATCTTTAGCTAACCTTTTAAAATTACTTTGGTTCGGATGCGGAGAAATTAAGCCCATAAAAGTGTGTACGTATGGACATACCTAACTGTATACCGTTACATCTCCCTCCCATATAGACTATAGGATATGTATTATATCCTGTACGTCTATATTATACTATACAACTATATTCTTATCGCAGGGGTCCTGTCCATTTTTCGGTCGGCTTATGAGGTTCATGTATCTTTATCATCGTATGCGTCAACCTATGGTATAGATCTTATCCTAAAAAGAAATTCCAAAATATTAATTAAAATTACTTAAAGTTACGTACTACACGTAGTAGTAGGTATCTACTTCAGTATCTCAAGTTTGGTATTACGAATATTGAAACGCTTTGGCGATTACGCTTTAGCAATATCGTATCGATCTCGGCGTGTCTCTGCGACAGATGATTGTAGATCTCCTCTGGTAGCTCCATCTCTGTGTGGGGTAAAACACGGTCACGCATTGCAAATACACATGATCAAATTTACATCTTATATCTAATTATTATTATTATTATTCATGCACCTCGTTTATCCGAGTACTTAGCCTAGAAATACGCATTAGCATTTATTATGTACAGAGAAGGGGTACGCTTTGCCTCTAGTGAGTAATACCAAAATTGACTTACTACTGTACAGAAAAAATATATATATAATCAATTCCTTTTACATAAGATAATGTCTTACAAATCCTACTCCGACACGGCGATTTTTTTTTTGTTATTGTTTTTATTTTTATTCCCTATTGTCTATTTTATAACATAAATCATTCCCTTGCCTCTGGTAATAAGCCTACTTAGCTTCTACGCGACTTTTTACAAAGAGCTCTGAATATAGCCTTAACTCCCATATGTTCCACAATCATATTTTAGGAATGCCACGTGTAATAATGGCTTTCATTCGTTCTAACCACCTATAGTCCATTACCTATATAGTCTTGAGTAATCTATCTAACACCTCGTGCACCCAACCGTTCCTAACTCTATAGTTATCTACCTGAATTCCGGTGTCCTTTAAACTAACTCGATATCTAATTAACTAACTATATTAAACTAAATAATCCACTCTCGTCTTTTCAACAATCAGATCCGTCCAAAACAAAAGAACACTATCTGCCGACAAACTACATCATAGTTTGACGGATTTCCCCATTGCAATGGAACAATCCATGTGCTACGAATGGAGCATTTATTTATTTATTTATTTATCCACATAACCATATAATCATACCTCTCTATTATTGATCACCTATTATGTTATTTAAACTTAACTAAATTATCATCAGTGTTACCCTAGTTAAAATCAGTGTAGTAGAGTATTTGAGATCTACTTATTCCTCCACGATTAGTTTCCTGATTCCTCCTCTCCTAAAGTCTGCACATCGGTATTCTTATTGGAACCGCTACTATCTCCTACATCAGATAGTGAAGAACCTTCACGCACCCACTTTATCGCCTTAGCGCCTACACGATCCCGAATTTGGCTATGACCTGTCATACCTCCGCGCCATTGTCGCTGCAGGTAACCGCGTCCATGACCCCTAACACCATTCCGACCTCGGTATCCAAAATTAGTACCCATTGTCGCGGTAACCGGGACAACTGAACTACCACTGCTGCTATTTGCCCAGGTAGATGCGCGCCTATTGTTCGAGTAACCCCGCGGTACATCATTGCGTCTGTTTGTTTTATTTTCTATGACATTCTGCTCCATGTCCCTAAGATATTCAGTAGCATTATATATAGTACACTCTTCTTTCCTTGTAAACCATATGCGCTGCACGTCCGCAGGAAAATGACGCATTACACAGCTAACCATCTCGCTCTCACTCATTGGTATTGTAAACATTCTAACTCTATCTATTTGTTCGGCAAAATGCTCTCCCATTGTTAAACCTTTACCTACATCCCATGACGTATTTAGCAGGCTATATTTGACCCTTTCTTGCTCTCTTTCACTCCAATACTCTCTCCTAAAATCCTTTTCAAAATCCTCCAGGGTTTTCCAATTATCACTATGTATCTCTAACATATTTCTCGCCGGCCCAGATAGACACTCAGTAGCTATCTCTAATGCCCTATCCTGCGCGTTTATGGAATTTATATATTTCCTTAACTTCTTAATAAACTTCATCGGGTTTAAATCACCCCTTCCGTTGAACTTAGGTTTCTCTACGTTCGGTCTCATTATATATACGTTTGAGCCTACGTTCGCGTCACTCCGTGAACTAGTTGAGTCCGTTTCCGTACCTAATACAGTAGCAAGTGCATTTTCCTCGACTGACCCTACCGTCTGAGTAGTTTGGTTTTGACCCTTTTCTAAATTATCTAATCTTCTAAATATCTCATCAAGTTTTGATCCTAATATCTGGAACCCTGACTCAGCTGCGCTACTTTGTGATGGGTCGCTTCCTTGCTCACTACGGTTACGTCTAGTACGCTTAGGTACACTAGACAAATCTAACGCATCTACGTCCTGCGCCTCGGTACGCTTACGGCCTCGACGCGCTTGGTTAGTAGTGGCCATTTTTAGCGCCCAGAAAATGTAGTATCGTAATAAATGGAGATGATTCAAATTTATTCGTAAATTATTTCTGTACTTAAAGTTTTGTACTACGAAATCGAGCCGTCATACAACGCAACCAACACCAGATCATGCAAAACTGCGAAACTGCATATGGATCACCAGAGTTGGTGCGGAGACCAATCGATATAACCCACAGTTATCGCTATAGATAATTATAATACAATATTAAAGCAGTGAAACTGCATATGGATCACCAGAGTTGGTGCGGAGACCAATCGATATAACCCACAGTTATCACTATAAATAATTATAGTACAATATTGAAGCAGTGAAACTGCATATGGATCACCAGACTTGGTGCGGAGACCAATCGATATAACCCACAGTTATCACTATAGATAATTATAGTACAATATTAAAACAGTGAAACTGCATATGGATCACCAGAGTTGGTGCGGAGACCAATCGATATAACCCACAGTTATCACTATAGATAATTATAGTACAATATTAAAACAGTGAAACTGCATATGGATCACCAGAGTTGGTGCGGAGACCAATCGATATAATCCACAGTTATCACTATAGATAATTATAGTACAATATTAAAACAGTGAAACTGCATATGGATCACCAGAGTTGGTGCGGAGACCAATCGATATAATCCACAGTTATCACTATAGATAATTATAAGTACATAACACAAAATTGAAATGATACTGCTTATGGGTCACCAGAGTTGGTGCGGAGACCAATCGATATAACCCGCAGTTGAGTTGTCACAATAGAGAATATATGCAATACAATTTTATTGTTTCACTTTCCATATCACTCACGGTCAAGCCTCACAGCGAATCCGCATTTTCAGCGAGAACACCATATAAGTGAGGGGTCTTACAGACGTAGCAAGTATATGTTTGGCTTGTGCATGATTTTCATATTTTCCACAGGTCAAACTCACAGCGAACTCACATTCAGAAGTGGAACACCTTATAAGTGAGGCAAGCTCACAGCGAACCCACACTCAGAAGTGGAACACCTTATAAGTGAGGGGTTTTACAGACGTTGTGGATATTGCACGGTGTATTTGATTTCATTTAATTTGGTATACCAATAATATAAGTAATAAACTTGTATTAACTATATATTCTCTTTCTTTATATGTATTAATATTACTTCACACAGTAGCTTGGCCTAATGCATGGTAACGTATAAAACGTAAAAGTCAATGTACTTTTAAAATTGTATTTTGAATAAATACATCCCTCCCAGACTGTTGCACAATTCTTTTTTTTTTTTCAAATGATCGTCATAAATAATTCTACGTTGTGTTAATAATAAAAATAGGTTCTTTTATCTAGAGGTGTTGGCATGGGTATGCGAAACACACTTTACCTAGATCCTGGCAAACGGCATCAAATGTGACGGTAACCCCTCTTATTCTTGTTAGATTGAACTGACGCCCTGACGCTACGACCTATCCTACATATATATTTTTTTTTTTCCCCAAAATACAATTATGTCCCAAGGAAGACACCCTGAAGTTAGTTATTTGACTTTACTGCAAGAGAGAATAATACGTTGGCTAGGAAGGCTAACCAAAACATTATTGGGGTTTTTGTGACATCACCACCTGCTATGAGTTTGATGCGGTAGCGACCAAACGACTCACTGTGAGTGAGACTTTTCGTCCCTCTCACATCCTCCCCCTCTCCTCATCCAAATAGATATTAATTTCGCTCAATACCTATTCAAACTACCAATGTCACAAGAACTCTACAGTTAATTCCTCAAGCTATCTCTACTCGCAAAGTCAAGTAGAGATCCAATTCAAAAGGGGGGAACGAAGCCGGAAAACACGTTTTATGTTGCAACAATTAAAAGCCTTATTCTAGTCTTAGCTCTCTGCGATGAAAGTCTCAGGATCGAAGCCAGTAGAGCTCCCACTCGGATCTCGACACGTAGACTCGTATCGACGTCACACACACGCACAACACAGTCTTAGTTCCTTTACTTTACGCTAATTGCTCAACACTTTCTTACGCACAAAATCGCAATACTTTGCTAAACACAAATTACAATTAGCTGTAATAGCAAAACACAATCTCGGAAATTGATCAGATCTCAGGGCCCGTTCCGCTCGCGCGTCCGTCTTCTTCCCAAGTTCGCGATTGACTCTCTTCCCTTCTCTCATCCCAAAACCCATCCAGCGCATACGCAGGCCTTTCCACCCTTGGCCCCGCCCCCGCTGGCTGCCGATTGGTTCACTCGTTACGAAGCCGATCCACGTGGACTTCTAACATGGTATTGGGATAACATAATTACATAGTTTAAATTAGGTATATAATATAACTATAAGATTCGCACACTTAATTAAATAGACATACCTTACAGTTAACATAACATACCTCCATTAATTTGAGTAGGCATAATTATATTTAAGTAACTTATAACTTAATTAGGCAAGCCTCACAAAATGCTAATAACTTATATGTATAAAGGGCCCTTCATGCACGATATTTAGGTATTGATTGTTTATGGTCTAATCATGCTATATACATATGCATTCATGCTATTGTCATTTGATTATGACATTTGGTTCCATGGTTGTTTATTGAAGCTATATCAAGCTTCCATAAACAACAGAATTCCATTAGTTTAAGCCGAACGTCTCTCACTAACTTTATTAACTCTAGTATTTAATTTGAATCATCTCCTTTACGAATACGCTTAGGTATTTATCCACACTATAATTCGGGACTGATATTTTATTACCGAAGTATCGTTTCCCACGGATAGCTCTGCACACGTGTTCGCTAATTTCAAAGAGGTCCTGCAAGTCCGATATTTTTAGTTTGTTCATTGTTTTATTTATGGCTTCCGCCTATTATGCTAGTGTCGGCGTTCTTTAGGCCAATAAACTGGAATTTTGTCTGTTTCCTTAGAATTTCTCTTTTTTTGATTTTTGCCTATTGTGTATTAGTTGTAAAGAACAATTACTTCCTAAATATTCCCTGAACACAGCTGGCTTATTGTGTTTTAGAGTCGTAATTTTTATAACTTTAACAAACGCCTTCTTTAATTAGGATTCCCGCCATGAGAGTAAAGCCCATTGTCCAATTCCCGTCTCTCGATGTCTTTGTTCATCTTTAGCTAACCTTTTAAAATTACTTTGGTTCGGATGCGGAGAAATTAAGCCCATAAAAGTGTGTACGTATGGACATACCTAACTGTATACCGTTACAGGTCGTTAGTTCAAAATTTATTAGAACACATTGGCTGTATAGTTTTTGGGTTAATTTATAAGTTGTTTTCTCTTTCGTTACTCTATTACTTACTAGATTAGTATATTTAATCTATACTAATAATAAAGAGGTAAAAACTGGTGGACAATTTGCACGCCTATCTTATAATAATATATCTTGCGAAGAACCAAATGATAGCGGGGTGTAAAATACACCTAGTGCCATCTATTGACAAACTTTAAAACTATGAAACTGACATGATTAGAACGGGTTAAAAAAATTTGAATAACATATAAATAGTATACTTTATAACGCGGATAAAGTCGCGGGGCATCGGCTAGTCATATTATACGGGTTTTGACAATTCATAAAAACCAAACCTATGTTATGAATCTAAAGGAAATATTTTATTTCGGATAGGTACCTATCTATTTCTATTTTCAAGTGAAAATTAAAAGGTAAATTACAGCAATTAGTGTTGTAATCGAAAACAGTATAAAGCTGACACGAGCAAGTTAAACCATTGAATGAGTCAGTAATTTTACATTTCATTCATTAGACCATTCGTTGACTGTAACAACATTGCCATTCCTCATTCTTCCGATATGATAGAGCGAGACGATAAATTCTCCAGGCAGTAGTTTGAACAAGAAATTGAAGGAAAATAAAAGGCTAAGGCGGCAAATTGGCACAAAATGTCGGATATGTCCGATTTCGCTCGGGTGTTTCATACCCCGAGCTCAGTGGTCATTGTTTCGAGATTAAATATAAATAACCTATTGTTTCAAGCAAGTCGAGCCGAACCATCGATGTGCTTAGGCGTCTCACTTGAAAATGAAAATTATGTGCGCTTATTATGTTATGAAACAGAAGGCAAACTCACAATAAAATCGTGTCGCAATGTCCAGTGTAAAGTGGTCCCTACACATCATGCTGCATGACATGCATTACGTGCTGTCACTCATGCATGACCGTCTAGTTGTAGTGATTGAGGTGCATGACATGCAAACTACATGCTGGCTGTTGCTTCACTGTACTATGTGATTGATAGCAAGCATGAGGGTCCATCATGCAGCATGATAATTCACGTAAACGCAATGCCGCATGATCGTTTAGGGACCGCTTTTGATCGAGGCTTGACCACGGCAGACTGTAGCTGCAGCATCTGATCACATCAATCTACTTCCTGCTGATTTCAGATCCGGCATGATTTCGGCCTTACATGTTTATTTGACTTGCAAAAATTACTTAGTAGGCCCGAGTCTAAAGACACAAAGTTGTTAATATTTGACTGCACTAAAATTGTTTCTCTCCCTGTGCCTGTCTAATTTTAGAGTACAATTTTATTGTAGTAAATGTTACTACCATTAGAAGAACTTTAAAAGTTAAGAAAAAAATTCTGATTACTTAGAAGTTAGTTCTTTTACTACCTATTTTGTTATTTCGTCGATATGATTAGATCGTCTCTCTGCAAAATAATGTGATTGATTGAATCTTCAAAATGTATTTATTCATTGGCTTGTTAACACGTGGACGTCTCAAGAAGAGAAGCAAATATCTTCATTTCCACCGACAGCGCCGATGGTACAACTGTAAACACGTTATTGTAATCGGACACCTTATCAATGGGCGATGGCGGTGAATCGATTATTTTTTCCCACTGTTTGTTGAATTTATTAAGTACTTCGATCGGATCGATTGTCTTTAAACACGGTTCACGTTCGATGGATTTTGTTCAGTTGTTAGCTGTAGGTACACTTGGTACCGCAGTATAAGTTTTGAGTGATAGAATTTTAGTAATATTTGTTTCGCCATTTTCATCTAATACATGCCAAAGTTTATTTTGTTTTATCGGTATTTCAAGACTATAACTTTGTCCTTCTAGAAAAGAAGAGCTCCAAAAGCAGAATGATTATCATCTTTATCATCAACAGTCTATTAACATGTCCCCACTGCTGGAGCTCAGGTCTACCCTCTCAACGAGGGCGTTCGGGCTATAGTCCACCACGCTAGCCCAGTGCGGGTTGGTGGACTTCACATGCGCCTTAGAATTTCTTCTTCGGCGTATGTAGGTTTCGTCACGATGTTTTCCTTCAACGTTTGAGACCAATTAGTAAAATTTTGAGAAAAAACCCATTGGTACATGGCCCAGCCGGGGATCGAACTCCGGACCTTTCGATATGATAGGCCGCGTCTTATCCCCGACGCCACTGACGCTCATATGATGCAGAATGATCATACTGTGTCTTATTTTCTTGGAGGGCCAGAAATACCTGTCGACACTTTTGGGACAGCTTGTCCAAAAAAACACTGTGCCAAATCGCATAGTCGGGAAGTTGACCACCACAAATATTTTCATGCTGGATGAGGCATTCCCGGCTTCCTATTTCAGATTGAGGAATTCCCGGCTAGCGACGAAAGCTAACGCGACCCCGTTGCGGAAACAATCAGAAATTTAGGATCACACGCTCAGGTCACTAGAAAAAGGTGTTTATTTGATAATCAATTTCCCAATGACATTCTCACGTGTTTCTTAGCGCTACTGTTGCTTCCGTGACAAACTCCAATAATGCCTACGAACCTTTGACTTTCTCTTGCTCAAGATAAACCGATGTCAGTCAATCGGATGCAAATTTATTCTTTAATAGAGCCTATAGAGGCAACAGGGGCATGACATGAGTGATTCGCGACGCGCAGGTTGTCAACCAATGGGTTAACGCAATCTGCAATGGCGTCAACAATGTTTTCATTGACAATGTTCGATTGGTTACATCGGCCGGGTGACCAGCGACTCGCCTCCCCCCAACCCAGCCACCAGCCTTGTCGTCCGACCGGTCCCACAAGCTCAAACTCATTAGGCTAGCTTATAATTTAATAGCGTGCCAAGAACATATTTTACGTCGCCGGTAGCTGTTTACTGTTGCAACAGTTTTTATAAATATTTCCTTTGATTAAAGATTAATGGGCTCTTAATATAAGTTTACAATAAATAATATATTTCGTGTAACGGAACTACAACACTTGTATTAGATAGGGTAGAATTGATAGAAATGCCAAGAGCTCATTTTCCCTTCGGCAACTGGTTTCGATGTTATAATGAAACAAAAGGGGTAGGTACATCTAATTCTAAAAAATAACATAGGAGTAGATATCATAGTATTCTTTTTCATTCACATAAATGAGGAAAAATGACACCGGCGTACTCTTCACAACAGTACACAAAGATATTTGGTAGAATATTTGGAAGGTTCCCAAGTAGAGGGGTTATATAACTCGAGGAATTGGACACGGTGTCAAGTTGGAGGAAGTTGAAATACTTATGTACAATTTGTTATTTCACCAAACTGGACCCGCAGGTGCATCGTTCTTTTTCTATTTCCACATTTGAATTTACTTTACCTATCTTACGAACTGTCAAATGAGTACCTATTGAAACAATAGATTTTTCGGCCGCTGCTGGGTGAGAATATTTGCGTCGCTAACATCATCATCAACAGCCTATTAACATGTCCCCACCGCTGGGGCTCAAGCCTACCCTCTCGACGAGGGTGTTCGGGCTATAGTCCACCACGCTAGCCCAGGGCGGGTTGGTAGACTTCACATGCGAATAAGAATTTCTTCTTCGGCGTATGCAGGTTTCCTAACGATGTTTTCCTTCACCGTTTGAGAGCAGTCAGTAAATGTACTTATGTTTCGTAAAAAAACACATTGGTACATGGCAAAGCCAGGGGATCGAACTACGGACCTT